>OZ016502.1:20556451-20613951 GCA_963966595.1 Physocephala rufipes | reverse complement strand
AAAGCGGTTATATAAGAAACCGCAACAACTTTCAAAGCAAACAAAAAATTATAAACGAAGTGACGAATGGGGCGTTAAGTTGCTAAAGGGAACTCAAATCTGCCACGCCTTTTGTCTATCTGATTCTAAAAATTCCATTGTTATCAAAACTAAAAAAAAGAATTATTTTGCACTATTTACTCTTTAAAAAGAAGAAGTCACCCGACTAAATTGTTGAATTGCTCCATATTTTTTAATTGAAAAATATCAAAGTATTTTATTTTAGAGGCCGGCATTTTTTATGCATGAACTAAGTAAGGTGGAATACAATTAGCAATAACTGCGAAATTGAAAATTGCTTCAGATTTTCAGGTTAAATTTGGGTGGTTGGTTTTTGTGAATATTGCAAAACTTCTGCTACATTGTGATTTTAATTGTTAACTTCATGTCAAATGTCAGGAGACTACCTATAAAAAGTTACGGATATTATACGAGTAAGGCCCGGGTCACGCAATGAGCGGCAAAGTGGTTAGCGGCTGAGCGGTGAGCGGCAAGTGGCTTATTACTGAGGCGTCATTTCTGAGCGGTTAGTTGTTAAAACGCCATTGTCAAGAGAAGTTTGTTTAATGTTTTTTCGCGAAAATGATATTCATATTTACAATAATTTAATGCTTTTAAGAAAAACAAGAAGATTTGGTATTCATCCTATAAATCAAGCAAGGCGACATTACGGCGAATTTCACCATTTATATACAAATCTACGCAAATATCCAGACAGATTTTAGCAATACTGCCGTATGTCTTTGAATCCTTTGATTTGTTGTTGCAAAAAGTTAACACCAGATTGACAAAGCAAAGGATAGCAATTTCTGCAGAGCAAAGGCTTGTATTAACTTTGAGGTAAGTTTATTTTTAATTTATTTTCTTTGGATTGTGTACATGTATTATTTGCAGGTTTTTAGCTACAGGACATTCACCTGTGAATTCACATTCATGACACCGTCAGCAATATAATTTCAGAAACATGTATTATCATATGGGAAGAACTTGTTCAGGACCACATGCCTATACCAACAGAAGAGCACCTTAAAAAGTGATAAGCGAATATTACAGGCGTTGGGGTTTCCCAACTGTTTTGGTAGCATTGATGGAAAACACTGTCAAATTAAATGTCCGCCGAATTCTGGGTCGCATTATTTTAATTATTTGCATTATTTTTCTATTGTACTGAAAGGTGTAGCTGACGCAGACAAAAAAATTTATTACAATCGAAGTGGGAGGAAGAGGAAAGCAAAGTGATGACGGTACTCCTTGCTGGATCTACATTATTCAAAATTGCTAGAAGCAAGTAAATTCAATGTCCCCCCACCACGACCACTGCCTGGGTCAAATATTGTTGTGCCGAATTTTTTGATTGGTGGTGAAGCGTACCCACTCAAAACATATTGTTAAGACCCTACCATCGTAGAGATTTGAATCCGCAAACGGAATTTTTCAATCAGCGTCTTTCAAAGACAAGAAAATGCATTGAATGTGCATTTGGAATTTTAGTCTCAAAATGGAGTTTTCTACAAAAAATATTGAAACAAAACCAAAAACTGCAATTAATTTAATAAAATGTGCATGCATATTGCATAATTTTGTACGAGAATGTGATGGGGATGGTGATCTTGATTATATACAAGTATATGCAACAGTATACGATGACTCAACAGATATAAATAACGGATGAACAAGCCCGTTACAACAGAAGCAGCAACAGAGCGTTGAATATCAGAAATGAATTAACACAGTATTTTTGGGATTTTAGACACTAAATAAAATGTACTAAATAAATGTATATATAAATTAAATAAAATCTTTATTTATTTTCTTTGGATTTCAATTTGTTTAGTATTAAATTTTGGATTTCTCCTCGAATTTCTATTTTTCGAGATTATTAAATTGTTCAAAAAAGGGTAATAAACTTTTAAAAAACTGCAGGTCGGCATTGTCTTCTCTTTTCTCCACCTCTGCTTTAAGTACTTCCAACCTTTCCTTTTCCAATTAATAAATTCTTCGTCAACATTAATTGATGAACCCTTCTGTTTTTTAATGGAACTGGAGTGGACCAATCCATAGATGTATTGCTAGGGCTGGGTATATTTGTATTGATCAATGTTAGTTCATCAGTGTAGCTGTTGATAGGCGTATTGGTAACCAATATTGTATCGTTCTCACTCAGAAAATCCTCAATCATAGCATTTATTTCGGTATCTGGCTCCTTCAAATTCCCTTCTGTGGGATCTGCAGCAACAGTATATTTGATGAAAGTCATCAGATCAAAATACTGCCACCTTATTTTGTTGGTATAAGCTCTGGAGCCAGATGTTAATGGTGGATTTTTTTTTGGCAAATTTTTGCTGAAGGTATCCTTTAAATTCTTCCATTTTTCTTTCGCTGTCTCTCCTAGAAATAAAAAATAATATAATTATAATAAATATACATGTATTATTAGAACCCAAATAAAATCTATTAAATAAATATATAAACTAAATAAAATCTTACCTTTGCAATCACAAATTTCACCAACTTCCCTCCATAATTTGTCGGTTACATTTTTATTTTTAAAATTAGCTAATTTATCCTCCCATAATAACGGTCGGCTTTCTACAGATGATATTAAAAGCTCTGTATTCAATTTTGCCATTGTGGAGTCCGATGAAGAAAATTATATTTTTTATTCAAAATATTACAATTATTATTATTATTATTATTTAAAATATAGTAACAATTTTATTAGAGAAATTTTTATTTTTTTAAACATTTGTTCTCGTTGACAAAATTTTTATTCTAATGAACATAAAATTCAATATTTTTTAAAATAAAAAATTGCTTAAAAACAAACAGAGTACAGTAGAACGACATAGATTTCTGTCTGTTGTTTTACGAGGACACCTGCCATGATGGCTTAATTCCTCGGCGGCCATCCCGCATGGGGTTGCAAGTACGAACTCTGTGAACGTACCTTTTTGTTTTATAGCGACAACCGACGCCCATTTCGCTTACGGTAGCCAACCGTAGCTTTATCATGTACCTGTGGAAGCCTGTGTGTGGCAGGACATTTCTCGCAGGTAACTATTTCGGCACTATCTAAGGCCTTATGCCGGTGGGGACCTCACCGGCATTGAGCTGACGGAGGTCTGCCTCCTCGCGCAACTCTCGCGGAGACTCATGGTCTCTACCCGCGTATCTTTGGGTGACAACCACAGCCACCACGAAGCTCCCACTAGGGGGCCTACCCACGATGCACTATATTTGTGGGCTTTATATTAGCGGGGTTGGAAAGACACCTATACATCGTGCATCACCCGTTGACACCAATTTAACGCCTCTGGTAAGGCTTCGGAACTAGCCAAGTCTAGTCCGTGGCTAGTGAACTAAAACAGACCTGATTAGTCACTGCCATTTTGTTGCCCACACCGCAACGGGACTGGCACCCGAAGTAGAACGACATAGAGTAAAATTATAACCCTACCCTAACCCTAAAAATTAGAACAAGTTTCTATTTCTGAGCGGCGCCGCCTAGCCGCTCAGAATGCCGCTCATTGTGTAGCCACTTCAGTAGTATTCCATGTTTAAATTTTTTGCCGCTCACCGCTCATCCGCTCACCGCTTTGCCACTCATTGCGTGACCCGGGCCTAATGCGTGTTCGAATGTACTCGTACACCATAGAGAGTGATTGATTTTTGTTTAAGGCCCCTTACGCAATATAATTTTATCTTGTGAAAAATATTTTTAGTATTTAGAATATTCAGAGAACTCTCAATCATAGCTACTTTGTTCCAGACATCTAGTATCAGCTTCAGGGACATCTTACACACTTCCATTCCACACTTCAGTTAAAACACATGTGGGATCCATTCCATAATTCTGTAAAAACACAACACTACAGGAAGTGTCGCACAAAACGATATTTCTCAATATGGGGGTGAAGTGTGGAATGGAAGTGTGAGAGATGTCCCTGAAGCTGATACCAGATGTCTGGAACAAAGTAGCTATGATTGAGAGTTCTCTGAATATTCTAAATACTAAAAATATTTTTCACAAGATAAAATTATATTGCATAGGGGACTTAACAAAAATCAGTCACTCTCTATGGTGTACGAGTACATGAAAATTCGAATACGCATTACTCGTATAATATCCACAACTTTTTATAGGTAGTCTCCTGACATTTGACATGAAGTTAACAATTAAAATCAAAATGTAACAGAAGTATGCCTGACACTGGTCGGATTCCGCCCATCTTTAAAACCAAACCAAACGTGAGTGAAATATGATGTGAAGTATTCTATTCGCTCACTATGGCCAACTCGTTATTAACAAATTTTACGATTGCAAGGGACCGAATAGGTATGTTGATACGAAGTTTGTTACGAATATTTTTGATCTCAATAGACGATTTGACATTGAAGACGGGAAAAGTCGGCCCAATAATACTGATGTTAACCTGCCGAATGAAGATTTAAAAGGAACATTTTACATCTGAATTCAACATTTATGGCAAAATTGTATTAATAAAGATGGGCTAACTTTGGGCCCATCTGGACGCTTCTTTATATATATTTTCGGTCTCTGTAAACAGTTGAGTATTAACCATTGGGACATTAGCATGCCCTATTGGGCACAATGACATTTGGCCCTTGGCATGCCCTGAGACGATGTAAATTTATCGGTGCTTATAAAGTAAACTTGAAACAGAAAATGTATTTTCAGATTTACAGTCTGAGAATCTGTTAAATCTAAATAAAAAAACAAATTTAAACAAAACTCAAAGGTTTGGCTTTACATTACGAGCAGTACGAGCATAAACGCTTTCTTTTTCATAAATGTTAAAATTTATCAATTAGACTTTATAGGAAACAATACATCCCATGCCCACGTGAAGGGCACCAACAAAAATTTCTTGATAATTACGACCAAAAACAGAGAAGTGTCACCAGAATTCCTTCCCTCAATTATTGTTCCTTAATTTGAAGGAAAACAAAACAAAATGTAGACTAAACAAGTAACTTTGGGTGTAATTTATAAATACGTTGTTAATAACGACGGTTAATTCAAAATAGTCCGGCCTATTAGAGAAATGGTGTCAAAAGAAGAGAACAATTTTTCGGTGGCTTCACGTAAAATTAATGGAAGTTATAAAACAAAATTAGGAAAAAATTAATGCAAATTATAAAACAAACCCGTAATATAAATGCATAGCTTAGGTCCAATAAAGACAGTTTAGAGTTAACACTTTGGTTTTTAATTTTATACTGCTTTCGCCTTCAGTTTCCTTCACCAACTGAGCAACTGAGGCCAAAACTGAGCCAATTCTCTTCTTTACTAAGAGGCGGGCATGTCACATGCCTCTATAAGTCCATATGAAGATACAGGTATAACTTGCACATAACGCAAAGGGACATTTAATTTGTTTTGCAAGGAAGGATCTTTCGTATTTTGCTAAAGGAAAATTTTAGTTGTGGATTCAGCGGGAGGTTGAGTGTTGAGAACTTTTTCTCAGTAATTTCGTAAGCGGCTACGGGAGCAGATCAGCATCGCGCTCCACTGAATACATTGTTCAGGAAGGTGACTTCAAATTGGAAGTCGCTGAATTTCCTCCAGATATAATGAAATTTATAAAATTGCTTTTCTGGGAGGCAACATAATGATACGCGAAAAATAAATCGCCGAAGGAAGGGTAGACATTGTTTGGAAGCGCAATATTTCTGTGCCAATTCAATAAATTAACTAAATTTAATCCGTTCCTTTCCACCTATATTTTGTGGATTTTAACCATTGAAGTTGTTATTGTTATTAATATTGTTGCCTGTGACTTTATAATTAAAATTTTGTTTAATAATCCTTCTACCAGGCATTTATGTATGTTCAAAAAATTTTATTTTTGCGTTTATATACGATAAACAATCAATGATATATAATTAGAATGTACGATATGCTATGTTTTCATGACTAATAATTTCAATATTATCAAAAAATGTTACTTCTTTTAACAAAAGTAATTTGTAATTATTTTTAAGTGAAATATTAATATTCTCTGTATGAAACACATTTGGAACATATATACTGAATATATCTATTTCATGTTAACCAAATATCAAGATATTAAAAAAAATTAAAACTGTCTAAACGAGGTAAAATAAGTAAACGCTTTAAACAATGGCTGTAGGTATCAGCTGTGATATTGCTATGAGTATCAGCATTTCACCCTTTATGAACTGCCTGCCCTTTCTTTCTAATTCTCTGTCACATTTGTGCTCCCGACTATCTTTTATTCCTCTTCCTCTATCACTCTCTCCTTCTGCATGACTCCTGGTTAAGGTCATTGGATTTTATTTTATTATACCTTTATCCCTGTAGCAACTTTAAAAAATACATTGTTACAAGTTACCTAAACACATCGCAAAACAAATTATCGATATATTCAAATACTATACTTATATTTAAATATGTGAGCCATATGGGCCATATGTGAGCGTGTGTCGTGGTTATATTATGATAAGCATGGTATATATTATTGACTTCTTGTAGCGTTCCAACTTTTTATTCAAATGAGTATAAATTTAATCCAAACCATTCGTTGCCGGGCTTAACGATTTTTCAATGCGTCATTAAGTTCGAAAAGAAATATAGATCATTATCTCATGCCAACTTATGTTCATTGAATTCAAAACACTCGTAGAGTGGTATGTTAGATAAAGTCTGTACTATCTTTACGCTGTGAAACTGTTGCTTATGCTTTTGTTGTTCCTAATTTTCAGCAAACCTCCCACCAAACCGATCCCGCCAGTCTTCAATATCTCACTCTCTTGCTCTTTTCTCCTCACTCTCTCTATTCTATTAGTTATTTTATTCTATGATTCTATTGATTTTTTGCGGGTACTTTATTTAAGACTCTTTTAGCATAACTTCATTTACCCAAACATGTCTTTCTTTCCCTCCTTCGAATATACTAATTCTTTTAATTCCCATTCGAATCTTTCAATTCGTAAGATCGTAAGATTCAGGCCCTTAAAAAGCCATACTATCTCGACTATATAAAAACCAAACTGAAAATTTATAAGAAATCAGGAAATTCCTCCATCAATTTTCTTATTTATGTACATTTTATAAAATAAAGAAAAAAGTTTACTGCGGTTCGATTGTACGGTGTCCTCTGGCTTGTTGGAATAATAGACTCGGAGGTAATACACAGTCTCTTTCAATTGCTATCGCATTTGTTAAATTGCTTTATCTATGAGCCAAGTCCCGGGGGGTTCAGGCAAAGACAGCACGTCGTCACGAGAAAAGCGGCAAGTCGTCGTCACCGGCAGACAACAACATCTCCATGGTACCGGTGTTTTGTGTGTTGACTTTCGTTTGATAGCTTTATTCTTCTTCTTTTCCATTTAAATTATGTATGTGTTGTCAATTTTAGGATAAATGTCATAAAGATTTTCGCTGTAAAGAAAACATTTGTATCCTGAATTGCGCAGGAAAAACCGCTAAAATGTTTTTGTGGTTTGAGTTTGCATTCTTGAGAATTGGATTTCATTCTATAATTCGATAATCAGAATTTTGTCTGTCTCAGTTTATGTGAAAGTCTTTAATTTTGTTTCGGCATTCTGTATTATACTTAGAAAATCTTTCATCGTTCTGGAAACCCTTTCATGAAGGTCTCGGGAAGGTGTTCATGTGCTTGTTTCATATCTCCGAATATCTCGTTCGTCTCGTTTTTTTTTTTGGATAGCATATCAACTTCTTAACACGACTATAGGTGAGGACTTGCTGAATATAGTTTTGTAAAATAGTTAAGAGGCGACTGGGTACGCGAGGCGAACGAGACGTTCGGAGGTGTGAAATAAGCGCATTATTCTTATCGGAATATTCACTGTGAGCGAACGTTCTAAAGGTCCAGATAAAGCTCTATATGTTAGGCTAGGGTTTGTACAAAATCCGCAACAAACAAAAAGATTCAGACTTTAAATTTTTTACTCGTTTCTTTGCAAACTTCTTCTGACGTTCCAAAGGGGATGGGATATATGTTGATGCTACGTGCATGTGTGCTCGAATTCGCATACCTGCGGGCGAATTAGTCGATCAGGCGACTGCAGTATTTACGTTGCCGATTAGATTTCGGTTGATATTTTCGTCCTCATTGTTCTCATTCCGCTCCGTTCTTTCATAGTTCTGTTCAAATTCTCTCTTTTTTTGTTTTTATTTTACTTCTATTCTACTGAGAGCACTTTTTGATGTTGCTGTTGTTATTATTGTTCTTACTGTTGTTACACTTTATTTGCAGTTTTGACGAGGTTGATATTGTTGATGAGATTCTGCCTTTTCCGATATTCCACAACATTCATTATTATTCTTTACATCCCCGTTATTCCCATTCCCGTTTTCTTCTTTGCCTAATTAATGATCTTATTATTTCTGTTTTGATTGTGTTTGATTCCTTCTGATTCCTTTTCTGATTCCTTGATTATTGATACTATATTAATATCATATATTATTGATATTGATTATTAATATTAACACTCGATATATTAATTTTGTCTCATTCCGTTATATTCGACTGAGTTGAATTTTAAGCACTCGCTTTTACATGTTCTTCCCTGTTCAATAAGGTGATTATTAGATGCTCTTCAAAACAGTAGAAAACAGTAGTAAATCAGTGGAAGAAAACAGATATTCACAATATCCTTTAATATTTTGAACACAATGGTTCCAATGCGATAGTTTTAACTACTACAAGGAAATGGACAAATATTTGTCGTAAAATAGATAATGACAAAAATAAACATAGTTTCCGTCAAACACTATTTAAAAAATGTTTGTATATTCATTCCTCTTATCGCTATTGCATCGAATCACAAAAGTTATCGAATCATAAATATAAAACTCTTGAATGAAGATAAAAGTTATATAAAGCTCATAGGAATCATTTTGCTCGTAGATAAAAAGGGGAATTTTCTTTAATTGTTTTTAAAAAATCTCTTTGTCGTTTAAAATATCAGGTGATAAAGTAGAATACCACATAGAATGATTAGAGGAAATCTGGTGTTTAGTCCTATTGGTGACATCGAAAATAGGGTGAATCGCCTACTGATTACTAGGATCACACTAAAAATATTTGCTTTATTTTCATTTTCCTGTTTTATGTTGAATATTTCCGTTGAATAGTCTCGTATAAAATTTTAAAAATTATACAAACAAACGTTTTAATAATTCATAATTGAAATCATAATTGAATTGGATAAAAATTTAACGGATAACCAAAATAAAGAAAAAAAGAGTAAGCAGAATTATAAATTGACAATAACTCAGATTTTTTCGTTTCTGAAAGAAATCTAATAATTTCAAAGTCGCGAAAAGACGATATGGCTGACTATGTGAATGATAATTGAGAACTTTCAAGAGGACAATTTCCAGGTTCAGGATTCCATAACCTTGTTCTTAAATATTCTAGGCGGAAGCGGCAAAACAGTGGGAAAAGAGTAAGACCATCTTTGAAAACACGAAGAATAAATAATGGTAGAAATGTTAATATATATGTTATCACCATTTTTATATCAGTTTTGGAATGACTTAAAAGCAGTTGTAAAAAAGTAAACTTGCGGAGAAGGCTGTGAGGAGATTCCTGGGGATCAGAACGAAGCAACAAATGCTAAGCATTAAGACACCGGATGCAATCGATGGGGATTACTGTACTCCATAATCTAGCTTATATTTTGTCGCTATTCAAAAGGTTAATCGACGTCATAAAAATTTATTTTCAATTCATTGTCTTAATTTTTTTTGTGTACACATTCTCAGGAGTACACTGAGTCCCACGAAACTAACCAAATAGAGGAAAGTGAAAATTTTGAGCCACAAAGTAAAGAGTCGTAATTTGAGTATATCAACTGAGTACGAAACTGTCATGGAAAAGGCAGGAAACATGCATAAATAACTTTTATATAAAATAAATGATATTGAAAATAAAAAAGGACAATTTCAGGCTTTTAATCGTTCACGAACATCTTCTGCCGTACGGAGGAGGCCTTCTCTCTCTGATTCATATTCCGCTGTAGTTTTGTTATATATTTCATCCTTCACAATATAAAAGTTTTCATCGGTAATACCGTGAGCCAGTCTAAAATTATGCAGCAATATTATTATTACTTTTTATTAAAAATTAAAAAAAATTAAAAGTTTATTACTTTTTCCAGCTTTTCGAAAGGTAGCATGATGTCCAACGTGCAAATATCGAAAAACTAATTTAGACACTGGATTTAAGCGGTCTATGTATGCAGTTTCCACTTCTTGCGTGTGCAAAATTAAATTGACGTTGTTGATCCTCTGCTGAAATTCTATATGGTGTCAGTTCCATGGACGTAAAAAATATCCGGAATCACTAAAATTAAATTATAAAGTTTTAATACCATAATACAAAGAAATTTTGTTTTATACAAAACACATTTTATACACACCTAGCAATCAGGCCTAAATCACACTGCCGACTTCACACATACTTCATATATACGTATCGTGGGTTACTCCTACGAAGTTTGCGTACCCTGCCAAAATCTTCAATTGCCGCAAATTTGCGAGTAAAACTTCTTCATTATTTATGCGCTACGAAAATCCCACAATTAGACGCAAACACACCAAATAAATATAAATATTATAATATAAATATTTTCACTAATATTTACAGAAACACATTATATTCCACTTCATTTTTCTTTTATTTTTTGTTTCACTACTTTTTACGGCGAAGAATCTTCACTAAAGCTATAGAACATAATTGCAGGTACAGGAAGAAAGTCAATGCATTGGTGGGCACTTCCGCTGCATAGGACAGAGGGATTCTGCTACCACTACATTACCAGGAGTCAAATACAAGACTTTTGTGTTTGCCAAATAATGAAAGTGTTCTAGAAGAAGGATTTTCTAGGGAGTACTTATTGCGACTGGGTCTGACTGAATTCGACCGGTCTGGATTTAAAGGTATCTTCGTCAATTTGACCGTGTACTCTACTTTAAACCCGCGGGCTTGGTGAATTGTCACAGTTCCCTAGAAACTTTGTCGCATTCTTTGGGAATATGTTATTCTGTTGCGAAAATAAGCCTCTTACGCATTTAAATATTGATTGGTCGCATCGTTTCTTAAATGGTGTTAAATTTCTGTCTTTAATACTCGGGATCTTTATTGGATTGACGTTCGAATGATTGCTGCTCATATTGTTTTGGCGAAAATAAGTGGCAGTGAAGTTCGAACGAAAACGAAGTAACAGATCTAAATTTGCTTTTGTTGTTTCACATACCTTTTCTGTCCAATCGATAGTACGTAACGATTACGAAAATGTGTGGGGTATTTAATGACAAAGAGGAGGGACCTTTCGTATACATTTCTCCGCGTGAGGAATTCTAGCCAATCATATGAATGAAAATTTGTGAAGAAAGAAACAGTATGAGCGGAGACTAGGATATGCGAACGAAATAATAATCAAACGTTTTTCTTCAGTAAGCTTGAAGAGAGGAAAGTATGTTCAAAGTTTAATGGTGACCCCAATTATTGGCATTATTAATGTAATGTATTCAATGTGTTCTTAAAATCTAGTATATATATGTCACTAAAATAAAAATTTGTATTATGTGTTTCGCCTTATTTCTTGTATTTCAGTAGCTGAAATAAAGAAATTTATTTGTGGCGTCCAAAGTTATTTTCTTTGTCACATCGCTTTTTTTGGGATTTCCCGTTGTGCCTTATTTCCTGTTTACTTTTTTTCCTTTGGAATATTTCCTGCTAGCTCCGGTGGTGTCAGTCCGGTGGTGTAAAGGCCCGAGATGGCAGGGAATGACATTTCCTATAAGGCCAATGCCGTGGTCTGGTACTGGCAGTTCTGCATTTGTGTATTGGATATTGACTGACTGATTTGATATTTAATGGTATCACGCGAGACTAGCATAAAAATAGCTAAACCCTATGTGCATTCCAAAATCCAAGATAACAGCTCGTTTTTTAGTAGCCCCCTTGTGGGTGCTTCATGTCGGTTGTGACTAAAACCCAAGGATTCGCGGGTCTGAGTATGCCTGAGTTTGCTTATGAGTTTGAGACTCATAGACCGGAAGAGGTTATAGATTGACCTCGATCGTACCTAAAGTGACCTTGGATGTTCAAAAATTCGCAGATTAATCCATTAATTCATTTCGTGACCCAATTAGAAACAATTTCCATCTACCATCGCTAATCTAGTCAAGTCTTGTTATACTCGTATTATCCGCTTACAATTAAATATCCCTTTACAAATTCGCTAAAATTCACTTTGATGCAGATCTCGTTTTTTTTCTATTTACGATAGAGTGATAGGTATTTATTGCTTTGCATTTTATATTGTTGTTGCCTGAATTGTTGTACTCTTCTGGAACAATGACTGACATGAAATGGCATGGTAAGCTGTTACGCTGACAATCAATAACCGCAACATGAGAAGCCATCGGATATGCAATAAAAACCCAGTCAGTCCATCAAAGCCAATAGCGTCCTCATAACAATGACCAACGGTATCGTCATCAGTGAACCTCAACCCAAAGGGAGCGAGTGAATATCGAATATCGCAAACTACCACCCACCCACCCACCCGTACACATCGGCACGCACACACTTTATCGCGTTTAAACATTCAAGCGTCGAGCTTTCCGGGGAAGGAGTCAACCCTGCATTTAGAACATCATTCGATTGAATCATTGTGCCGAATAGCATCTACGAGTACTTTACCATGCTATTTATCATGAATAGCATGTCGTCAGTGTTATTCGAGAATATTTTATGTCATCACAGCCCCACATTTTTGCCAACGGCAGCAACATAATCGCCATCATCATCTTTATTGACGAAAACAGCGACTGCAATTTCGTTTTTACATTTTCGAGTAAATAATAAATTACAAAATTCTGCCTTAAATTAATCCATGACTTTTTTGTTGTCATAGGACAACAGCAATATCCGAATAGTATTAAAAATATTGAGCAGAAGTAAATGTTACAACAAAATATATTTGTAATACATTCATTTAGGATTTATTTTCAAACTAATATTTTCTGTCGTATATTTTGTTCTTATTGTTGTGATGTGTGGTTTTCCCAAAATAGTCATAAAAAATAGTTTTAAAATGTCAGCCGACAAATGGAAAATCGTGCAATCTGCAATGAAATCATAAACCCAATAACACAAAAAATATACCGTAGCAATAAGTTAAAAGAACTATTCTAGTAAAGAAAAACTGCTGCTTCGGAACTTTTAACGGCCCTGCCGAAATATTTGAAAGTCCTAGAACTGAAGTCTGAAAATAGTAAAATGAGGATCACATAAACCCGAAGGTAAAAAATTCAAGGTTTAGTTCGTTATTTATTTAACAATAGTAAAATCTTAGCATGAGTAGATGCAAAATTATAGAGAACTTTCTAGATGGGACACAATCAAGTTGACGGGGTTGCGGATAAAGTGATTGAATTTATAAATAAAACAATGTTGAATGTATACAACAAAATTTAGGGCCAACGAATGAATTGCTGTAATTCTCCTTGTTCAATGCTTGGTCAATGGTTTCCATCAATGTTATTGTTGGTAGTGTAGCTGTAGCTGTTATTTTGTAGCTGTTATTTTGGTTACTGGTGCTTCCGTTACTTTTGTTACTTCCAATAGACCGTCAGTTGTGCCTGATTTATCGATTGCCTTCGACTATGTGATAAACCACATCCACAACAATTACGAAAAAAATAATAGAGAAGGTAATGTTTTTTAAGGTATGCATTTTGTATAGATGGGTCCATATGAGAAATTTTAATTTCTTCCCCATACAATTGATTTTGAAAATATCGAACGCAAAATCCTTGCAGAACTCAAAAGATAATTTGTTTATACGCATCAAGTGCCTCAATTGCCCTATTTCTGTAAATATATATGGCTCTGTGTGTATGTGTGAAAATGTTTGTGTCCAATTTGAAGAAATATGCATAATAATATGGATGTATACACTCGTATATACATTAGCCTGTGAATGTGTGTTAAGGTACGTAACCAAGCCTGAAAGCAACGTTTGTAATTCCATTTGGCCGATGGGAAACCACTTTAAAAAACCCACTGCCCTCAAACAATTTCTTTAGACTGCCGCTTCGAACTTTTCCTTTTTGCTTCCCTTTTCCCTGGGAGAAAAACTTCCCCTCTTCGATTCTTTTTGCCTCGTTCTAAATATCTTAGATACTTCAAACAAAAGCTTGAAGTATTAAATATCGCGGTTAAGGAGAAATGAGCTGTGTTTTAAGTACAATATCATTTTGTCGTTTCTTTTCTATTTGTTTCAGTCTTCTTTATACTCTATTTTTATTACATTTTAAATGGGGTATGTTTCTCGATTTAAAAGCGCTCCTTTTTTACCACATGCGCTATTTTGCATTTCAAGCAGCTGCTATAGAACGGGAGTCTCAGCTCAGGAGTATAATTAAGTGGAAGGGACAATCGAGCGGACTTTTTACTCTTAAAGTTATTTCTTTTTATTTATTAAATATTTCAGTTTCCGTGAATTAACCGACCGATCTTCTGAAATTGGAATTCAATGAAGAAAAATGGTGTTAATTTTATCTTTACGCTAGCTTGGGAACTATCAATGTATGTTATATACACCCGAACCTCTATTTAATTGCATCAAAAATTACGAAAAAGTCTTTATTTTAAAATAGAACCGCTTGAGCCAGTCCGTTGTAATTTAGCAAATACGAACGTAATATACATAGGTTTACCATCCTTTAGGTCCTCTATATCAATCATTTTGGCGGTAACTTAGGAATGTGATGTCATCTGCGTTGAAAGAGAAGGGCGGTATGATACGGTTGTGTATAAAATGCTTTTGTGAATCAATAATAAAATCTTACTTAACTAGTACCGCTGCACGCTGTTCAAAGGCTAGGATAAAGAAAGCTACAATAAATACTAAGACAATAAGGACCCTGTATAACCATTCAACTGCTTGATTTGAATTAATAAGCAATGAATGAGAAAGGGGACACAGGAAAAATGTTAAAAGACACAATAAAATTTAACGACAAAGCATTTTTGATGAGGGGTATGATATCTCTAGTCCTGGTTGAAGCTTGCTATCAATAATGCGTTTGATAAAGTTTAAAACAGCAGCAACAGCATCGGAAAGACATGCGTTTAGATTCGTGTATGTTTATATGTGTGCTTCTGTAAAAGATAAAGTCTAAAAAAAGCGAACAGAAAAAGATTAAAATAGCTTCCTTGATTTGAACGATGTGCAGCTTTTTTGCTTTTGTTCTTTCCCATCATATAGGGTTTTTGTCTCTCTTTATCATTTCGTCCTTCTCTGTCTCGTGTTTTTTACCTCTCTGATTTGCTGCGTAAATTTTTCAGGGATGACTTTAGTATCATAAACGTCCTTGTATCAGGCAATGGAAAAAGAAACAAACAAGTGAGCTCGACGGTCTAAGTCTCTTTCGAATTCATACCTCGAAACTTGCTTCATCTCTTCCTCGACTTTAAATGCCAATGTTGAGCCACTTGTAAGTTATCGGCGTCTGAGGATATCACAGATCGTGGTCTCAATTTGTTATGGTTAAAAAGTTACAACAATAGATGTGTTCATTTAATGGACTGTATATTTTTATTCAGCTCATTCAATTGCGATAAGGTAATTTGGCTACTTCGTGATCGTACCCAGGTTCCTTGCATAATCTTGTTCAAGCACGGATTAGATGAATAAGTGTTTTCGCGTAAAATGAAAAAGTTTTTTCGAGGAGAAAATTCCTTTACATTAATACCAAAGTGATGCAAACTCACGGAAAGACGAAGATGAAGATGAAAACGAAAAAATGCAATGCGTATAATCATAGAGTAAGAAATAACTGTTGTTTCTTACTCTATGGTATAATGTAACCTTTACGCGCCATTTGGTATTGCCTTTGTGTGCTCGTTTCACCTCAGCTAAAAATGAAACTGTCATCAATGAGCCCAGGAGAAAGTGCAAGGTGCTATGTACTTTAGACGATGATGAAGAAACTATTAACTTTCAGGGACCGTAACAGCTTCCGTGGTTTCGTTCCACTCTCTTATATAAATCAGAAAATTCTGCCCTTACTGAATATAAATAGAGGAAGTATTAGCGAAATTTATGGAATGGAATATTACATCATTCAAATGTTCAAATGGGCTATGTTAACTGTGAGAGCGTCAGTCGATTGTGGCTTAATCGCATAGACCTGCGACTTCGACCAAATCGCACGATCTTGGTGGCCAATTCATGTCATCTCCGCGAGAGATAACCACAATCAACCCTCAACCTTTGCAGCCTTCCATGGTGATTTGACATTACTGAATTACAAACAGCAGATTTGCCAGACGCCGACTAAACAACATGATAGCTACAGACTGCCAATCAAACCCACTCTTATTTGGAAACCCTTTAAAAACAGACCGAATAAAAGAGTACTTGTGCTAAGTAACAAGCAAATATTTGTAAAAATTGATAGAAGTAATGAAAGAAAGTTACCTGACTCTAATCAATTTTGATGTGGTAGGTTATGATACAGTTATATGATGGAGTTGATATGGCGGATAAAATAGCCAGAAAATTACTATAAAATCTAATTCTTATATATGGTCCTTCGAAATAATTATCAATATTTCAGATTAGGCGGCTATAAATGCTTGGATTCATTACAAAGAAGCGACAGGCATACAAATGCAATGAATACAGTTCTTGCTTCAAACAGAAATCACAATATGCTTTAACAAACGAAAACTTTGTCCAATACGAATTTGCCACCATAACAAAACAAATGTGAAAAATGTTAAAAGTATGTTTGTGGAACAGGCGCGCATAAAATGATTTCAACTTCCATTTGCTTAAGATATAGAAATAATGCATACATTGTTTTTCCATGTGGAGTAAACCTTTTTGTAGTTAATGCTTACTGATAACTTTTTGTATAAAAGTAAGAAATATTAAAAATTAATATTAAACAAATTTCTTAACACATTACTTATTCTTTTACAATGCAGTCATTTTGACTTTTCGTGGCATTATGGGTAATTACTAACATTAAGTCCTTCTAGTGTTAGATAAAGAGCATATAAGAGATAGATCATATTTTCACTTAAAATTGTCATTGACAAAAATAAAAACTTCGGTATATCAGCGTTTTCCCCTTCTTTAAAAATTTTTCGAATCGATTTCACAACATGACCAATTTTATATTGTTGCATTGTTAACAAATGCATTGTTATTGTCACAAACACTTTTGTTTTGTATATATTTTTCTATGTGTGATGTTTGCTGTAAATTTTAAAAAAGGACATTTTTGTAATTTCCTTACAGCATGAATGGAAACCTGCATGAAATCGAGGTAAGCAGCAATATTATGGACAGTGTTTGTATATCTCATTGAAACAACGCTGAAGGTATTCTTCATCAATTTCTCACGTACCGACAGATAATGTCGTTGAGTGATTGTCGTATCCAAAAGAAAACATTGCCCTTATTTGCCATTATTTGAAATTTTGGCGTCGATCCAGTTTCGGGCAGTTTCGTTAAATTTTTAGCTTACTGTTTTTTCATAGACTGAAAATTATTCATCACAAAATCAAATCAGAAAATCCAATTGTTAAATTAACAGTTTAAATCTTCGCAAGTTCTCTGGAATATAGGGCTCACTTGAAGACTATTCGAAAACATTTTTTCCAGGGAAAGTTTTTCTAGTGGAAGATTTCTGAAATTTATAACCTCGGCATTATTCAAAAGTTTGAAATGATTGCATTCGATTCTTCTGTTTATATGGGCGATGGCAATTATATCCACCGGTTTGAGCACGTACCGCTTCGCTTATACACAATTTTTCGTGATCTCGTGCGTAAAAAATTTTCTTTCATTGGTTTTTCTTTTCTGCTGATAACCTCCCCTGTGCAGACTTCCATCATCACAAAATGCTTTCAAGTAAACGTAATGAAAGAGAACAAATTTTTCTTTAGATTACTTTCTTTCTAAAGAAAATTTTCCTTTTTTTCTTAACAAAACGTTTTTAACTTTTATTTTTCATAGTATTTTGCATTCAATTCTTCACAAATATTCACAGGAAAGATATAAACAAAAAAACCTCAAGTTTTAAAAATCAACAAAAGGCTCACCAATAAAAAAATATTTGTTCTTATGAATTTTTTATCGCATTATACTCGTATACAATAACCAGTGTCAGTCAAATGCAAAGGGAAATGCAAAAATTTTGCATTCGTTATTTTGATTCGATTGATATTTTCTCTTTATAAAAATGTTGTTTCCTTTAAAACCTGCAGTTTTTTGCCGGAAAATTCCATTGAAGTGCAATGGTTTCTACAACCTTCTTGTTTTTTCTTATTATTTTTGGTTTTTTCAATAAATTTTTAACATTTTTTTAGCAAAATATTACTGCTATAAGTCTTTGTAGTAATATTTTTTGTAGCATCTCGCACAATTCCATTTTACTTCATAAGTTTTGGAATCGGCTTCACAATACGTTTTATCGCAAATACTTCCAGAACGTTTTCGCAATTCTTTTTAAAGGCTTTGTTAACGTTTGTGAAAAAAATACGTTCTCGACCACACATTTTTTCACACATTCACATATATTAGGAACTAAAGAGGGATACGTTTGAGTTTTAAAGGTCGATAGTCTCATTTTTAAAATTTTTCTTAATACGACTCTAAAGATTTAACGTTAAAGAAGGAGACTTTCTTTAATATAGTAAGAAAAATTTAAGAGTTCATAAAAACATTTTGTGTATCTGTTTCAAAATGTTCATTACATTACATGCTGGAAAACTTTAAAAATATTGATTGTATCCCTTTAATACATTCCTGTCCATAAGATTTGTGCAGATTATAGATTTGTCTAGAAAACGAATAGCCTCGATTATAATCCAAGAAGTAACTGTCGGTCAATAATTGATAACAATTTATGCATGCCCAATGATTAAACAAAATTAATTTGCGGTAAAGTTTGTTAACTAAGCTTTAGACTTTTTTAATCTCCTTCACAAACTTCTTCACAAAGCGAAAATTAAATAAACCTGAAGCCTTTAATTCAATTTAAGAAACCTCGATGAAGTGATTCTTCAGTATTACCTTTCTCTTGTTATGCCTTCGTGGCAGGACTAGGGTAGACTCCATTTATATCCTTCCGTTTGTAATGCATTTAAGAAGATGAGGAAAATAGAAAATTTATATTCCTATTCAATATCAGCTGCTGGTCCGATAGAACCCTGTCCCTTGTCTTCCTAGTATAGTTTGCATTCAAGATGAGTAAAACATTTTAAGGCAAATATGTCAGTTTGTGTGCGTATATTGAATTTGCAGGTAAAATTTTGCATTTAAATTTACATCTAAGGTCAGAATATATTTACAAAAAATGGTAAAAATTCCGGTTTGGTGCCGAAAAATTGGGTGCAGTCGCTAACTGGTTATTATAGTTAAGATTTAATTTATAAATATGTGCTATATATAAAGTTTAGTCAGACAAAACTCATTGTTCATTTTTGTGTTTCATATTACTGATTCCTTGCCATTACGGCATGCAATTTTGCCTTCTTGGCTCTCTTGCTGTCACCACTGATTTGCTTATTCTCTCCGACAGTCCTCTCGCTTTAGACTGTTAACTAAATTAACTACTTGCTTAACCATTTAACATTTAACTTAACCATTAGCTAAACAATCACAATTTCAAACTTTGATCCTTGATTAAAAGCTTAACAAATGAAATGAAAGAGCCAGAGGCGGTTTGCATGATCTAATTATAAAACGGTGCCGTAATGTCCTAATGAGATTTTCTCCATTTTTAGCTAGATCGTCGGTATAGGATAGGTATCCTACGATTAATTGCGCTTATTGCGCTCTTATCTGAATGGTTGTAAAAGTAAATAATGATTTCATAAGAATAAATCATGGAACGTCAAATTTGGGCTTTTCAAAGGAATTATAAATCGGAGAAGTGTAACAATTGTCTTTATAAATTGACCGATATATTCCAAAACGCTTTGATTTCATTACCTTTTATGGAAATAAAAAAAGAACTAAACAGAAATTTTTGAATCAAATGAACGATTACAGTTAAAAAATTTACGTGAAGGAGAAATTTAAACGATTTCAATCGATGAGAACCTAGTTATTTGCTTTATTTATTATATTAATGTTAGAAAAAGGATTTTCCATGAATAGTGGGTTTCAAAAATTATTCAAAATTATAATTTGAGCCTAAAATTTGCTCCACAAACACACATCATATCAGATATCAAAATCATATTCGTATTGCACACACACCCCCACACTCATTCCCACACACACGCACACACACGCAAACAAATAAACAAACCCACAGCACACATACACATACACGAACATGTTAACTGCCTTTTCTCTTTGCAGGAAATCAATTCCAGTAAAATAAATTTTTCAATTATCTCGGTATTGCATGGACAGTATACAAAGACATCATATTGGTAAATGGATAATTTTAACTGTTTTTGTAGATTAGTTTAATTGACCGAAGAGACATGTAGAATTCCGTTAATTATAAAAGGAAAAGTTGACGAAAATTTGTAATATGAAAGTATGCTCAAATATGAAAGTATGCTTACACATTTGCCCAACGCTATTGAAGTTGGCCAAAATTTACCTTTCCTGGCATTGAAACCAAATCTCATTTTGCCTTTCTGTTAACAACTAATTCATTTTCAATGTTGCTTACATTACCCGACAACATTTATGCACCAGCAAAACAAAGTACTTCTAGCTAAGCGTGTGTCCTGCACCTAACAAAAGTTTTCAAATCCTTTCCCTTTTGGCTTCTAGAGTTCGCATTGTCTAAACACCAATTACCTTTCATATGTACTCCTATGCTGCCGGAGAAGAGTGCATTAGAGCTAAAAAGAGGCAAGAGCATACAAAACCGAAAAGCACGAACAGCATTTTTTTGGAAACGTTGCTGCTAAAGTGCATCTTTTTCTTTTCAATTTTATTTCGTTCCGAAAACAACAAAAGAACAAAAAACAGTGATTTGTGCCTTTCTTTGCTTTTTGATTGTTTCGTTATTATTGCTGTTGGCACTCTGCTGCTGCTACTGCCGCAAGTGCTGCCTCAACCGCCGCATCCAAACAGCGTTGCCATATTGCGGTCTTTGACTTGCTGACGGCAAGCAACGTCATATACTCAATCATATATTCGTTTTTCATTCTATTTTTCCTCTCCTGCCCGTCATTTTTATTGTAGCGTCGCATTTTAAAGTTATTGTCACGGAGAGAAGTTGTTTCACACGCAACAATTTAACGAATAAAAGCTTTGTCATCCGTTCTTCATAGTGTATTTGGTCTCCTTAGTAACCAAGACCCTTTAATACTTCCGTTGTATGTTTGGTGATAGAGATATTTTCTTGGAATAAAACTTAATTTACTTTTTGTACTTCTGGAGAAGATTAAAAGTAACCAAAGCTATGCAAAAACTAAATATTTAAACATAAGCTCGGTTAAATATGAATAGTCAAATTAGAAATGTTAAGATAATAATTCAATTCGTATATTAATTGAACAAAATAATGATCCTAATTTTCGTTCGGGCTTATTTTTCAAAGAAATACTAATATTTTTGTCTGGGTGTATCATGGAGAAAATTAATTGATGCAGCTGGAAAAGATGCACAACATTACGTTTTCATGTTTTATGACGAAGGCATCAACAAAAGCAGAAGCAACCATAGAAGAAACACTACTATGTATGTCGATCATATACCAACATTCCCCATTACTCAGCATGAGAAGAAGAAAGAAACAGAAAGAGAGAAAAAATTCAAAAAGAGTGAAATAGAGAGGTTTTTTAATGTGGAAGATATCGTGGTTGGCAAGTAACATATTTTCATCTGTATGTTGGTGTAATCACTCGTAAAGACCGCGTACTATTTCACCATGCGTGAAGGGACAGGTAGGTTATGAAGCGAATGCTTGTTAGATTACGCTAAGCTTAAAGGTGTTTTGAGAGGAGAAAGTGAAAGCGAAGTGATGCGGAGGGGAAGAACTGACTCATTGATTAGCATATTAAAGCTCTCTTCTATTAAGGATGTGCATTGATGATACAAGGAAGGTGAGCAGTAACACCTTACGCATATCGAAACGTGTGTGTATGTGAATGATATAAAATCTGCGCTTGAGAGACTTTTATTATTGTCGTAACCAACCCACTCCACAAGTTTAATCAGTCGATATTTAAGAGGCATTGACTGCTTTCATTACATGAGGCATTACTAGCATTCTGCGAAGCGATTTGAAATTTTCTTCAGCTTTCCCAACTGTCTTTTGCGTGAGGCGTGAATTTGATCGTTATATAAATATTACATTATACACGTGCTATAACTAGTTGCTATCTTTTATGAGCTGACTTGGACTAATCTCTATTGGCTTTTTGTCTGTTGTAATTTCAGTAAAAAATATAACCTAAGAAAAGCTTACAAAATTAATACCATTGACCAATTCCAGCTCACATCTTTCCAATAATTTTCAAATATATCTCACATTGCATTTACCTGATGTCGCTGATCCTGAAACATAAAATTGTAATAAAGGGTTCTATCCCTTGATATTCTTCTTGACGGTTGGTGCGTTTCTGTTTTTGGTTCCTTGGGTATGGGATTTCTTTTATCTGTTCTCTATGCCAATTGGGGCGATATACATTGGAGCACCACGCCCATCGATAGGTGGAACTCTTACATTAATTATATAACATTATATAACTTGTAGATAATAATCGCGTATCTGCTGGCAGATTAGGTCCTTACTATCTTGATTACTACCACCATCAATGATATGATAATCACCTACGGGGGTGGCTACAGTTTTAAATATTTTCACACACAAATTCTAAAAGTGCTTAGGATAGAAGTTACTAAAATTCGTTAATAACATTTTTTTACCGGGATGTCAAAAACACTTTGCGGGCACGAAAGAAAAGTTAGCATTAACTAATTAAACTGATGATTTTTTGAGACCGCTTTGGGGGAATTCCTCGGGACTTTGGTTTCATTTGTGAATTTGTTTTGCTTTCCAGTTCTTCGGTTTGGAAAATTGGCGTATCAAAAAGTAATTTTCGACCTTCGGCGACTTTGTCAACATAATGAGAAAGACGACCAAAATTAAAATTTTCTTTCTTTTTAAAAGATAACATCATTTATTAGATTTTTATCAGATTGAAGCTTGCCCTTAACAATTTTTATAATTCACAACAATAATAATAAACACGTTCTAATAAAATTAAAAAAGGAATTTAAGATCTGGACAAAATACTAAAATACGTGACAATGATGAGAGGCTCCGATAGTCCGGCAACAAAAATTTTGATCACTAATATAATTTACATTTTCCCTGAAATTCCATTGGCCTGAATTTTTCTAACGTATTTCTGCGATCAGCAGCAGCTGCTACTACTCCAATCGCATTTTTAAGGCGCGCCCAGTTTTCTTTAAATATTTTACAATCTCAATTTTTTGAGATTTTATTTTATCTTTGAACTTTTTATATTTCTCTTATTGTTCTATGCTTTGCAGCAGTTGATGAATAAGCAATGAATAAAAATTACACTAATAGATGACGAGAAGACGAAGAGGATAAATAATAAATTAAAATGTTTCTGATGTGACAAAGACGAATGAAGAGAAAAAGTCCAAAAAGTTTGGAAATGGAAAAAGATGTCGTACTGGGTAAGTTTCCTTTCTTTTTGACTTTTGGGATTTCAGCACAAGCAACTCATAGGATCATGTTTTACCTAAAGCCGGAGGAAATTCCTCAAAATTTTCAAACCGCTTTGCCATTCGCCCAAAATAAAAACATCTTAACATTCTCAAGAGAGATTATTAATCCCTATTCAATCTCATCTTCATGACCACAACCTTGTGACAGCTTATTTGCAACTATTTTCCAATAAAACTCCTATTGCCAACCAACGTGAAAATTCTTATCAGAGATAAAGAGATAGGACACTCCCAATTCACCACGCGAAAACGTGATTTGACATCTATTTTTTATGCATTGTTTACATCAGGTACACTATACGTGAACTTGAGCCATATTGTTGTTATTGTTTGCTTGTTGTTAACGATTGCAATGAGGTCTCATAGAGCAGTACGTCAGTACCAAAGATTGTGTTTTAGAAGCTTGAGAGAGCAAAAAAATGTTCAATTTCCGCACAATTATCTGCCTGTTCATCGTTAAACTATTTTTTAACAATCACGGAGTAAATTTTATAAAAACATTAATCAAAATCTGTAGAAGGCTCAACCATATTTACCAAACTTTTGACGCTTGAAATACAAACACCCTCTACTCGAAGCCCATGTTTTTGATTGCTGTTCACGCAAGTACTCGTTTCCTAAGAAATAAGTACCTAATTCCAGCTAAATGCGTATCATTCTGTGATTGTATAGAGCAAATGCATGTGTGTTAGTGCGAAGTGTCTTATAAATGCCCTCAATTATGTATGACCTCTGCCAAAATTCAGATATAATTACTCGTTTCTCTCCCACTTCCTGGCGCTTCAGAAACAGAAGTATTGGAAAGTTTCTAAAGTTAAGCCACGACGGCAAACGTGTCGTAAACGAAAACGAAAATGAAAACGTAAATCGTAAACGAAACATATGAAACCATGACAATAACACCAAGGAAAATAACAGCATGAGCAGAAGGATCAACAACGATAACGACAAACTATCATATTAATAATTGGGAGAATTTATTGTTTTGTTGCTAACAAGGTGCAAAAGTCTCAACAACGCTACATCAACTAGAACAGCAACAAGAACCGATACAAAATAAATAAAATAAAAGCTTGATGAAATGAGAAGAAAAATAGAAAAAGCTATTTGAATTAATATAAAAAATAATGTCCCGCGAGCAACACATACACACGACCTCACAACACATGCACACTTTACAACTCAAATACACGCCCACGCAAACACGTTCCCGCTTGCAGTCAAATACCTTGACATTCCTTGGTTTTCAGTTTTTTGTTTCTGAATACCGTTTATTGCGAATTTGTGACAGAATTAAAATAATTGTACATTGATACATATGAGCGCACGCGCTCGCGAGCACATTGTTGATAGAGTTGTTGACAAAATCAAATACGAAGAAAAAGAGAAAAAAGGAGAACGCTAAATTTAAACCTGCATTATAAATCTATAGTTTGATTTTAATGACCAGTTTCTATTCCTGGATAATGCATTTTTTAGGTAGGTCGTCCGTGCTGTCTTATGTATAATAACTAAGTGTATGTAAATAAGCTTAATTAGTCCGTCTAGTAGCTTAACTCCAACCAAGGAATCAATGTCACATTACGTAATAGCAATTGATTTTGATATTTGGTTTCGGATTTTGACATTTTATTGCATCATTAGGGCAACATATCCTTGGCATTCGTATTAAAAGATTAGTCAACAAAAAATAAAAGAAATAGATCGAATTATGCTTATGATCGAATTGGAAAAGTCATCTTTACCTGGACTTCAATATTATTTATCCTGACCTTAGCTTCCTGAGAGACACATTCAATTGATTCGAAACACAACTGATCATACAAATCGATAGAGTTAAAACGATTATTTAATTTTGATTTACAATTCTTTTATGTGCTTACGTTCTATACGGAAAAAATAATCAAATTTATTCCGACGTTGTATGACGTAAATGACGTTGAATGACGTCGAAGACAACAAGCCCTGCATTGCGATAAGCTTCTAAGACAGCGGTGGGATTATTAGTTTGTTTCTATCCTCTTCCTCTATAGGTATACACAATTCTGTTTCTCCGGTTGAAAATATTATTCAAAGGAAAAAGCGTTGCTTTCTGTTTATATTCCATTATTTCCTAACAAAAAGAAATGATGTAAAATAAACGGAAAATCTGTCATTTCATAGAGACAGAGAAAGTTGAAAAGGAACATTAAAACGGGCTAGGAAGGGGGAGTTAAAAATGGGGGGGAAATATCCGTATTAGGGAAAGAAACAAAGTGGAAGCCCTTTACCACGATGAACGTTACAGAGAAGTTATAAAATAGATGGAAAAAAAACAACAAACATTGCAGGAATGAACAAAGAAAACTGTAGCAAATAAATTCCTTAAACCGAAAATTCGTTATAAATTATTGGCTTTGCAATCTCCCCTCAGGGTAACTCAGACTTGGAAAGGGCTCACTTTGTATGTCCTTTCAAAGCATTGTGGAGGAGACGTCGAAGTTCTGTTTTTAAACTCCTTATAAAAGCTTTTGTTTCCTTACGCATCTACAACAATATAACATCGACTAAGCGAATCAAGTCGGTCGATTGAAAAACGTATAATATCAAACAACGCTAACTTCGGCCTCTGCGAAGCTTATCTGCCCTACATTCATAATATCAATTTAGGGATTTCGGATTTAAGATCGCTTTACAATTTTTATACTTTTAAAAAGTATAAACATATCAACTAAATACAAAAGTCAACGATTAATAAATATTAGTAAAATATGGCTTTTAGATAATTTGCGATGAACCTAGCTCTAATCAAAAAGCAGTGCTCCCACCTACACCTCTTGACAGTAGCTTCAAGTCCTCAGCGACAACTTCTCTATCAAGTGATCCTGTCAACACCGTGGTAAAATTCTCCTTCCACCGTTCAAAGAATCTAAACCGTGTTAAATAATTTGAACAAATTTTTCAACATTAATCGCTTGTAAATCTTCTCAAATATAGCATAAGCACAACCTAGCGACTGTTGTCCCGGAGACACATCAAAACTCTGCCGTCGCTGAGATTAGCAGAGAATATCTGTTTATTAAACTGAATCATCTGATATAATTAAAACATCCGTTTAAATTAAATCCGTTTGTTTATTGGGATTCCGTGAGAAAATCAAAACAAAAATGGATGTGTATGAAGAGGAAAACAATTTTAGTTATTTCTGATACACCCTTTTTAAAGTAAACAAACAGAGAAAAGAAGAACAAGACAAGCGACAACAAAAGAAGCAGAAAATTTTCTACTACTGTCGTAAACGACACGACTTTTTTTATTTTTTCTCAATTCCCATAAGACTCCATGCATTTTTGTCAAGTCACGGAGAGGGGAGTCACTCTGTCGCGAGGCTGTGTTTATAGCATTACTTGGCTTGTCACCGGCCATTTTTGACATTATCGGGAGGTTATGAATTGTTGAGTTTTACTAACCTCACCTTTAGTTCTTAACCTTGCTCCCCTAATTTCATGGAATTTCGAAAACGCAGATACCTAAATTTATTATTTATTTATTTGTTTTAATTTAGTATTTATTTGTTTGCATTTCCTTTATTACTTTGTATTTCTCTTTTATATGATATTTATCAAGGCAGTCTCAAGATAAAACACAACTCCGCAAGATTCACACATTAAGTTAGTCCGACTTATTTTTTTTTTGTTTTTGAAACATGCATGGCAGTTTCTTCGGTTTTCATTTATTCGTTCCACGCACGACACCACTGCGATGTTGCACGCCATAATTTAACAATTTTTTTTCTGGTCACGACGATAAAAAGTATTAATTTCTATTACAATATAATATTAATATAATAAATTTGAATGATACTTAAGTGGTTTACGTTACTTAATAAAGGACCGTGAGGTGAAAATAATTTAATAAATTGGTGTAAAAAATTCAATCATTAAATCAAATTTTGAATAATTAAGACTAGACTTAAACATATTTACGAAGGTTTGTGTCTATTTTTCCACATTCTTATTCTCTATACGTGCTAAAATCAGGAAGTATAATAATATCATTAATTAGACCTATTTAACAGTGCTCCTATGTTCCCATTTCGCTTACACATTACACCTTAAAAACCGATCTTTACTTAGGAGAAAGGAAGAATATCTTGATAAATTTATATTAGTTTATCATTCACTTCGGACCAAAGTATGTTCATGATTTTTAGAAATATATTTGTCATTTTTCATTGTCGTATGTCAAAGTCTACATCCGCTTCTTTTCATTTTTGGTTTCATATTAGTGTCTGTAGCAATCGAAAGTTCGCTTTCTAGTTTTAGGATTTGCTACAGACATAATACTTGAACATGTTACGTGAACATGTTACTTGTGAAGATGTATCGAAATAATTATCGAATCGAAAAAATTCCTGCAATCTTTTAGAAGAGAATGCCGGGTAAAAATTATTAAATAATTTTTTACATTTTTTCCTAGGATGTAGACCTAACCTAGAAAAATATCTAATTCTAATCCATATTTATGTCATTTGTGTCGTCCTCTTTTAGCTGTTGAATTTGATTTCGCCAAAACAATAACGAAATTTAATTTTCAGTTGTCATTAATTAGTTTGTTTAAAAATCTCGCTCCGCGAGTCAGCGAGTCAAAACTCCAGTCCCTTAAAAATTTAACTGTTATTATTGCTACTATATACGAGTAATAAAATAATTTGTTTATATAAATTGATTGGTTTCCCCTGTTGGTAACGGATTAAAGGAGCCGTGATGTGTGTGGAACAGTATTTATATTGTAGTCATCTCCGGAGTCGATTTAGCCCGATTCGCCAGGCCCGTTTGTCTGCTTCTCTATCTGTATGTATGTCTGTCTGTATGTACTATCCGGAGAAAACACAACTACAGCATGACGAAGAGATATATTACAATGAAATTTGGCGCAAACATGCCATGACATTGTCGTAAGCTGTTTTGTATTCAAAATGGATGAAAACTTACTTATTCTTATTTTAATTTGTTAAAATCTATATTTGATTTGCATTAATGTTTATATTTGCAGATAGATATAGAAAATCCCTTATTTTTTCCTCTAAGTCGAAAGAGCTATGTTTCTATCTTTTTATTTCGGTTCGTTTTGTCATACTATTTTTGTTTCCGTTTGAAACTTTATTAGTTTGAGGTAAAATTAACTTATTACTAATTCTACCTTCCTCATTCTCTTCCTTTCCTTTGTAAGCTTATATTTATATAGTTTCTCTCTTTTATTTCTGCCTTTGTCCGACTACGTAATAGTTATTAATAATCTTTTCTATTTGACTTATGAAAAGTTTGCTGTGTAGCTTCATAAGCTTTTCTTTTTTGTTTCACGTGGTTTTGCTCCCATAGAGTAAGTTCAAATTCAAATATTCACAGAGCAAACACTTTTAAATCGATTAGAAGGTAACCCATTTCGGTAATTAATCGCTTAAATTTTGAAAGAAACTCTATAGCGATCTTTTGTTAACAATAGAATGTTCATCTTGCTTGTGAAAGCATTTAAGTTCTTGAGAATTCCTTTATTAGGCTTAAATATTAGTTTTTCTTTATTTGTTATTATTTAATGCATTTTCACCACACCGGTGACCAAGTCACGAATGGACGTGAGAAGGACGAATGTATTTAGAACGTATTTTTCACTTCACCAGTTGTACTTCATCACCTGTATCCCTTAACTCGTAGTCCCCGTAGGACAGAAATCATAATTAGCAGACATTAAAAAAAGGATTAAAATTGTACTGTATTTGAATTTAAGCTAAGACTAAATCTGGATAACGGTGCAATCATTCGTTCTACGTCTTATTTGGTACAGGCAACAAAAATTTGTATTGTATAATATATTGTATAATATTTGATGTGTTCTCTATATGGCCATCACTTCATACTAGAGTCAATAGGCTTGATATCGACCTGACATTAAAAAAATAGAAATATATTACACAATCCCGGGTCTCTAAATTAGGGCTCCTCTAACTGTATTCCTGAGCGTCTGGTTTCGGTTACACCACTAGTATATATTTGAACAAAACAGACATTCACGGCTCTATTCCGAAAATAAACTTTGCTATAAATTATATTCGTTCTTTTGAGAATTTCTAATAAAATTTACTAAATATCGATATACTCAAAACAAATATCGATATTCTCAAACTGGTAAACTTAATTAATTCACCATCCATGGAGAAAACCTAAATGTTAAAAAAGTTTTCGTTGTGGCGTTCAAATTTAAATATTGTTAACATTTAACAATATTAAAATTCCGAGGGGAATTTAGAAAGGAAAGTATATTTTCATAATTAAATTTATGTGACATTGTAATAAAATTATATATTGTTGGTAGATGAGAAAAATGACAACGCACAACACAGGAGCAGCTGCAATTTTGTATCACTTCTGCGAGCAGCATCCAGAATTCCTATTCATGTACATACTTAAAGGAATCTTGGTATTGCTTGCAGGTGGTGCAACGATTACCTCATGTATAAAAGCATTTTAGCCTATTGTGTTCTTTATTCCAAATTTCAAAGAAATCTATGTATAAGAAAAGTTACAAGTATGTAGGTATATCATAAAGCTGTTTACCTTACCCTATTTCAACTACAAGTCGTTCCTCAATAGATTTAGCAAATGCAATTTCTTTATTTTTCACGTGAATTAATAATTTTGATATATCATTAATGGTACGGGACACTGATTGCTACGTATGTATGGACAGTGATTGCCTAGGCATTCTTGGTATGAACTATGCCCAAAGAAAAAGGCTGTGAGAAACCTTACCGTTAATGATAAGTGGGTTTTATGAACACCATAAATCTGAATTTCTTCAACAATATTTAATAATAACGATTTCGGTAATCGAAAAGTTTTTGTGAACCCTCCTTCATTAATTAAAAATTGATCATTAACGCCGTGGAGGTGTCTTAGGTAGGCCTTTCAATTCTCCATTGGTGTTTTACGTCTGCTTCGTAAATATCCAGCAATAAAAGGATATCCTCTTCCGAAGGCCGTTATCATATCCAAATAGTTCAATGCAAGATTAGGGTGGAGATGGGAGGAGTTGATCAGAATGTTCGGAGTCAATAGTATGAGCGAAAATAAATTATGGACTCTGGTGGGCTCGGTTTTCATACCTTACACCTGAAGGAATAGGGTATATTAACTTTGTGCTTCCATTTGTAATGCCTTAGGCGCAGATGGTATCAAATAAGGTATATATTTTTGCACATAATCATCTCCTTTTTCGATCTGGCGATGCCCAGACAACGTCTGATTGTCTGCCTCTATTGGTGTCCATGCGTCTGTCTGTGGAAATTACAATTAAAGCCGAAAGGAATATTCTTTGTTATAGCTGTTTATTAGGGATCGAAAATGGGAAATATTGGCTTAGAACTGCATTTGTGAAATAAAATTGTAGAACACAATTTTCCAGTCTCTACTGAAAATTTTGATGCTGAAATTTTATGGCTTAGATGGCATGTTTGGACATTATAAATCCGCAAATGCGGGGCGACCGTCCTACGTTACTACGCCATATATGAGATTTTTGAGATAAGTTGTGTTGAAGATAAGTTATTAGGTTAAAATTAATCAATAAAAGCTAACAAAAGCATTATACGATTTGTGTCACGTCAAATGATTATTAGATTTGAAAGGTAAATTTAAATTGTGGACGTAGGGTATATGAGCTCCGATGTTAACGTGTGAGGGCGGAGTTGGTGTTCTTGCATGATTCGTAGTCATCTGAAACGGAGCTGTAGCTGAACAGCCGTTATGATACTTTAACCTCCACAGCATTATGTGCGTACCAGATACCCTCACACTTACAATGTTAGAAAAGTATTCCACGCGAAAGGCTTCGAAAAGAAATATATGTCGAAAGCCAGCAGTAGTAGCAGAAAAACAGCAGCAATGCATTGAAACCTTAATATATACATAAGTTGTTGTTCAAACAAAATGATGTTTATAAAAAGTACATAAAAGAAATAATCGCTGCTAAGAATTAGGCCAGTAGGGGAAAAATCTCTAATCTAAGGAAGCATTAAGAACTCAGAGTAAAGATATTTAATACATGAAATGTACGTTCGAAACGTAAAGCCAAGAAGTCAGCCTGTCACCTGGACAATCAATCAGACATCCAGTGCCAAGACAGTGGCACTATATATATATATATATATATATATATATATATATATATATATATATATATATATATATATATATATATATATATATATATATATATATATATATATATATATATATATATATATATATATATATATATATATATATATATATATATATATATATATATATATATATATATATATATATATATATATATATATATGTATGTATATATATATATACAATGTTAGAAAAGTATTCCACGCGAAAGGCTTCGAAAAGAAATATATGTCGAAAGCCAGCAGTAGTAGCAGAAAAACAGCAGCAATGCATTGAAACCTTAATATATACATAAGTTGTTGTTCAAACAAAATGATGTTTATAAAAAGTACATAAAAGAAATAATCGCTGCTAAGAATTAGGCCAGTAGGGGAAAAATCTCTAATCTAAGGAAGCATTAAGAACTCAGAGTAAAGATATTTAATACATGAAATGTACGTTCGAAACGTAAAGCCAAGAAGTCAGCCTGTCACCTGGACAATCAATCAGACATCCAGTGCCAAGACAGTGGCACTATATATATATATATATATATATATATATATATATATATATATATATATATATATATATATATATATATATATATATATATATATATATATATATATATATATATATATATATATATATATATATATATATATATATATATATATATATATATATATATATATATATATATATATATATATATATATATATATATATATATATATATATATATATATATATATATATATTATATATATATATATATATATATATATATATATATATATATATATATATTATATATATATATATATATATATATATATATATATAATATATATATATATATATATATATATATATATATAATATATATATATATATATATATATATATATATATATATATATATATATATATATATATATATATATATATATATATATATATATATATATATATATATATATATAATATATATATATATATATATATATATATATATATATATATATATATATATATATATATATATATATATATATATATATATATATATATATATATATATATATATATATATATATATATATATATATATATATATATATATATATATATATATATATATATATATATATATATATATATATATATATATATATATATATATATATATATATATATATATATATATATATATATATATATATATATATATATATATATATATATATATATATATATATATATATATATATATATATATATATATATATATATATATATATATATATATATATATATATATATATATATATATATATATATATATATATATATATATATATATATATATATATATATATATATATATATATATATATATATATATATATATATATATATATATATATATATATATATATATATATATATATATATATATATATATATATATATATATATATATATATATATATATATATATATATATATATATATATATATATATATATATATATATATATATATATATATATATATATATATATATATATATATATATATATATATATATATATATATATATATATATATATATATATATATATATATATATATATATATATATATATATATATATATATATATATATATATATATATATATATATATATATATATATATATATATATATATATATATATATATATATATATATATATATATATATATATATATATATATATATATATATATATATATATATATATATATATATATATATATATATATATATATATATATATATATATATATATATATATATATATATATATATATATATATATATATATATATATATATATATATATATATATATATATATATATATATATATATATATATATATATATATATATATATATATATATATATATATATATATATATATATATATATATATATATATATATATATATATATATATATATATATATATATATATATATATATATATATATATATATATATATATATATATATATATATATATATATATATATATATATATATATATATATATATATATATATATATATATATATATATATATATATATATATATATATATATATATATATATATATATATATATATATATATATATATATATATATATATATATATATATATATATATATATATATATATATATATATATATATATATATATATATATATATATATATATATATATATATATATATATATATATATATATATATATATATATATATATATATATATACATATATATATATATATATATATATATATATATATATATATATATATATATATATATATATATATATATATATATATATATATATATATATATATATATATATATATATATATATATATATATATATATATATATATATATATATATATATATATATATATATATATATATATATATATATATATATATATATATATATATATATATATATATATATATATATATATATATATATATATATATATATATATATATATATATATATATATATATATATATATATATATATATATATATATATATATATATATATATATATATATATATATATATATATATATATATATATATATATATATATATATATATATATATATATATATATATATATATATATATATATATATATATATATATATATATATATATATATATATATATATATATATATATATATATATATATATATATATATATATATATATATATATATATATATATATATATATATATATATATATATATATATATATATATATATATATATATATATATATATATATATATATATATATATATATATATATATATATATATATATATATATATATATATATATATATATATATATATATATATATATATATATATATATATATATATATATATATATATATATATATATATATATATATATATATATATATATATATATATATATATATATATATATATATATATATATATATATATATATATATATATATATATATATATATATATATATATATATATATATATATATATATATATATATATATATATATATATATATATATATATATATTTAAATTCTGAGATATGACGCAAAAGACCGAAATTGGCTTACTAGTTAAAATGTTTGAATTGTTGACGACTTCGCTTTTTGGGTTAAAAATCAAACTGTCGGCACTCGCCCTTTTGCCGTTTGTATGTTGCGGAGAAAAAGATACAAAATATACATAAGGATATAATACATCCTTTCAATTGCCATATTTCAACAAAAAAAATTCCCTCGTCTACGCTGCAAAGATTGCATGTCTTCAGCCGAAAATACTTAATATTTTGAAAGATCTAGACCAATTGAAATAAGAGATGCTGAAAACTCCCTCCAAAAGAAGTCACCAAAAACATTTAAGTATGGAAAAATCGCGTATAATGACGGTATTTAACAGGTGTCTACTAAGGAGTGCTTAAAATATTTTTATGCCTTTTCTCGAAGCAGCTTTGTTATATCTATAAACACTCTATGGAGGGAGGTTCTCTATGGAGAACTAATTTACAGGGATGCAATCAGTGACAATTCGAAAATTTCAAGACATTTTTGACCGCATGGAAAAGTATGAATAATGAACATTTAGCCATATCGGCCCGTCAGTTTGTTTGTTTGCTTTGCCGGTCTGTCTTTCTGTGAAAATTACGAATTGCAGTAGAACGGAGGGCTATAACGACGTGAAATTGGACGAGAGTATTCATTGCCACCGTATACTCTTTGGGATAAATCGTACCTGTGCCACGTTGACGTTTTATATGAAATCCCTTTTAAATGGCGATTTCTGGCGAAATTTTCAGGCTGAAATTTTATAGCCGAGATATTGTTAGCAGGTGCTACCAGCCCACAAAAATAAGCGGATCACGCCCCTTTTATAAGGTATGGCCTTTTTAAGAAAATCTGTGTTAAAGGAGAGTTAGTAAGACTGAATTAATCAAGAAATGAGAAGTGCAATATTAAAAGGAACGCGCGCCGCCCACTAATTATTAGGATCAGACTATAAGTTTATGCTGCTGGTGTAGAGTATATAAACTTCGGCCGACGCGAAGTTAGTGTTCTTACTGGATTTAATTAGGCCTATTAAGCTGCCCTAGGTCATCCGTATATCAAAAGTTTGACAAGCGATAACATTTGCTGCTGAAATTATGCATTTCTATATGCCTTCGCTACCCTATTGCAACAAGATTATAAGTTCAATAAAATTATTATTAGTTAAATGTTTAATGAACTCTAAATGTATTTAAATTCACAAATTTACGCAAAAAGTTACCCGTCATAAATCGTAATTTTTAGTTTTAGATTAATTCATAATCCCAAATAAGTTCTCTTTTTTAAGTCTGCCGCTCTGCCGCTCTAATGCTTCACCATTTCAGCATCACTACCCATTCAAAGCAGTCACTAAGAGCAGTGGCTAAAGGCAAACCTTATGGCTTTACTGCTTGACTTTTTGCCTCACTTTACTCAGCAAACTAATCTACTGCAAAATAAACTGACTTGCACTTATTTTCCAGAAATGATCCTTTTTTAAGTGAAACAGAAAATTTTCTTTCTTTCGCCTTTAAGTTATTTCTTTATTTTTATTACTTTATATGCTGTTCGTATAACAACGCAGCGAGCGTAAAATCCTTTGGAAAGAAGTCATGTGGAAAATTTTTTTAATCTTAAAGAGGCCAACAAAAAAGTCTCGCTACGCGAATCAAATAATTAAAATTTCCACCTTGGAGACCGATCATGATTAAAGTGAAAAGCTTAAGAAGCATTGCGGAATTACGGTGAACTGCACGGCTGGAGTGGAGAGAATGAAATGCATGATGGGGTCTACAAAATGAAATAAGAGAGTAAGACTAATAAGAAAACAAGCAAATGTCTTTCAGTGAAAATGGTAATAAAAAATTACAGTACGAAGTAACTGAAAATGTCGTCGTTGCCACGGCCGTCTCTAACGTTGTTATCTTCATTGTATTCCTGTCCTCCTTGTTCGCTTTACGTTTGTGAGCCGTTCTTTCTGTTAGATACGCGAAAAAAGCTAAGTGGTGTGGGAAAGACATCATCTTCGTTAACATCATTAGGTAATTAGAAGAACCAACACGTTAAGGAAAATCGAATGAGAATAGACAGAAAATATAATAAGTAAATTTTTGAAAATGCTATTATTCAAAATTTTTGACACAAAAGTCAACATTTAAGGCTAAAAATCTACAGCTAATACTTAACTTTTAAGTTTTAATTTTATGAGTAAAATTTAGTCAACAACTTCTTAAAATGACCATAAAAGTTAATTCATTTTGAAGCTTTTATTTTTAGAGGTCAGAAATATATAAAGGCCACACAATAGTGAGTGAAAAAATGGAAAACGAAGACTTATTTTCTTAATAAAGTTTTATCATTTGGACGTGCTGGTCAATAGAGTAACTTGTCACGATGACTTGGCATTACTGAATTACACACTCTAGATTAATCAGATGCCGGCTAAACAAGACAACTGCTACCGACTGCCGACATCGACCCGCTCTGATTAAAAAACCCTTTGCCATTGTTTTGATTTCTGTAAAAGAAGTGTAAAAAGAGATCATGTAAAAACAGGTTGAAAAGAGAAACCTGATAAATTGGCATGACAATGTTGTTGGATTTATCTTCTAGGATGGCATTGATAAAACTGTTGATATTTTCAGCCTTCTAATTAAATTCACTCATCACGAACTGTATAGAAAGGAATTAATAGGCAGAAACATGAGAATAATACAATGCTCTTTTGCACTTAGCGAATGGCTCCAGTTAGAACGAAACGGTCCTGTTCGGAAACTATGTACGGCAAAAAAATGTCTACCGTTTGGACGTATCCAGTTTTTATTAGCACAATACCCAAAAAACTATTACTGAATATAAAAATTGACATATTCGAAGATTTAATTCTAATTGGATAGCTGCACCATGTGTCCTGTTTCTGCACCATGTGTTATTCGTTGTTAAAATTACACAACCCGGACAGAAAATATAAACCTTGTTACATTTTGCTTTATATCACATTAGACATCGTTATAAAATTACCAGAAATAATAAATAAAAGGAATTATTAGAAATATTACTGTCAAATACATTTAATGTAGAAAAAATATTTAAGGTATAGGTATGGGTAAGAATAGAATAGAAAAGTTTGGGTAAGAATGGAAGGGATATAGAATATTAAGTATTTGTAACTCCCTTTACTCTTGGACTTTATTAACAACAATTGAACAAATTATTCGGCCAGTAGTGGTACAGGTTCTTCATCCAGTTCCACTGCACTTTTTCTTGAAGAAGTACTCAGGTTTGGTATGTACGGATCTAAAGTATAAATTGTGGAAAACATTTTACATTGCGGGTTTTTAAAATGTTCTAGCATAATGTAATCGAAACTACCGATAGTTCTTGTTCCGATCTTCTTGGGCACCCACAGAAAGTTGCCCGATGCTTAGCTCGCATTGTAACTATAATACTCGCACCGGGGATCTTAGTAGAATCACCGGGAAGTACTTCGTATAGAGTTCAGACCGTATAATACCAATTATATTTGCTTATGTAGTATTCCGCTATCTTAAACGCAAACTCTCCAAATTTATTCTTTGTATCCGCAACTTAGATACCAGAAGTATTTGGTAAGCATTCACACTTAGCTTCTCTAATGGGCTGATATGTAGGAATGAGTTTAGAACACCTTCGTGTGACGATATTTACCTAGTTTTTGACACTAGTATTGATCTCTCTATAAGGTATTGATCTCTCGATTCATAAAAATTAATAGATATTGCCAAAGTTTCATCTTCTGTAGATGTTGTAAGAGGCATACGATTGCCCATGAATATATGATGAAATACCTCCTTAACCTCTAGTTAAGCCGAGACGCACAGTTGTGCTGTTGTAGCTATTGAATTACCGCCTTAGGATGACAGGGCCTGAAGGCATGTATACTGCATATTTACATACCTATTTGACGAATTGGTGCGGTTGATTTTCGCTTTTTTTATTTTCGCGTTTGATTCTTAGAAACACGTACAGGGTCTCCCTTTCTACCTTGGCTTAATGTGTCAGGCTGGTTATTCTCGTTGACTAGAAGAGAAATATTAGCATTAGGCCAAATTGCGTGATCTTGTAGATTTGCGTCTAGTGATCTGTTAATTTCAATAAGACTGAAGTTGATTTGACTAACATTTTTGTATATATACAACATATTTTGTTTTAGAAAGCGTATATCTATCGCCTATATATTTTTTCGGCAATTGTTAATGTTTTTGTAACGTGGTATAACACTGAGGTTCGGTCATTCCGGTCATTTATAATCGCATTAACAACGTGAATCTCAGGTAGGTCTACAAGCAAAGATATTTCGTCCATTTTTAAAATATAGTTTAAGACAGATTCATTTGAAGGATTTTGCTTTTTCTGTTCCATCACGTCTATGATATCCGTTGTTGTGAAAATGTAGCTGAAGTTTCCGAAGAGATTTTGTTGAACTCGGATAAGGTGAGGGATTTATTAGTTTTCAAAAATCTTCTTCGGACACACTTCAATCTACATGCATCAGAATCATTAAAGTGTTATCACTTATTAGTATAGTACACATTGTGATTACCGAAGTAGGCTACAATCCACATCGCTGAAATCTGATTTTCCAAAATCCGAGTGATCGAAAGACTACCATTTATCACACAGTTGAGCCACTTCCATTATTTTTCAAAGATTTATCAGCTCAACATCATTTCTCTGATCAGTTTTATGGTTGATCGCCTTCTTTTATAGAATATGATGCTAAATCAGCAAAGCCATCTTCGCCAAAAAGCTGCATTAGCTAAGGAATTACAGGTAACCGTGGAATATTTCAATCAATCAATATTCTTAGAGACCAACCAATTTCTTAAATCTGGATGGGTGACTTCCCTTGATATTTTTTATTGACTCTGCTGAATTGTAGCGAAAAATTCAACTTCTGAATTATAATTTTTGTTTATTTTCTAAATTTCAATTGAGTCGGATTCTCTTCGCACTAATAATCAATCATTACCTTATTTTTTACAATTCAATTTTTGAAGATCATTTAATAAAAAAATTCCGCAATATACGCTACATTATACAATGCTGTTATAAAATAAAATTTTTGATTCTTTAGTGGTAACAAAACATGGTCGCTTAGTGGCCCCCCGACATTGTGCAAACTTTCGCAAACGACCTCTCAAATATCCGATAATTCAATTTTGTTAAAACAGCAAAATTGCTGTAAAATACGAATGATTAGAAAATGATTACAACTATGTTTATTATAATTTATGGCTCATTATATATGCGCGCTATGCGAATATTTGTCAATTTTGTGAAATTGCAAAACACACCACCTTGTCGTCGCCATTGCCGTCGTCGTTGAAATTCAACAGTTCTTTTAGCAATCACCCGCCGTCTATTAATAATTAAAATGATTTGATAAATATTTAGAAGAGAATTTCGGATGGGTTTATCGTCAGTAAACAATAAACAAATTATTGTATTTGGAATACGTTTGGAAATTTCAAAATATTATTTGAATTTATCGCTTTCGGTACAATAGATTTTTTGTGGGCTTCGTGAATTATAAATTATTATAACAACAAATTAGCGACCACGACGTGGGACAAGCGAAACTATTCCAACTATTTTCTATAGATATTTGACGTCACAAAATCAAGCGACGCATCGCTGTATGCAATATTTATTTTACCATGTTGCCCACTTGGTTTGCACGTTTGCTTTTATTAAATGTCAAAAAAATGATAAATTCGTTGTATTTTTTTCCAAAAATCATTGCTCGCGCAGTCATTATTGCAAAGCTTTAGTGCCGTTGATCTGTCAAACTTGTATGGTTTATGTCATATGTGAGGTACACTGATGATAAATAAAGTCGTCTTTGATAGAAGACGTTGATAAATAGAGACGATGTTGGTAGGAGAAATGCGACGGCATGAAATTTTATACGACTTGTATATAAAAATACTTTGGGCCATTAACAATTTTCCATTCGTTTTACTCAAAATCCATAGAAAATTCAGAAATATGAAATTTGAGCAAATTATTTGCTCAACATCGATTTCCATTTTAGGGCATCGCGTGCCGAAAATTAATTTCACTCACCTTGTTCCGAGGCATTCTGTTACTACAGTAATACGGTGGTGATGGCATATTATTTTTATCCTTTCAATTGTTGCACATTGAAACGAACGTGGCAGTCTTTCTGACTGTCTGTCGGTCTGTCGGTCCATCTGCGCTTCTCTCCGTCTGACTGTAGATATCACAAAAATAGTCAAAATCAGATTAGTACAACCCTATTTTTTATGAAATAAATTTGTGGAGCACCATTTTTCAGTCCATTGTGATTTTAAAGCTGACATTTTCTAGCCGTGTTCGACATCATGAATTCCGATGAAATGGGTGGTGGTACACATGCAAATATACTATATCATGCGTTGAATTTTTTCAGAAATGTGTTGAAGAGAGAGTTAGTTAGTTAAGATCTAAACTAAACAAGAAAAAGGAAATATTAAATGGGTGTCCTGGCCACCCATTCTGACTTACTTTGAAATTCCGTTAACAAAACTATTGTGCAAATTTTTTAATGTGTGATACTTAAACATTGGAACCTTAATTTTAAAAAATTGTCTAAACTGATTGATTCATTTTTTGCAATATTTGACAACCTATATTCATTTTTTCAAAAACTTTGACAGTCTATATGGTAATCATAGTTTATTATAAATGCAATGAATTTTTTTTTTCAATTCTTAAAAAGCGATGACTTTCGACCCTCATAGTACGTTTACACCGACCCAAAATCACGCATTTCGACTTCAAGTCATGCGAATGCGGATGCGAACGAAAACAACAACAAACCCATACAAATTTTTAAATCACGAAGAATGCGAATCATTCGCATTAAGGGCAAAGGCGAAGCAAATGCGAACAGTACACACGGTTTTTTTCTATTATACGGAGATTTTCCAAATTTACGCCTAAAATCATGCCTCGAGGTGTCAAAAATTGTCGAAACAAAAAATCAGAACCAGGAAATTAAATTATTCCCAGAAATTCACAAAAGCATACCCCGGCCCTGACGATCTGGACATAGAGAACTCTACGAAAATTCCACAATTGAAAATTGCCACAACATTTTCCATATGCACAATTTCACAATTGTGCTTTGCCTCTAAATTTTACGCATGCATAAATACTTGGGCTCAGTAAAACAGATGTTCAGTTGTCAAACAGAAACCGAATAAGGCGGAGTAAACGGTTTTACTACAAATGCGATCTACAAATGCGAGATTACAGATTTGCATTTTGGGTCGGTGTAAACGTACAATTATTCACAAAATCACTTCACACTTTTATGCGTCGTCGTCGTCTGAAGGCGACAAATGATATTCAAAAAGTCGGCGGCGTCTCTCAAATGTGCACAAATTCTATCAACTGTTGAAGTCGTCATCAATAACGTAAGAAATCGGTACTCACAACGACAATAATGGACGACGCGTCGTCTCAAGTAAGACGCCACCAAATTAGGTGTCGTCTCTCACCCAAAAAATATAATAAATTATTTTTGTATTTGTAATTTGTAATACATATATGCATACATAATTATATGCAACCAAATAAATAAAAATATTTGAAATTTGATAATCTTCACTCTAAATATTGATGTGGGCAATATGGGTAGCATGGTGATTTTTCGAAGATGAGTTATTAATCTCCTAACAGCGTTACACACATTATAATTTATTTAGATGTGCGGCGGGCTCGGTATTACCAATTTATTCATTTGGCGGCGCTTCTTTTTTCACTATTTTGTTCATTTATTCTATACTTTTTCAACGAAAATTGGGAACATATGGAGACTTTCGCCCACGATGTGGTTCACATCGTCAGACAGAGTAAACATGTTATGGAGCACCACAAATATTTGAATGTTTTGAGTGGGCCTTATCAGTTTTAATCAATGTACGTCACCATTGGAAGAGCAGACTTCATACATTCTGCGTTTTATATCAAGGTATTTATACAGAAGGTACTACGAGTCCACTAAAATACAAAATTTCGCTCAAGAAAATATAAACCACTTACACTTTGGGTGCGACCTATCGATATTATTAATTAATTTTCGTACTTTAATTCATTCGTAATTCCTTTTAAATGAATATATTGAGATATTTCGATTAAATACCCACATTTTTATAAATTTGCAGGGTTGTACAACTGCCAGTAACTTTGTTAATAAGAGTGATAATGTGTTTACCGTGTTCTAAATATGTTGGGGTAGATGTATTCGTACGCTACTCCTCTTTCGAACATCAAATAAATCACGGAAAAAAGATAAAACGATATTAAATTAGCAGTCCTATCATGAGTGAATTCCACTAAGAACTAACCTCTTAATTGTTATAGTTATTGTTATTGATATTGTTGTTTTCGTTTTTGCTTTCTTTATTAAGTCCTATTTGACACGTGGGATGAACCGGAACCCTCCTTGCTTTTTTCCTTTACAGTAGTCACCCAACGGGTTTAAACATCCCCAAAACCAGCACTGGTAGGGTTCTCATCATCAGCTGAATTATTATGGTGACCGTCATCGTCAACACTCGCAAACAGATACCATCACCCTCAACAACACCGTCATCACCACGACCCCCAAAATAAAAACTTTTTCCATCAAAATACTTCCCACAAATTCTCGTTAGCATACGCCCTTCGAATTCCGTTTGAGATTCTGAGAAGAATCTAAAAAGAGAAGAAAATGAATAAACGAACAAAAATTTAGTAAATAAATAAAATTTATGACGAAATAAAAACAAATCGAAAAAAGTATTGATGCGAAACGAATGAAAATAATCCTGAAGCAGATTGAATTATTTTAATTGTCTTGACTATAAAATCGTCGCACATTATCAATTTCACGCTTAGTCGCTTATTCGAAAGTGAAACGAAAAAAAGTTGACAACAAAAATCCCGAAAAACTTCACTGAAAACGGAACTTCTTTTAAGTTCTGTCAAAATAAAAATTTAAGATGGAGAATCCAAGGGCTACAATCAGTATTCGAAGAATAGTAACAATAACCGAGGGAGAGACGAGCTGACAGTGAACGAGTCATGGATTCTGCCAACCCGGCAAAGCCAGGAAATAAAATTTCGTCAAGCATCATTTAATATTTTATACAAACTCATTTCGAAAATAAATGCGTTAAAATGGAAATAATAAACAGAGTGAAAGATCTTCTTTTATATAATGAAGATGAAGAATAAAGCGAATGCCGTCAATAAAACAGGAAGGGGGGGGGGTAGATAGGTGGGTGAGAAGCATGAGCAGTACGAACCAGAAGAATGGAGCGCATTTGTTTCCTTTTTTTGTTGTCGTTTTCGCAACAGTGTGAAAACTTGCACTTGCCCTAACTTTCTCAAGTATCGCGAACCGATATCTGAATCTTCGGTAGCAGTTCAAGAGTGTCATGACAGCGTAGTTCTCGTAGGCAAGAATATCTAAAAAATATCAGTGGACGCAGCACATTAATCTGGAGCCACAAAAAGCGAGTAAAAAATTAATGGAATATTAAAAGAGAATTTCGGTAACGTATAATTTAAACGAAATTTTTACTTTATTATGGAAACGTGATAACAGAAAATAGGTATGGAATTTGGAAAATCAAAATTGAGACAAGATGTTACAATTTTTTAAAATTGTCATGTTTCAAATTATTTTGTAAATTAAACATTTTGGTGTATTCCAAATATCAGTACTATCACATAGTAACAATCACGCCTTTCCTTATGATTAACTTAATACTGAAGGCCGAGGTGGGTGCCTTGTGATCACCGGTTTCATATGTAGTTTCCATACAAGGTGTTTTTTGTAAGAAAAGTGCAGCAATTTGGCCACACCGGCAAAATTCCATGACCTTGATCAACTAACGAATGCCAAATTTTTAAGAAAAGAAGAAAATATTGGAGTTTGAAATGAATCCTGTATTAATAAGACAGTTTTCTAAAACCCTAGAAACAAGGTTTTGATTCAAAAAACTTGACGAATACGCGTTTATTTCTGGAATAAAAATAGGCTGGTGTTTTTCATATACAGACCGTAGGCCAAAATGGATAGTTCATATTTAGAATGTCGCGTCGTCGTCTCATCACCGAAGAAGTTTGACAATCCTTCGACAGTTGGTCCTTTTCACCTCGGCTATCTTATCAACTTTCAGGTTTGTTATATTTAAAGACGTTTTTCCTTTCGTAAAAATTCAAATAATATCTGTAAAATTTAATTTGTTTATAAAATCATAAGTATATGTTTTCTCTTCTCGAATAAAAACTCTCACTACAGTATGTTCGCCTATGGAAGGGCAGAAAATATCTGAAAAACTATTTTCCTTTTGGATTTTTCAATTATTTTTTATTTTTTATCGCTTCAATATCGCAATTAATTTTATTTCTTTTTTCAGTTGGTTTTATTTTAATTATTTGTTTATTTATTTATTTAATTTTTCATCATTGCAATTAGCATTGAGGCTAACTGGCACCAATGCACGCAATACAGTAAATTGTACTTATTTGGTTGAGTAACCTTGTCGTAGAGGCAGTAGTTTGATCTCTGCGGATTTCATATTGTAAATTTGGAGAACTTGGATAAATTAATTCTAAAGAGTCAAATAATACTAAAACTTTTATGTGACCGCTTCTGCTTTGTTTTAATAATCTTAATTTAAAAACTACTAACGTCGATAAATATTGGGGCAAACCGGCATGAAGAGCCTTAATGTTCAGGCCGGGAAATAATCAGAATCTCAATCAACTAAATGCGATTGATGTCATCATTGGAATAAGGCTTTATGGTCTGCTATTATGTGGTGAGATTAGACGAAAATTTAACAGCCCAAAACACCTATTTATATTGCGTCATTCATGGCCGTGCGACCAAAGTGTTCCCATAAATTTAACATGATGCACAGTCTTACTGAATACTTGTGGGCGTTTAATGAGTTAAATAATGCAAGGTGATCATAAATGCTGACGCAAGATGAAAGTATCTCTGAACTTTTAGTGAAAACGTCAGTCAGGCTTACCTCCGGTCGCTACTAAGTTCGATATCCTTTCAAGGAATATTTTGATCTAACTACTTTGTTGAGTTCGAGAACAACCGCTTTTAAATTATCCAATTTACAACATAAACGTAATCAGAATGAAGAGGAAACTAAAGCGTTATACCACGGTAACTTATAGCTAAAAATGTTCACCATTTATTGCAATAAAAATACTTCATACACCTGCGGTAGATGAACAAAAATTATTTCTTCTGGCAACCGAAGTTCTCAACAAATCCTACTATATGAACTACTACCCTTGTGGAACACACAGTTGGGACATCCAATTAGAGAGTTCCAATTTGATCGACAGCGATAACATGCATGTTGGGGATATATTTTTGATTCGGGATGAGCGACTCCCGGCCCTTCAGGGGAGAATGGATGGAGTCATCTGCATACACCCTAGCGGAGACGGTTTAGAGTGGTGAGGTTAAAGAGTCAACGGAAACTTTTCAAGGGAGTCATAACTAGCAATTTTCTCATGTTGCGAGGATCAACAGAATGGGCGGCTACAGTAGTATTTACACACATTATTTTACATCCTTCCATCTGTGGAAATTTCGTGTTTTTTTTTGCTTGGGCGCTTTGGGTGGCACTGAGCTATTAATCTCGTTTTAAACCGATCTTATCAATAAATAACAACCAGTTCTGAAAAGTCATACGTTGAAAAGGCGTACGTTGATTTGACTTCATCTATAAATGTAGGCAGATATTTTATGAAAACCTTTTTACTTTTTCCACTTCGATTGCGGGGTTTTCTAAATGATATAATTAAGAATTTATTAATTCATTGTGTTGTGAGCAATTGTCAAAAAAGCAAGTTTGGATGAAATAATCTTTTTGATTAGCAGACTTTACTATTTCGACATTTAATCACAGCACAATCAATTAGAATATTTACTCTTTAAGGGCGAAATGTATGAATCTAGGGAAATAAGAAGCCTCTTAAAGATATCCTCGCTGTAACTCTCCCGTGAACACTTTGTATTAGCTAGTAGAGTACCTAATGTCTTTATATACTTTCTCTTAAGCTTTTCCCAAAAACCCTCTAATTGGCAGTACATGGTTCTTGATAATTCTTCGCAATCCATCTTCTCAGCATAGAACTTAGGCATGTTAATAATGAAACAATCTTTTTTTTAATCTTGCTTGAATTTTCTCCTTCTCCTCTCTGAAAAAACAATTTCCGACAATGCAGACGGTTGCTCCTTCACCAAAATTCAAATCTTATGAAATATTCATAATTCTGAAATACCTATGGAAAGGAAATCGACCAAAGCCATATCCTGAAATCTCATCTCATTTAGGAGGAGTTAAAGTTTCAGATAGTGCAAGATGATATTATCTTTGTACTCGTAAGGACTTTTCCTGTTAAGGATCTTTCTGTTAATTATCGTCATAGACTGGACGGTTATCTGCTTCCCAGGTACTCAAAGGTGGAATCTTCCATGTTATCTATCTGAGTATTTATTAATAATGCTTTTTGTTGGATTAGCTCAGTTCAGTTACCCTTTTATAAAGAAACTTTACTGGGCGACAAAACGTTGTTGGAAATGATAAAGGGTTTTTCAGAAAGTTACGCGACTCTAACATCTACAGATAATATCTAACATCTTATCGATTGGGAATCGAATGTTTTAACGGCACAAGGATTAAAACGACCATATGTGCGTCTATATTCCTTCCTCAATAACGTGTTTTTATTCACTTTGGAAAGATAATCCACATTAATAAATCATTACTAAATTTCCGCAGCATTATTTTATGAAATTCTATTAAATATTGCTATATTGCTTGTAGCTTTAATTCCACTGATATTCCGGTTACAGTTTAATAATCCGACACGTGTATACATACACAGCTTACTAATATTTTTCTAATAACAGGAAGGATAATTGTTAGCATCAATTTGTAATATAAAAGATATTAAGTTCATATTAATGTCTAGTTATCTTTGAAACGATAATCGACACCCTGGAGCCATTTTTTCCACTGCTTTATTAAGGTACTTTGCGTAGGTGTGAAGGCATTGAGAATGCGTTCCTAGTAGTGTGTCGCCATCTTTCTTGAAATTTCTTGCAGCTTTCTTCTTTTGGGCTGTTATGAGCTATCTTTAAATGGTATCTTGTAGCGTTGGGAATTATCAATAGATAGTTCATTCATTCATTCACTTCATATATATAACATAGATAAAATGATTTTGATGGATGCGTTAATGCTCGTTACATGCAATTTGACCAATAAAATCCAATGAAAAGCCTTTTACGGTTGGGACCTTATTCGGTTTCAAAGACTTTAGTTGTAACTTTATTTTCCTTTAAGAACAGAAATTACAACATACTCATCAGCCACTTGAAGAACACATAAGTTCAACTTATGGTCTTACAACATATGGTCCAGTTAGTCTAGACGTACGTTGACCGGCCGCGTAGGTCCATTTACGGCGCGGACTGACGATTAGTGAAGTTGTCAAAACTTCTAAATATCATTCGGAGCAAAGTAAAAGCCATTTATTTGTTGTAATACATGTTTGGAATAGGAAGTATAAAGAGCAGATATAGCTGTCTGAAATATGGCGGTAGCTTGATGGAGAGAAACCAAAATTCAATAAATTCGTACGGGCGTCAACGTCTTAAATAATCGTTTATATTAGTATGGTAGCCTGAAATAGCCATCAGGTCACCTTGCGATACGACTAGACTAATTGAACCTATTATCAGCTAACTCATTGTTGTTGGTTGTTGATTGGGTATTCGACTTTACTCGCTGAACGAGTTCTTAATTACTGAGAACTAGCGAATGGTTGAATTATTCGATAGTTTCCAGTAATTACTAATTCTTTTAATAATTTCTGGATTACAACTATCGGATAATTCGATAATTCAAAACATTACTACCTCGGGTTTGCCTCCTATCAATTCTGGAATTTCCTCAGCTTAATTACTCTCGTCATCTTGTTAAATTCTTATAACGTTTGTTGGCCATTTCTTCTACTTGGTTTGCAAATTTGGTATAGGATTGCTATAAGGCTTTGAATATTTCTTTCCAGTTCTTCAAATACATTGAAAAGGTTAGTGTATGAATTTTCAAAAATTAATGTTAAAAAAATTGTTAATGTAATGTTAAATTTCAATGTTAAAATACTGTTAATGTAATTAACAGTAAAAAAATCAAGGAATACAAATTGAGAAAGAACAAAAAAGTAAATTCTGTTTGAATTAAATATTTAAACCAGAGAGGAGAAATAAATGAGTCGTTCAATGCATTAATCGATTAACTCCATAGAATAAATGTTGATAAACGCGATGAAATAGTATACATTGGTTTTTAAAATTACCTCTATAATATAAACTGATGTACATATTGTAGAACTCGCAGATACAAACATAGCACGCATTTAATGGTATATAATATTAACAAGAGACTAATAATGAAATTAATATATTATTTGTGACTAACTGCTTGTGGTTGCGATTTATCAGTAAAACACATAATACTTAATCAAATGTTTTTGGAACAATCATTTAGCGAATCCCGAGTAGAACAGTTAGCGCTATTTCGCAGCGACAAGTAACGATAACCGTAGCTGGACTGAAATAGTGGACCATTGTATTGAGGCGAATTGTATTGAGGCGAACTGGCTATAGAAAGGTATATATATATATATTCCTGATCTAGCCATATCCGTTCGTCTGTCTGCCCGTCAGTCTGTCCGTTTGTCTGTCTGCAAAAATAACGAATGCAGTCGAACGGAGGGAGATATGGACATAAAATTTGAATATGCATTGGCATTCTTTCTCAGAATCACACCCGCAGTCCGATTGGCGATGTCTATCTAGTTAGGAAGTTGGCATGGATGATTTTTGCCATAGTGGTTTGTTTGGGATTGAAAATGCTCAAAATCGGACCAAAGCCGTTTTCATAGTAAAGATACAATCATAAATATTCAGAGAATATTTTAGTCTAAGTTTAGAGCAGATATAAAGCTGCCTTAATATTCATATACAAAGAAAAATGTTTTTCTGAAAAAAATAGGCATAGGCATTTCATATAGAACATTTATGACATACATAAATAAACATTCCACATAGAACAATGAATATATGCATATACAAAGCTCAGCTCCAACGTTTGTAGAGCGTATTTGAAAACAAAATTTTATCCTGGAACTGAACCACGAACACTAAATTATTTTGCAAAAAGTGGGCGTGACCGCATCTCTACTAGGAATATGGATATATCTTGTGGTTGTAGGGTGCTTAAACTTCGCCAAAGCCGAAGATAGCACCCTTACTTGTGTAAAGAACATTTCTTTACAAAATTTTTTCCACACACATCACTTTATTTTTATTATAACAAAAAAACCGTAGAACTCGGCCTACGACCCAACAGAGCCGGTCTTTTGTTGAACGAAAACTAAAGACTTGGTGATCTGAGTTGAGCGGTCCCAACTCAGGTGGAACTTATTCGACGCTTGCGTCACAAAGCAAGGCACTGGAAATGTCCTGTAAAATCAGGCGATCGTCTATTAAGAAAAAGAAAAGAGAACAAAATGGTACAGTGGAGGCAGATAAAAATGAACCCACAATAAACACATTGAAACACTACTTACGAAACAACAATTTAAAAAAACGTTTGTGTTAAAAACGCAACAACAAATAAACAACAACTAGGCAACAACGAATAATCGCATCGAATTTAACAACAAGACAACAAAAAGCAAACACAAAAAATGTAACAACGAGGCATCAATTATTACTTACATAGAAACTAAAACACAAACAACAATCAAACACTTAGAAGATTCTGGAAACGAAACCAAAAACGCCAATTTCGTAGCATAGAACGTTGTAATTAACATATATATTGGCCGAGTGGTTCAAACCGGACGCCAATTTTATATAGTAGATCCTATTGTTAAGATCCTAGATTTATAAGAAATTTTTTTTGTAAAGAGAAGAAGAAATGAAAATAAAATAAAATGAATAAAAACAAGGTATTTTATTTTTGATAAAAAAACCCCTGGCGAGACTGAGTTATACCCAGGCTTAGAAACATCGTTACACTTGTTTCAATTAAAGCTTATAAACACTACAGAGCTGTTTCACAAAATAAAACCAGTTAAGGTTAGGAAACACTTAAACACAAGCAATTTTCAGCATTTCTACGATTTTTGTAAATCATTAACGCTTAAACGACCGGTAACATCAACGTGGTTCCTTGAGTAGACCAATTATAATAGTAGTTGTTTGCCGTTGTCACTAACGCAGTGCCATTTATAGGCCTTCTAGGATGTTATACCCTTGATGATATGCATAATTATGCTGATATGCTATTTATTATTCCTAAAGAGTGTCAATCAGAAGAGGCATACAAAGTGGTATAGAATGTGTAGATTATGATACTTTTGTTCGTTTTGATTATAACGATAAAACGAAAAATATTGTTGCGTAATAATGTTGAACTATTTCGTAAATGTTAAAACTTCTCTACATAAATTCTTTAAAAATATTGCCAATTAAAATTTCAAAAATTAATATTGCGGCGTTTTAATGCGCGAAACACGTATGAATAAGCAATGATATACTATGGAACATACATCCATAAAGTGAGTTCCGCAGACCTCCAGGTATTACTACCAACAATTTCAATATTATAATTCTCATCGGGTCGTTTCTATTGAGATAATAATTCAATAAGCATGCGAAATAGTCAAGGAAATTGATAAAATGTTATCAAATTAACCAACTGCAAATGTAAAATAATAAATGAGTGTAGTCACGTGTGTATGTGTAGTAGTAGTCAATAAGATTGCAAGCTATTGGAATTTATTTTCGTGGCCAGGAATCATTCGATCTTACATATTTCTTCAAGGTACGGACTGTGAATAATATGAGTTTAAGAATGGAATATTATATAATTTAAAAACCGCAGAAATGGTGAAAAATTAGCGTCTGAAATACATAAAAATATACAAATTTGCAGGCTTGTTAAGTAGACTCACGTATGTATAAAAAATTTTTAAGGATTTAGAACGCAAGCATGCGAACAAAATCAATTACCGTACCGAGCAATATAAATAAAGTCATATTTTACATAAGAAAGTACCAAAAAAAAAATACGTAGCAACTTTTAAACTTCCATATATTGCCGCTTTATAATTTCCAGCACTTTTTCCGCACAAAGACTTTTAGTGGCAAATTATACAAACTTACACACGCATTGTTTTCAAATTTTCATTCATACGTATCCTCTTAAAATCGTATCATATAAAAAACTTTTAATTGATTAGCTTGTTACTTTCACTTTTTTTAATTAAAATAGAATATTGTCGTCACCAATATTAAGAACATGACTATCATCGAATCAATAATATATCAAAATGAACCAAATTTCTCTTGAAAGCTGTGTAGAATTATTATTGTTTGGTAGAGCAATCAAATATACTTTCTTCAATTTTCTCAAAGGAAAAAATCTTGGATCACATTGAGACTATATAATACATACGAGTACTTAATTCTTTTTTTTTGTTTGTTTGTTTGTCTTTATTAGAACTAAACATTATGTTTTATAGTTCATGAATAGTTTAAATACAAAATTCAATAGTTCAGTAGTTCAAGTAAATACAAATTCAGTAGTCAAATAGTTTATATACAAAATAGTTTAAATACAAAATTGGAGAAAATTAACACAATACAAAGACAAAAATAGATTAAATATTTGATAAGAAATTCAAAATATTCCGTTTTGTTACAGCAAAAGAATCACAAAAATTAATAACAGAATACACCGTATTAAAGTCCAAACAGGCATTCCGAAGAGGTTCGAATTGTAGGTATGATGATCTACAGAAAGTCAGCTGAAGCGGCTCATATCGTCTAGATGAGCGGCGAGGAACGGTAAGATGAATGTTTGATAGCAAATGAGGAGAATCAGTTGCACCAGATAAGCAGCTCAGGATGAAAATAGCATTAAACATTTTCCTGCGATCAAAAAGTGTTGGTAGGTTAATTAATTTCAGCCGGGATTCATATGGTGGTAAATGAACTGATTCATCCCAGCGGAGGTGACGAAGGCAGAAAAGTAAAAACTGTTTCTGAATTGATTCAATTTGAGAAATATAACAGCTGTAATAAGGATTCCAAACTGGCGATGCATACTCCAAGATTGGCCTCACCAGCGAGGTGTACAATAATTTCGTTACGTAGGGATCATCAAATTCCTTCGCCCATCTTTTAATACAGCCTAAAATACTGTTAGCTCTGATAGATATGCCATTAATATGAGTATGAAAGCGCAGTTTCCGATCCAAAACAACTCCATGATCGTTTATAGAATCAACAACTTCCAATTTATAAGATCCAATAGAGTAATTCAGCAATGCAGGTTTCAAGACGCGAGCGAAAGTAATTTGCTTACACTTCTTCAAATTTAAATTCATACAGTTTAATCTGCACCAATCAGTTAATGAGTCCAAATCAGCTTGAAGTAGCAAAGCATCACACTCTGTTTTGTAAGATAAGAACAGTTTAACATCATCCGCAAACATGAGAATATTCCCATTACTGATAGAAGTTGGGAGATCATTTATGAAAATGAGGAATAATAATGGACCCAAATGACTCCCCTGCGGAACTCCAGAAGGTACCGAAAATTCTTTAGATATGGCATTGTTAAATACAACCATTTGAGAACGATCACTGAGATACGATTGGATCCAACGCAGCAAAGATTCAGGAAAACCAAATAGTTTAAGTTTTAAATTTAGAAGTTTGTGATTAACTACTCTGAAGTCCATATAAATAACATCCGTCCATATAGAATATTTAAAATTGTTTATTGTGTGAGACACAAATTCAAGTAGATTTGTAGTAGTAGATTTCCCAACTCGAAAACCATGCTGAACAGGTGATATTGAAGAATTCACAGAAAAAGATATTTGATCGGTAATTATCTTCTCAAAAAGTTTAGGAAGTGCACTGAGCTTAGCGATGCCACGATAGTTATTTATCATATGCTTACTTCCAGACTTATGCAAAGGAATAATAAATGATGCCTTCCAACTGTGCGGAAAATAGTCAGAGCGTAACGAATAACCAAATAACATTTCAACAGGTTTTACTAACACGTCAGCGCAGTTTTTCAGGATACAGGATGGAATATTGTCCGGACCAGGATTAAAGGTGCTCTTGATGGCATTCAAAGAGTTAAGAATAAGATCTTCATTTAAAATTGGCTGGGCAATAGAACCAGATGTAATACTGTAAGGGTAAGAATCCGAGACGTAGCTAGATGAAGAATATGTAGATTTAAAAAAGTCAGCAAAGAGGTCACAAATCGTTGCAGGATCATCCGTCTCAATATCTCGAAACTTCATAAATGTTGGAGGAACATCACTCTCTCTTAGTATTAACAAACCTCCAAAATGATTTAGGATCACGTCGAAGATTATGTTTCACCTTTAAGATATAACTTTGGTAAGCATGTTTACATAGGCGATGATATCTGTCCTTGAAGATAAATAATTTAAGAGACTTAAAGTTGAACGCGATCGACAAAACATTTTATAGCTCTTTGCTTTCATATTTCTCAAAATGCGTAGCTCTTTAGAAAACCAGGAAGGATATGAAGATGATCGAACTATCCTCAATGGAACCGATGATTTAAAAGCTGTCAATAACGCATTATTAAAAGTTTCGACTGCCAAATCTAAAGAAGCAGATGAAAGAGTATCCACATGCAGAAGAGAGCACCAATCAATGAGAAATAACTCATTCCTTAATCTTGAATAATTAGTGAGTTTAAAACAAAACTTCTTTGTTAACCTCTTATTAGCTTTTTGGAACCGAAACGGTTGACAAGTTAACGTTAAACTAATTTTCAGAGTTGGATGATGCATGTCCTCTGGTAACGCAAGAGCCGCGCAGCGCGATAAATCAAAGATGTCTCTATCATCAATAAAAACCAGATCCAACAGGCGATTGTTCCCATTCCGGACATTATTAATTTGAAATAGACCAATGGAAAATAGATCATTCAGGAAACTGAAATATGATTCACGTTCAGATGATGGTAAAAAAGAGCATTTTCGTCGTCACTTGAAATCCAATTAATATGAGGCAGATTAAAATCACCAAGAAGAATAAGTCTATCAAAAGGTGAAATACCCCTTAACACAGTAGCAATACATTTAGCATGTGATGTATAGATAATCTCATCAGCATTTGGCGGAATGTAAGAACAGCATATGTAGATGCAGAAATTAGCAAGTCTAACACAAACACAGCAGAATTCAATATCTGAGGCATCATCCAGGAAAACCTCCCGCGAAAAGTAATTAGAAGTAACAGCTATCAATACACCACCACCTCTACTTAGATTAGTTAAAAGTCTACTTCGATCCTTTCGATAGACAATAAAAGTGTTTGAAAACAATTCAGAGCTCAAAACATCCGGTTTAAGCCATGTTTCAGTGAACACAATAATATTATACTCAGGATCAATGGTTTTTAATAAAATGTCATTCAGCTTGGTATTGGTTCCTCTGACATTTTGATAGAGAATGACAAAGGAATGCGCGTTTAGTTTTTTGAAACAGCAGGCTGAGAAGTGGCAGCAGCATTTCCATGAGTTGATTTTGGTCTAAAAACATACTCATGTACAACAGCGTTTAGTGGCCAAAAATCAGGATTCAATACTCGATCTAATAAATGATTAGGTACATGAATATTAAACGATGAATATGATCTTTTAGTCCTGAAATTATATTTTTTTACAGATATGCTTGAATCCGTCAATCTCAACTGGGAAAAAATGTGCTCTCTAATATCATCCGGAGTTGTATCTGGAGCAAATCGGGAAACAAATACAGTCTTTTTTTGTTGAACCACAACAAGTTTTTTCGAAGCTAAGTTTGGCAAAGCAGCAGCAGCAGCAAAACTATCAGAGATAGCAGTATTCACCACATCACCAACAATATTGGCGCCAATAATGGCAGGAGATTTGACAAGAGGCTTTTTAGGTATAGCACCTTTGCCAGTAGTTCCAACGGCAGCCAAAGGTAATTCAGCAACAGCAGAAATTAGGGCGCCACCGGGTGCGCGTTGTTCCACAACAAGATTTTTAGAAACCGTATTTGTGGAATTAATCGCGACGGTTGAAGATGGAACTGCTTTTGTAGAACTGATTTTTCTATTAAGGGCAAATTAAATTCTTTCTCTCGAAATGTATTAACCGAAGAGCCTAAACATCAACTCCTATATATAAATACGCAAAAAATCCTATTTAATTATGTTTCATGATTTTTCTCATTCCAGACTTGTTTAATTTAAAAATAATGTCTAAAGCATAAATGCGGACTGAAGAATTCCCTTCAAGAGTAAACTTCATTAGCTGTTATACTTTTGTGGTAAAAATATTATCTTGGATTTCATCTTTATGTGCCGCGTAATATATCAACGGACAAGCATTTCCATTGCCAGTCATAAATGAAGCGCGGTGTCATTATGCATGGCAAAATTCACGATAAGAACATACCTTATGATTTAAGAGCTTTTTCAGATTTTTGAAATTATAATCGTACTTTTTCGCCTGCACAAATTTTTATCATTTTTATGTATCTTTATTTTTATTGCTCAATAAACAGAAGAGTAAAGCCAGAAAATCGATCTTTTTGCCATGCTGTTGCTGCTGTTGTAGCTGCAGTTACTGTTCACCTGCATAATTGAAAATTTTCAAATTCACAATGGAAAAATTTCAGTCTATTTCAGACACGTTTCATACCACACACGCCTGCACACGCAAAATATATTTCATATATATATATATATATATATATATATATATATATATATATATATATATATATATATATATATATATATATATATATATATATATATATATATATATATATATATATATATATATATATATATATATATATATATATATATATATATATATATATATATATATATATATATATATATATATATATACTATATATATATATATATATATATATATATATATATATATATATATATATATATATATATATATATATATATATATATATATATATATATATATATATATATATATATATATATATATATATATATATATATATATATATATATATATATATATATATTATATATATATATATATATATATATATATATATATATATATATATATATATATATATATATATATATATATAT
>OZ016502.1:20531882-20551882 GCA_963966595.1 Physocephala rufipes | reverse complement strand
AAACTTACTACTAATGTAAATTATAACATAACCTAATTTTAAAATTAATAGCATATTAATATTTAATGTGTAGTATTTACGAAACAGCACAAAGTATTACACCTGGCATTAGCATCTCGAGTGTTTGTTTTACAAATGATCTGAAATGGACAGGTCGGGGCAATTTACAACACGTGTCGTCGAAATCAATTCAAACGCTGGAGTCTAAATAATCTTTCCAATTGGCTTCTTCGATAGTTGTGTTCCCTATTCCACCCAATTCCGTCTATAAGCGTTGGAAGTGGAATACACATGTAAATAAATTAATATTAGGTATTACAAGTGGGCGTGGCTCAAAATTAAACAGCTGATAACGATAGAGTATACGTATGCCAAATTTCAACAGACTGCAGGTGGACGGGCCGGGGTAAATTGACTTAGGGTGTGACATTGAGCCGGATTTTGACTTTTCTATACCTGCCGGGTCTACTTCAATACGTTACAAACGGAGGGACAAACTTTATTATCCTTCATCCTTTGGGCGCAGGGTATAGAAAGAGTCACAAAAGAATCATATGCTTTTGCCAGTTAGTTATGAATACAATGATGACTTAATTAATAAATATACACAAACAAAAAATTTAAAAATTTACTGGCGTAATTCGTAGTACCTACGAAACGCATGACTGTAACACGTACGAAAGGATATTTAGGCAAAATGTGACTAAGGAACATGCCAAAGGCAGCGGTTTCTGTTCCGTTGTGTTTGCTCTTGGTTACAAAATAACAAACAGTGTTCTTCTCGATGTCTATGAAAAGTAAGTTTTCGAAAATGTTATGCTTTATTATTATTGTCTATTTTGTTGTAGTTATTCACCGTTCTCTTTCTGTAGTTGGTCTTCCTATTTCTTCTTCTTTGTTGTTATATTTATTTTTATTATTGTATGTTAGTTTTGCAGTTGACTGGCTTACAAAAGCGAAAAGGGATGCGATTCTCATGTGTGCACGAAATGGGGTGGATCTTCAACAGCAAGAGTCGGTGGTAACATCAAATGCGTTTCTTGTTATTTTGCTCTTTATTTGGTCGCATGTCATTTCTTAGTACTCCCTCTCATGTCAACAATTGAACAATTCAACAACAATTGCAAATGTCGTATGCGTGCGTTGGTCGGTGATAATCAAGGCCTTTTAACACTCGTTTGTTATTGAACGTTTTGTTTTCCTTGTTTCTTTTGCGTTGATGGAGATGTTGTTGCCTCCAATGATGTTGGAATTGAACGAATTTTGAGATTCCTGTTTATTTTTCTGTTAACTGGTTGTGTGATGAAAGTCACTGCTGGTAATATTCTGAACGTGACAATTCCCACTAATTCACTATATTGTTTCTGCTTCTGCTGCTGTTGCTGTTTTACTGTTTAGTAAAACAGTAATTGTGTGTAAAATTGGTTTTGTTAGTTTTAGTAAATTTTTATCAGGATTAATAATTTATCAGGTTTTTGTGCAAAAAATAATTCAATATTTCTCCAAATTTGTGAGTTTTACAACTTTATCCTTATCAGTAAAATAAAACCTTCTTGTCTGTTTAAAAAATTCAAAGGGAAAAAGTATCACAAAAGTGCAACAGATTGATTTCGTGTTTCTTTTTAAAATTTTGTTGTTTTGTTTTGTTCTCAATCACGTGGTCGTGCACGCGGTGCTATGAAAATCGTAAAAATTGCAGACAAATCATCAACAAATTCCTTTTAAAATCACGAATATTCGCCAATCAATTCCTGCTGCAGTCGTTTTTATTTGTGTTGCGCGATTGACGATTGAGAACAAACAAAGAAACAACAAAGCGAGCCTAAATAAGTTTAGTATGTGTGCGATTCCTTTTTGCGAGCGCTGATGCTCCTCTTGTTTTGTAGCTTTGTTTTAAAGAGGACATTTTTTTGCAGTTGCAATCGTTTGGCGCTCTTATGTAATTTTTCTCCTACTTCTTAATTTTTTCATGGACGAGCTGCTGAAGTAATGCTAGGATGAATGCAAATGGTGTTAAGTGTTGCGCTAAGATAAATAATAATAACGAAATTGGGGGAAACATTTAGTAAATGCTGTAAATTAAAGCTAATATTTATGATTTATGCAAATTTATCGAAGCGGGAAATTCAAAAGGGTCCATTACAATTGATTTTAGGTAGAAGAAAAGTACGTTAATTTATTATATAAAATATTTATAGAAAGCGTTTAATTTAAAATTTAAAATATAAGCGCGTTGTAACGTTTTCAAAACATTCACTAATAAAAAATTATTCCTCAAATAACGAAGGTTCTTCAAAAAGTCATATAACAAATAACAAAGAGAGCCGAATAACAAATAGAGCGTGAAGCAAATATAAATCCTTTCCGGCCTCCAATTTTCAGGAAGGAAATAGAAAGACGGATTCTAGTAAAATGCTCGTACATAGAAAAATGTAAAAATGATTTACATTTAACCATCCTCTCATTTCTGCTCGAAATGAAATCCCAAACTAAATTGAATTTAGTAAAGATAAAAAAATTTAAAATATTTTGAGTATTGGAGGGCTTGATACTCGTAGTCACATGCACACACATATACACACATATGTACGTATGCATACGCGCATACACGTGTTCTTCAAAACCAAGCGCAAAATCATTCCTGATGTCAACAACACACAATCCATGTATCCATTTATTCATAACTGGACGGCGCCTCCTGCCAATTTCAATATCTCGCGGTATGGTTTTGTGAAAATTTAGCAATTCAATACATCGCCATCTAAGCTTGTAAAACATGCATAAATTGTAGTTTTGAAAGAGTGTCCGTCTCTTTCAATTTCCATTTTACCGTGCATTTGACATTTTATGAGAATTTTTTAATTTTTAAAAACGAAAGGGATTCTTGGCATAGTAGATATAAAATCAACAAGAAAAAAAATTAACAAATATGAAAAAACAGGTGCAGTTAAGAAGAATTCAGCAACTTTATATCCATCTTTTAGGGAAAATTGAGGCGTGGTGCATAAGATCTAAAATAGAATGATGGTGCCTTACGGATGCGGACACCTGTGTTTATGGGTGCGTATATGAGATCTGTACAACCGTATCTACAGTGAACCATACCCATCTGTATGAGAATAAGTTTGAGTGGGTTTTTATTCTTGCGTTTGTACGCATTTATACTGACTCCATACCGTTTACCATGGCAAAGTTATGGCGGAAGAACAGCCAAAGGGAAAAACATAAGAACAAATAATGCAACAAGTGAAGAAATGAAAAGTAGACAAAGAAAGTTATATGGAAATAGAATTAATACAAATAAACATTACCACAGCCACCATCATCACTGTTACAACAGCAATAAGAATAACAATAACCGGATATAAAATGTAACAATGACATTTGGAAAAACACAACGTGAATGATTTTGCTGCTATTTTCCCTTTGCGCCTCTACAAAACTGGTGCGAATATTATTCACAGGCACACACAGTCGCACACAAACCAACACTGACACTTTTAAGAGCTATCAATAACAATTCTACTAATTCGTTTATTCAGTAAATTCAAACCAATCAATTATTTTACCTTTAAAAAATAATACTCACGAGAAACTAATACGCGTTGTGCCCCTTATTGAATTGTTGGGAAATGGACATTACTTAATTATAAATAGAAATAATTGCGATTATTTAATCTTTTGAGTTGTTCAATAAAAATGTGTTAACCCTCAGACAAAAATTTCAAAAAATCAGTTGGTTCAACATTTATACTTCAACATCTAATTAGTTTTAATTACCTCGGCCTAAATTATTCAGAATCGGCTCCATAATCATGTTTAAATATCGACCTATTTGGGTACAGTTATAGCACGATTCTGAGTGATCCAATCCAAGGCAATTTACGTGGATTTGAGAAAAGACAGAGATCTATTGGTTGCAGTGTAAAGCTTGAACTTACTGTTTTGAAATAATTTTTTTCTGGGAGTTAGTGCATTTTTATTGAAAAAGTTAAGTCATAAAATGGTGTGATTAAAAAATGATTTTTCAATCGATGCGATGTCCTTTATGATACTAAAAACTATGTATTATGTATGTACGATAAAAACTATGTAAAACTATGTATATACGATATTACATTATGAATAATTGGAGCTATTGGTTTAAATCTGTTCGCTGGTAGGAATTCCTGGTGTGGCGCAAAAAACGCAGTCAGAATATATAATGGAAACATTAAATTCATGAACAAGGAAAAACTTTTTTCTTTCGAAAATTCGGGGTCTTATGCTCTTAAAAAGTAGGGCGAAATTAATGACTCTTTCTGCCTCTACTTTGTGCTGTCCTTAGTGTGGTCCTAATTTGACAGCTTATTAATTAGCAGGAGGTAAAAATATGGCCGCTTCGGTATCACACGAAACAGAAAATCAATTAGTGCCTTTCAATGCATTCGAGGCCATAATGGAAGCAATACATAAAATGTTAGGCGAAATTTTTTGATGAACGCTGACGAAATCAAAAGTGTTTCGTCCCTCAAATTTTCCAGCAATTTACTGCGTTATAACGACGACGCACAGTGGCTGGAATTTAAAAAAGGCGGTCAAAAATCTATATCTTCTGAACGCATTGGAATTTTTTGATGCGGTTTTTTGCATTGATTAGGTTGAACCTTTAGCTTCAATTTAATGCTTTGTTGATGAAAATCGACAGGAGTAATGTGAGAGTAATGATGCATTGAAAGAAACCATCTCCGGTTTTCCTTGAATTTTAAGATAACAATGATGTTCAAAACCTGAGAAATCCTTTGAAATCTTAGATAATTGAAAGATTTATGTATTCTTAGTTAAAAAAAATAATTTTTATTAAAAATTTTAATATAATATAAGGTATGCACATGTGCGGTATTAACATACGTCCATATAATACATTAACTACAAGAAATAAATAAATAACTAACTATAATTAATAAATAAGTGTAACTGCCGGTGTTTTCATCAACTGGAACTTTGTTTCGAAAATCAAGAGAATTTTCAAACCATGAGTCGAAGCGTTTATACAGCTTTTCTTTATTCCTGTGAGCCTCCTTGTAACGCTCTTTCAAATGTTGCAGAAAAGTATGAATTTTTTTTATGGATGCCAATATCTTTTTCATCACATAGAGCAAAACACGGATGATTTGTTATGTGTGAAATGACATCTTCGTCTTCCCTTCGAGAGAAATAAACGTCCGCGAGATCTTTGTAACTGAAGTTAGCCATTATTTGAATAATTACTGAATAATGAAGAATCAACTCTTGCATTCCTATAAATACTCCTATCCAGGCTCATTTTTTATTCAAACCTTTTTTTAACCATAAAAAAAACGGACAACAAGTTCATAAAATTGTGATCCAAATAATTATGCTTTTAACCGCCTCTTTTACACTTACTCAAACAATTTTGAAAATATATAAACATACCTATATCGGCAACCTACAAACCTCCCAATATTACCTGTTTCCCTCAAAAGGGTGAAAGGATAATTTCCCATATTTCCCAGCCCTGAAATTACTTTATTCCCTTACCTGTTGCATAATTTTTGTATGCAAGAAGACAATCCACAACAATTAGCGATACTCACCATATTCATACAATTTTCCGACTTTGACTCATAAAAAATGCTCTAAATTGCCCAGACGCAAGTGGACGCAAGAAAAACAGGTACGTGTCTTTAGAGGAAGATTCCGCCTATTTGAAAATTTAAATTTGGTTCTGGTGTTTTCTGGCGTTTGTAAGTTATGCTCTATAAACTGCAGAATTTTCTCCTATTTTAGCCTATTCTTAAAAAAATTATTGAAAAAAAAGTGTTACATATAGAGTAGTAAGCTCAACAGTTTTTAAAAGTAAATATTACAAAGTATTTTACAAAAAAAACCGAAACATATTATCGTTAAAAGTGATTGCGATATGAGTATTCAAAAACTGAAAATGTGCTAGGAAATCAGCAAATTTAAACCAAAAACGGAAAAGTGTGTTTTCGACTATCCTGTTGTTAATGAAATAATCAAAATAGAGACTCAATTTTTTGTCTCTCTAGGTTCGTAAGTATCTACTTTCATACGAACTAACGAATTTTAAAATCGGCGATAGTTGAAAAAATGATTTTTGGCCGCCTTTTTAAAATTCCAGCCACTGTGCGACGGTAGTTTCCAAATTTGGCAACCAAATTTGAATAAAATACTATAGTGTTTTTTATAATAATTTAGAGACACTAATTCTATTGAAAATTATTTGAAAAGGCGCTAATGTTGTCTAGAAGATAAGCGTGAATTTTAAACTCTGTAGGAGTTATGTGCAAATTTTACTTTACTCTATTAACGTGTAACATAAACTTTCATTTTAGCGCGTTCTTGCGGAAAATCTAAGAAAAAAAGCAGAGATGGGGGGAGGCGTTCCATCTTTTGGAACCAATGGACAACATAGTGAAGGATGTCAGCACTGACGTTTAGGAAAGAAAAGTGTGTTTCTATATATTCTTACATGTGCTTTTATACAAATTTTTGTGTTCCAATAGGCGTCAATTGATATAAAAACCAGCACAAAGAGGAAGCTCGCCGATAACTGCAGGCAGCTCACAAAAATTGGTGACGGGTACGCTTTCCAATTCTTCCGTTATCCCTCGGAGCAGGAATTTGATCTGCTCGGATCGGATTGTCAGCGGTGGTCCGATGATCTGGCGCATATATGGAGCCGAGAATGTTGTAGCACGATGAGGAAGGTAAGCGATCTTTAATATGTATTATGTTATTAGTAATAAAATTTTAATAATAGCATTAGTAATAAAATATTATATCTGCAATTTTATTCAATATCCTCGGGGCGATAACAGGCGACGACTCTGTTGTAAGTGGCGAGAGGATGCCCATGCCGTTCACACGCTAGTCAATATTTTTAAGGATTAGTTACTGCATACAAATTTAATTTAGTTTAAAAAGAATGAAATACTTTATTTTTTGAAAACATATTTTATTTAGTTTTAAGCATTGGAGTATTTTGTTTCAATGAATTGGTTTTAGGTTTTGTATACTGTAAGTAATTGTGATTTAGTTACATTTAACTGAAATCCTTTACAAGAACTTCAACATTTTTCGATTTAATTTAGAGAATTGGAGTATTTTGTTTTTACGTATTGGCTTTATTTTTCTGAAAAAATTTCCCTGAATAAATTCGAAAAAACTACTAAAATTTTTCTTTTCCTATTTAAGGAATATTGAGGAAAACTTTAAATACCTTACTGTCATGATAACCGCCAAGTCTTATCTCGTTGTTTGTAATATTTGTGGTTCTAAAAAAAAGATTTTACCTTACTACAAAGGTCTGAATAAATCACACCGTGAGCTAGCTCATCGAGAAAAGATGCACCATCTGATATATAAAAATCTATCGGTGTTTCTGCATAAGAATCTGTTGTTGTTGTTGTGTACTTGTTACTTTTTATTGAAGCAATCTATTGATAGTTGTTCAAAATGAAAATTGTATAAATAATTTTTTCTGATTATTAATTTCTATGCCTTTAAAATAAAAACATTGTTCTTTTGATCCCATCGTCTGTTCTTCCTAAATCTTTTCCACTAATAAGAGGTTATGGGCTTAACGGAAAAGACAACAGGAATACAGCAATTTGCTGGGACCAATTTCGACAACTGGAAGTTCCGAGTGGAAAGACATCTTTCCTCGATAGGTTGCCTCAAAGCTGTGATGGAAACAGCACCTACGGGAAGTTCGGAAAACGCAGTGTTTAAGAAATTAGATGCAACAGCGCAGGATATAATAATATCATTTATACATGATGACTATCTCGAGTACGTTCGGGAAAAAGAAACTGCCAAGGAAATGTGGGAATCATTAAGTGCTTCATTCGAAAAGAAGTCCGCACTTAATCAAACACTTATACGGAAGGAACTAGCAAAGCTCAAACTCCGAGAAGGTGAGGAAATGCAACCGCATTTATTGAAATTTGACTCCCTGATTCGTCAACTAAAATCAAGTGGAGCAAAACCGGAAGAGACCGACTTAGTGTCTCAATTATTCTTAACCCTTCCTGAATCGTACGATGCCGTTGTAACAGCAATGGAAAACTTATCTACGAAAGAACTTACATTGTGTGTAGTAAAAGAGCGATTGATAGCAGAAGAATCCAAGAAGAAAAAACGACAATCAGAGCTAGTAGAAGAAAAAGCAACTGCATTTTCAACAAACAAAAGGAAAGTTAAATTCAATGGAAAATGTCACAAGTGTGGTCGGTACGGTCACATGAAAAAGGACTGCCGCGCAAAAGAAGTAAAGCCTACTGCAAATTCAGGAGTTAGCTTCATGGAAGATTCAAATTTCAGACAAAAGGATATTCATATGACAACGATCTCTTTCGCATTGGACTCAGGAGCAACGGACCATTTCGTCAACGATATTCAAATATTTTCTACAATCAATAAACTCAGTGAACCGAAATATATAAGCGTGGCTAAAGAAGGTCACTTCATCGTGATTGAGAAGATTGGTGAAATACAAGGCATTAGCAACACAGGAGTTAATATAACACTCAAGAACGTTCTGTACAGTCCACATTTTCGTGAAAATCTTTTATCTGTACCAAAAATTGTTGAAGCTGGTATCAAGGTAAACTTCAGAAAGTTCGAAGCTGTCCTAGAAAAAGATGGTCAAGTTCTAGCAAAAGCAAAGCGAGTTGGAAATCTTTTTGAATTCAAAATTCAAGTGTCAAGGTCAGTATCTGCATCTAATTTAAGTAAAAATGAAATGGGTTGGTTGTGGCATAAACGATTAGGCCACATTATTAAGCACAATTCAAATGAATTACTAAAGTACAAAATGGTAGATGGTATACCAAATGATATATCCATTCCCGATTTTTGTGACACATGCACTCAAAGCAAACAATGTCGCGAACCATTTACTGGAACTCGAACACGAGCTAAGAGACCCATTGAACACATCCATTCTGATGTTTGTGGTTCAATAACTCCCAAAGCATATGACGGGTCAAACTATTTTGTATCATTCATAGACGATTATACACATTTTACTAATGTCTTCTTAATGAAGAAGAAAAGCGAAGTCTTTGAAAAATTTAGAGAATATTATGCATCAGTTACATCTCGATTCGGATTTAATATATTAATATTAACTACAGATCAAGGTAGAGAATATAAATCGAATGAGATGATAAAGTATTGTAAATACAAAGGAATTATGATCTCTGAAACGATAGCGTATACTCCCCAACAAAGTGGCGTAGCAGAAAGGTTTAATAGAACTTTACTAGATAAAGTAAGATCCTTAATCCTCGAATCTAATATGCCAAAATATTTGTGGAATGAAGCCGTATTTACTAGCAACTTCTTGATAAATAGAATTCCAACAAAAGCTGTATTAGAAAACAAAACTCCAGCCGAATTGTGGTATAACGAAAAACCTGACATAACAAAATTAAAAATCTTTGGATGTGCTGCATATGCATGGATTCCCAATCAAAAGAGAAGTAAACTAGATCCAAAGAGTAGTTGTTATGTAATGATGGGTTATTGTCCTAACGGATATAGATTGTGGGATAAGGCAAGACATAAAATAATCCTTGCTCGAGATTGCAAGTTTAATGAGTCCTTTTTTCCATATAAATTAACAACCAACAAACAAACAGTAAAAACTATTAATTGCCATGACAAGTATTTATTAGACGTGGAAACTCAGGAGAGAAACGAGCAAGAGGGAGAGTGCGATAGTGGTGTCGTTTCAAATGAGGCATCAAATGTTAACCTTATTTATCAAGGAAATGAAAATAATGTGGAAGAACTGGTTGAAGAAATACCTAACACTACTGTAAATCCTAATGAGACCATATCAAATCCGGAAACGGAAATTAGAAGAAGTAAACGAGACCGGAAGCCTCCAAGTAGATTTTCAGATTATTATAATTCTTTGTTCGAAGCATTTAATAACGAGATTCCGAAATCTTACGACGACATAAAAAATTTAGCATGTCACAATCTTTGGAAAGAAGCTATAAAGAGTGAACTGAAATCCATGGATGATAATAAAGTTTGGACTGTAGTGGAGAAGCCAACAAATAAGAAACTTATTAAATCAAGATGGGTTTTCACCATAAAAACTGATGCTGATGGAAAACCTACAAGGTATAAAGCTAGATTAGTAGCAAAAGGCTTCCAGCAAAGATTTGGAATAGACTATGAAGAAACATATTCTCCAGTTGCTAAACTCAGCACTATTCGAACAATGTTAGCTGTTGGTGTGAAAAAGAAATATACATTCCACCAGTTAGATATAAAAACAGCGTTTTTACATGGAGAACTCGAAAATGAGATTTATATGGATATTCCTGATGGTATGAAGCAGGAAAAAGGAATGGCTTTGAAATTACACAAATCGCTGTACGGTCTAAAACAAAGTCCTAGATGTTGGAATCACAAATTTAATAACTTCTTGACGGATTTAGGCTTTGTAAGGTCCAAACATGATTACTGTTTATATACTCAACGTAATGACGAGGATTTAATGATGTTATTAATATATGTTGATGATGTTTTAATTGCGGGAAGTAATCCAAATTACATTGAAATTATGAAATCAAAATTATCAGCTAGATTTGAAATGTCAGACTGTGGAAAACTAAAATATTATCTTGGAATTAAAATAGAGTATAATAGAGAGAAAGGTATAATGTATCTAAGTCAAGAAGCCAGCATTGATAAAGTCCTGGATAAATTTGGTATGAACAACTGTAATCCTGCCAGTACTCCAATGGAAAAAGCAATTCAACTGCCTAGAAATGATAATGCAAGTTCTGATCAACAATACAGAGAGCTATTGGGAAGCTTAATGTATGTAATGCTATGTGCACGCCCAGATATTTGCTATGCCGTTGGATACATGGGTAGGTTCCAGGAAAATTTTAATGAAGTTCATTGGACAGCGCTTAAAAGAGTTCTAAGATACCTCAAAGGAACAAAGAAACTCAAGTTGAAGTACGAATGTAAAACAAAACAAGGCGAAGAAACAAAAGGAGGTGAAGAAAATAACATACTTTACGGTTATGTGGATGCAGATTGGGGATCGGATACAGAAGATCGGAAGTCTACAAGTGGATATATTTTCTATGTATTTGGTTGTCCAGTCTCTTGGGCGAGTAAGAAGCAAACTACAGTAGCCTTATCATCAAGCGAAGTAGAGTACATTGCCTTAAGTTCAGCTACTTCAGAAGGTCTATGGATAAAAGGAATTCTAGAAGACATGAGTGTTATGACAACAGAAGACTCATTCATCTTATATGAAGATAATCAAGGCTGCATACAAATGGCTAAGAATACGGAAACTAAAAGAACGAAGCATATAGACATAAAGCATCACTTCATAAGGGACAATCTTTTGAAGAAAACATTACAAATAAATCATGTCTCTTCAATACATCAAGTTGCAGATATTTTTACTAAGTCACTTGATAAATGTAAATTTGTTGCAATTAGAAATTATCTAGATCTATCTAATTGAGAGGAGGTGTTGTTGTTGTTGTGTACTTGTTACTTTTTATTGAAGCAATCTATTGATAGTTGTTCAAAAGGAAAATTGTATAAATAATTTTTTCTGATTATTAATTTCTATGCCTTTAAAATAAAAACATTGTTCTTTTGATCCCATCGTCTGTTCTTCCTAAATCTTTTTCACTAATAAGAGAATCTTATTTATTCTGCCGATACATAAATTGTGCAAGGCGCAAAAATCATTCACGATTTTAATGCATTTAGCTTGTGAATCCCTTTTCATTTATAATTGCTCGAAACCTATTCTTCGAAACACCTAAGTACCGCTCGATTGTGATTGTGCGCTTTGCAGTTTATTGTTAAAATCCGCAACCCCGTGATTGCTGTTGGTGATAAGCTGGCAATAAGTACGGAAACGTTGATATCGTGAAAGCCCTGAAATTATTATAATCAATTTAATGGAATATGAATTTAATGGAATATGCAAACGAAAACTTAACAAACAGCCGCGTATTTCGCAACAAATAAGCATAACCTTTTTCTATAATACAGACTTTTATATGCATTCGGTCAGTGGAATGTATGTTACTGTTTTCAATAACGCCAGGCAAATTCAATTTCTCGTATAATTTCTGTTTCAATATTAACTCCTCTCTCGGATATGCTTTGGATATATATACCATTCAAAAATCTTTATTTCTGATTTGATTTGGCTCACCTCGGGTCACCGTGGGTCACGGAAGTTACATACTCATTCGCTAAACCTTTTAGATAGTTGTTGGAAGCCACAAACCCCAAAAATGATGAAAATTTTATAATAGGTGAAACTGCAGTGCTACTTGTTAGACAAATGAATTGCATGATTTCGTCCAAAATATGTATAAAATAATGTGTGTCAATTCAGAAATAGGACAAAAATATTCGAAACAGTTGATATTAGCCCAATATCCTTATACAATATTATGGCATATATAGAATATTTAAACTTACTTCTGTTCCGGCAGATCGGAAACCTTTGGAAAATCCCGGAAATGCTCTCTCCAAAGTTAGGACTCAGACGTGCCGAACCTGCTCTCTCCTTTCTGCAAAAATAGCTAGTGTCATGTTTCAACTACTAAATGAAATGTATTGTTTTAATTGTTTTAGATCCTTGAAGTCGTCTTCTGAATAAAAAGTGGCTTCTAATTATTTTGCAATTGTTTATAAAGATATAAAATTATTTTTAATTTTGATGGTATTTCCAAACTTCGTTACCGCACAATTTTCAAAAATTTTGTATGCTAAATCCATGCACACTTCTTTTAACAATCTAAAATATATACCGAAGTCTTTTTGTCTAAGCTTCAGATAATTGATGTTATTAAAGAATCAAGTAAAAATATAGGTAATTATAACTATTTTTCGGAAAAAACACATAAATAGAAACGAATAATGAACTTGACTTTTAGAAAATACTGCAATAGCAGAACTATTTCAAATGGCCTATTGCAGAATTTTATTTATATGGTAAAACTTCCAACGACATTTTATGAATGACTACCAGCAAATACAAGTGACATAGATAGCTAAACTACAGACTAGGCGAAAACAAATGGAAGGCTATCATTTTACCAAATCGAAACACACTCTTCATTGTTGACGACGTCGCAGTCTTTCGTTTCGTTTCGCCTTACATTTTAAAGACATTACTTGGCTGGCTTTGGCATGGCGAGGCGTCCGGAATTTATGTAGTATGCGATGTTTCGTCAGCTTCCTTACATAATGTTCCCCAAGCGAAAGAACCATTGTTCGCGGGTTTTCACCAGTTGCTTCGGTTCCAGTACTCAAAATTATTCGGCTTCGGTATTCGGTCTATGGTTGGAATGCGCTGATAAACACTAAGAACATTTTCTTATTTCGGGTCAACCAAATTTCTATCTGCTGCTTATCTAAAAGCTGTCATATCGGAGCAAAATTACGAAAAGCCAAAAAGAAAATGAAAACGAAATGCCTTCGTTTCGTTTTGCGTAATAGAGCCCTTTATCCGTTAGAACCGTTTTGCCTAATAGAGCTCTATATCTTTTGAAATAAATAGCATATTAAAAGAGTTTGCCTACAAAGATTCCGACAGAAGAGATAAACAAAGAATAAAAAAACTTCAATAATAAAGAAATAAGAAGCAAGAGCAATGATAAAAATGAAAAATATGTTTTCTAATCTTTCTTTTGTGGATGTTTCTCTTCCTCGCATTTCTTTTTATTTTCCTCTTATTTTTCCGTCAAAGTCATCACTACCGTCACAGTCACCGTCATTATTGTCATACCTGCCGCCAGCCTCTTATCAGTCAGTCGCCAATTATAAGTGGATCACTTTTGAAATGACTGCTTTACTTCTTTTGGCGGAATAAGTTGTCGCCATTTATCATTGCAGTTGTTTATTTTAATGGTTGCAAATTTTTTTTTCTTTGTTTGTTTGTTTTTTATTTACTTTCGGAAGGACGAACCTTTCGATAGCCTCTAAGGCTCAATTATTCAACGCTGCATGAGCATCACATTTGATGAATTATTCGCGATCTTTTTTTTCGTTATTGTCACTCTCTCTAAAAACGGTTAGGAAGAGCTCTTTACATTGTGACAACAGTGACTCAATAGTCCCTTCCTAGAATATACTCTTATAATCCTCGTATTTGTCACTCCCTTATACTTTTACACTTTGCTCGAACGCCTGGTTAACAATTATCAAAATGTACCTTAACGTTAGTTGGCTGACTTAAATATTGTGAAAATATAATAGACCCTTAACCTTTCGATGATTAAGATAGCAAATAGGGCCCTCTCTCTTCTGGGTACTTGGAATAGATCGGGACCGATGACCGATAATACGTGACGTACTGTCAAATTGTACATACAATATGAATATATCATGTGTGAGGTGAAGAATTTTAAATATTTGTTAAAACAAATAGAATAATTGAAGTTTATAATTTTAGACACAAATGCGAGACAGATTTCTATGAGTTGAAATCTTTCTTTTTAAATTTTCCTTTAAAGTGAACAATCAAACCAATAGACAAAAACCAAAAGCTTCTAACGTCTGAAGTTACCAGACCATAGTCTCTTTATTCTGTCTTATACTTTGTCACAACAAAAGAGCAAAGTTTTCGATTTAATTTAATTTACACAATTTTAGATTACTCTTCCTTTAATTTTCGATTGTGTCTAGAGTTTCACAGTTTCAAGCGACATGTTGGTTTAATATATTATAACATTCCATATAAGATTGCTTTATATACATAGACATAGAATCTTACGTATGAAGTGAGTTTAATGTAGCGGAAAGCATTAGCACTCTATAAAGATCTTTTCCCTTATATTCCTCAAGAGTTCGTGATGTTCGTTTATTCAATTACATCACTTGAACTGTATTTGACAAGTGTTGTTTGTTGAGCAATATTGCATCCTTTAAGAACAACTGATTCCTGTTAGATTCTGTGGAGTTGGGTACTTGAACCTCAACAATTAATTAGAAGTCCATTTATTGAACAAAACCTTTGTTATTTAAAATAAAGCAAGTGAGAACAAGTAATATTTTTATCCTAACAATTAGTGGGAGGTACACGGCATTTCCCTCTTCTGGGTTCATTTAGTATTACCAACTCATCTTCAACACAACTAACTCTTCTAAGTGGACGCGACATGCTAGTTTTTGTAAATTTATGTTTTGCAAAACTGCCATCTCGGCTTCAAACTTTTAATAGAGACCGAAGAATTGGCCTTTGCAATTTGATTTCATAAAAAAGTAGGCGTTACGCTAGGCAGATCACCACCAGTAGCAAACAATTCGTAATAACAGATAATAATGATGGCATATTGCGACCATACCCGTTTTTTACAAAACAATTTAATGTTCACAGGTGTACGAGAATTAAATTTTGTCGCCCAATTCGCCTAAGTCGCACATTTACAAACCTTGGAAGTGAAACACAAACGCAATTCTATTCATAATAAATATCGGAAAAGGGCTGGATATCGATGTGAGCTATATGTGTAGTTATATTTATACTAGGCACCACGAGTGGGAGTGGTTTTCATCCGATAATCGAACAGGTAAATAACAGTAAAGAATATTTGCAGAAAAATCTTAGCCCTCTTCCTGAGAATATCGCTTTCCGCCTGCCATCGTAATTTTAACGGCAGACAAACGGACCGACAGCTCAGGAGGTGACTCTGAACCTCATAAAAATATATTTTGTTCTATACCGGTTACACCTCCTTTAATGTGTTACAAACGGAGAGGCAAACTTAATATACCCTTTACCTTTCAGATGTAGGGTACAATAAGTACATAAGCATTAATTATAAAACACAATAACTTAAAATCTATTCGAAATCAAGTCGTGTTGCCAATATGAGTTGTGTCTTGCATTTCTAACAAACGTTGAAATCGCTGAAGATGCGCCTTTAGCCATTCCATGAATTTTTGTGGACCAGTATTGTGGCTCAAATTAAATGATATTTTGGTCGATATGATATATTAATGATATCTGATAGATTTGCTTTGTGTATGGGTATACAGAATATGCGTTTGTGTTCCAAAAGTATTAAGAATTCCGAAGTGTTCTTTTGTTTTATTGCCAGTGTCAGCGTGGTCAAAAAAGCTTTAGCATCAACAACAACAACAATAATATGCGAACTAAAAAAGAGCGAGCTATTAAAAAATTAACCACATAAGCGTTACAACTAAAGAAGTTTTTTATAAAAAAATCAATGTTATAAAATTATAGTCAAAATGGGATGCAAAACCTGGATGAAGAAACTTTTTCCATACTTAAACTAGCCTTAATTCTATGACTCAGTTTATAGGTACAAACTCAATTTTAAACGACAATTTTCTTTCTAATTTTTCTGTTCCGCCACGTTTGCATTTCAAGCGTTTATCTCTATAACGGTAGGGCTGATGACACTCGACTCTGTCCTTGGTAGAATTCAGTCTCAAAGTGAAACGTGCATTTGTTTAAAACCACGTTTAGTACGTGCGGTTGGTCTGTTTCTAAGGGTTTTGGTTTGTGTATGTGTGTGTGTGCTTGCGAGTGTAAATTTAAAGTACATGACCAGCATGCTGTTATTGCTGGCGCTGTTAGAGTTGACGATAGTAAAGACCACTTACTCTATGATGGTCATTTAAAGCTTAAGCGCACTTTAATGTAACTGTGGCTTTATTAGCTAGTTATAAAAACATAAAGGGAGAAAAGAGAGGAAGAAGCCCAATTAACACCAAAGAAGATGTTGATATTTCGAACTCGATTTCGAAGAAGATTTTCAATAAGAACATAACATATTAAAATTATAAACCAGAAGGAAAAATTTCAGTAGATTCAACTAGCCCCGATTCTAGAATTTATTTTGTCTCGTAGGGATGTAAGATGTACCAAATTCCTTACAGTTAGCACAAATCTGGTTAGCGATCTAGATCTGGACTGATTTGATGCATTTTATAACGAAGGCCGTACGAACGTGATATTTTGAATACTTCGAGCAAAATATTGTAAATATTCTCACCGAAATTTATTCACTGTAGTATGTAAATTTGCTTCGTTATTTTAACATAAAATTGGTATGTTCCTGTTGGAAAAACCGGTATTGACCTTTTTGAAATTTTACGGACATAAAGTTTGACATAAATAAATTTGCTCGCCATTGGAAGGTTGAGGTCGAAGTTTTATTTAAAATACAGTGTAATATGTATATAATGACACATTAATGTATGCGCAGAAATTAGGACTTAAATGGATGATAAACGCAATATTATATTCGTACTATAAGAAAAAGAAAGAAATTCAAAAAGTAATTAATAATACATATAAGCCACGAATGCTCTTACGCTCTTCACTAACTTGTGTTGCATTTACAAGCTTATAAATTATAGAATTATTGAAAGTGGAAATAGAGAAATAAAAACAAAAGCAAACTACACCATAAATTCACCACTGTTAACACAAGAAGACACCGTTATCAAAATTCGGCTGATACCCAAAAAATACCTTTCTGAAATACCGAATCGTTTTAAAATACTTGGTAAGACACAACTGTACTCAAATACTGATCATATACAATATTATATGGTTGAAGCTTTGTTTTTTTTCGGCTACCTTTTGTTGCTCAAAGTGTTTGAGGATGTACCTAAAATTTCGTAGGATTTATTTAACACGGATCTAGCATGGTTATTGAGTATGGAGACTATAGCATTTAGTGCCGATGCGCTTAATATTATTTTTGATTCGTACTTCGGATTATATTAAATTAAGACTTTTATTCTCCGGTAAAACGGATGTATGGCATTTACCTGAAGCATTTCTAAAAAGATAGTTGCTCATTGCGCTGTGCTAATCTTTAGAGCTTAGTCATTATAAAATCGTCAAGTAATTTCAAGATTATGTATAGGCTTTTAATGAGCAATTAATGGACACTCATCGTGGGAGTATAAAAAGTAAGTTTTCTTCCCTTTTTCAACTTTGCACTAATATATTGTCATTGTCCAATTAAACATGTCTTTTAATTACAGTATTCAAAAGCTGAATTAGTTTAAAGAGGCATATGTATATGATGGATTCTTGGATTCGAATATTAGCTAAATTTTTTCAAGTATCTGGGAAACTAACCATAATTTCTTGCATTAAATCATTTCAAAAACCCAATTAGTTTTTTAAAGGGATTATGGAATTCAGGTGGTTGTGGTGAAAATTTCAAAATCAGAAAATTTTAATTCTATTTTGAAAGGAAAGTGATTGGAAAAATTTGGAGGCTGTAAAGTTTGGATTCAAAGTAGTTATTGCACTTGAAGAACTAACGATGTTATCAAGTAGTGGAGAACCATTTGGATTATAGGGAGTAGAGCCTGTTCGCCTCATGAAGGACAAAGAAAAGTTTCGGAGCCAGTTCAAGGTAGCAATGCACTTGGAGTTGTTAAGTCTGAAACAACAAGTTTAGTGATAACATCTGCTTCTATAAAAGATCGATCAAGATTTTATGAATAAAGCGCCAAATTTTAATGTCCATCATAAATTTGTGTTTTATAGAAATCACAAGGAATATAAAGTATTACAATTATTACAAAATTATTATAAAGAGATTTGAAAATTTGGAATTAATTATTACAAAAGGATTTTGAAAATTAAATCCAGTGACGTTAGTTTTAGACATAGTTTTTATACAAAAATATTTGCTTCTTTACCCTAAGATGATACCCTAAGCTTCTTGTATAAAAGCAATAAAGTGGCAAGCCTCCGTACATCTAAAAGATTAAGACTGGGATCCACTTCGACTTTTGATCTTACATTGAAAGGGGAAGGGTACAGGTCCAGGTACAAATACCAGGGCTATCTCTTCTCCTCTAGTTGACACAAATATTTTGCAATATTAAGAAATTCAATTTTCGACAAAAACAATCAATGATCTCTTTTCAGTGCTTTTAAAGAGGCTTGCAAAGGGCCTACTGCGATATTTAACATTAAAGTTACTTGGAGATTTCAAAGCATTACTTGAAGCCAAAAAGTTCCTTTGAGATGACTCATTGTTCAGCTTATTTGATGTTCAAGATAGTTATAAAATATGAGCAATATCTATGATTTACTGCTGGCAAGTTACGCAAAGAGGTAAATTATTTTTGTATGAGGTGAATTGACATTATTGGGGTTGATGAATCTCGTCACACTTAACATAAGAGGAATGACGTTTACAATTCCTGGTCATATGTCCCCATTTCTGGTCCATGCCAATACTAAACCTCTCTTTGTGGACTGTGGGAGTTTCCCACGGTACTTTTTGATTAAGGGATATTACTAAATATTAATAATCTTATCAGTGGGCTTACTCACGAGCATGGCTACCAGAAATAGTGCAGCGTCAATATCATTCTGACGAGAAAAAGCTGTTGAAAACTTTAATACTGCACCTAGTGTATCAGCGAACAAGAAGTATAAAGACGTCACAAAATTATTCTGCCGCATTTTCATTCGGTATATGACTCAACATTTATTCTATGAGCAATTACGTCATCTGGGAATTAGCTGAGAAATAAGTGGGTCATGGCTTGCTTCTTGAGCGAAATTGTCCAACCATATGCTACGTTCTCCAAACTTCTATGCAAGTGTTTCCGTAAAGTTATGCCTTTGTTATCTTATTATTGGTAAGAAATTCAGGTTGGGTTTCCAACTTTTTAGATTTAAAAATTATTGCTGAGTATTGACTATGACAGTCATATCAAAACCAAATGAGTAAAGGAAGAAAGATCCGCTGTATAAGTAAATGATATAAACGAAAATGTGGTATATTTGTGATATATGATATCATTCCATAAAATGTCTGAAATTGGTCTCTTGTTGCATCTATGATATTATCCACTCTCTCGTTAAATTAATTTCCTCCTCCAATTATAGATTATTAAAAAAGTAAAAATTTTGTATACCCTCGATATACATGTAAAAGCGAAATTGTAAG
>OZ016502.1:20401882-20529382 GCA_963966595.1 Physocephala rufipes | reverse complement strand
TATATATATATATATATATATATATATATATATATGCCAGCGCTCATTAAGTATTACCGCATCCTTGTTATAATTACCATCATCAACCTTTCGTTCAAAACCGAACACCATGTGACCAAAATGCTGATGTATAATATTGCTTGTGTTATTGTTTTTATTAAAATTGCAATTCGCCAGCAATCGCACTGAATTTTTATAGCTTTCAGGACAATTATATTGATATCGATTGCAATAAATGACGACAGTAATGTTGACAATGATGATCATGATGTTGATAGTGATATTGGTCTTTTGGCCTATTTGACTAATGCAGCAACAAGTTGTGTTATGCATCTTATGATCCAGGTCTTATTAACCATATTATTGTCCTGTGATATGAGCCAAACCATACTTACACTCTCGTTCTCCTATCAGCCATATCTTTAAATATATTTTTTTTTTCATCGTTTTCACTGTGATTATGAGATAACTTTTGAAATAAACTAAAGAACCAACAATATCTGCCACTGTCCTGTCAGTGTTATTCCGCGGGTGAAACAATATTTATTAAAATCATAAAAAATCAACTTATTCACGCAAAATTACCAGATGATAATATTCTGTTAATTTGGTTTGGCGATGATAAAACCAAGAATAAAGGCGATAAATGTTTATGAAAGCAATAAAATGAACGCTGGTGTAATAACCAATATTGACTCGTTGGATGAACACCGTCGAATCATGCTTAATGGATCAGTCAGTAATGGTATTTTTTGTATAATTTCGTAATTTCTATGCGTAACAATGATTTATGGCAGCCGTTATGATACCGATAAATATCTTAAAAACATAAAACATTTTTATATTATATATAAAGTATTAATATATTTCCTTATACCAATTAATATATTTCAGAATAAACATAACTTATAAGTCAATTACAGAAACTTTTAAAACTTCAAATTGTTAAAAACACTTTTGCCATAGACAAGATATGCTTATATATGTTATGATATAAACAGGTCTCATTTTCAAAATGGTCCATAAATGCTCTCGCGACGTTGCTCCCAGCCGCTCTAAGAGATGGGTGCGGTTGGTTTAGCTAATTTTGAATTTAAACTGCGGCGGCTGCGACTGTTTAGGTGCTTACATTGTCACATTACTTACTTTCAGGGTCATCTATCAACGCGTAGCGTAAATCCACTTAATCTACTACAGCACACAGGATAAAATTCTGAAAATGAAATCAATATAATATTAAATTCGCACAAACGCGGTCGCCGATTCCGTAGTTCTCGTTTGAGTTGAGGGCTCAGTCGGTATCTAGGGATATATCCGTTCTAAATTCTAGGTTGTACATCCGTGTTCATGTGTGTATGCGCGTATGTGTGTATAAGTGTGTGCGTGTATGGGGATGTGTGTGTTTGTTTCTGTTTAATATTAGGAAAAAAGTTATTATACTTATACACTTTTATAAAACGTGCAAATATTAATATATAAAGATAAACTTCATTCGAAGGCATCCATAAAACGACAAATAATAGTTGCACTTGTATGTGGGCATAAACAAATATTGTTTAATATTTCGTCATTAATTATATCCAGTTTTTGTTGTGATTGCTGTTGTTATTCAATACCTTCGCTCTCGATCATTTTCACTCATTGCCTTCAATTTAAAACTAACAGGAAACAAATATTTTTTCTATTGTATTGTGTCGTATTTTCTGCGTCGAATTTTACAGTCACGGAATAATTTAAAAACGAACGAAAACACTAAAAAACTTAACAACTTTTTTTACTACTTAACATCGCCTTCAAGATGTTTTGTGGAGATCTTTAATACATACGTGAACTGAACGTTGAATAGTTATGTTTGTTTATGTGTGTTGTGGTCAGTCAGAAATGGCTCAATTTCTTTTAAATACTTTTTGCCAAACGGTTAAAGTTTTACAGTTTTAACTTTTCGGTTGAAATAAATTTTCGGATTTTATAAAACGTATGTTTTAGCTTTTAACTTAATTTATTTTCAAGATACAGAAAGACAACGTATAATGGGTAACAGAAAAAAGGACTATACCGAAACAATCAAAAGTTTTTGTTACGTCGTAAATTTGTGGCTACAGGTTTTTGAGAAAGGAAACAAGGACGGAAAGAAGGAAGTCGAACAGAACAGGAAAATATTTTCTTCGGTTTCCTTTTATTTGTTTTGTTGGTCTGTATTTCTTGTACTGAAAAATAACCTCTGACCGCAACTCCGTGGTTGACGCTGTTTCATAATTTAATAGCTTTGAGTATTTACAAGAAATGGAATGAATGATAGAAAAGCCTTCAGAAGAAAATTTAATCGCGGAAGGCCAATGGCATGAGGAGTAGAGTACTTTTGTCTATTCAATGTTGAGGTCTTTGCGGCAGTTTCAAATTATCTGTATTTAGGCGAACAACTGTCTTAGAATTTCACCTGGCATCTTTTATCAAATCTCCATTATTCCGCCTCCCAAAACACTGAACATGTTAATACACTGAACTGTGACAGCCTTTACTTGCTCCCCTTTTACTTGCACGTTGATGACAAAATAGAATAACGCAAGAAGAAATGTGTCAATGGTGTTAACATGTCGCCGGTTTTGTTTGTTTGCCGGTTTTTCAATCCTCTGCACTTATTCACGTATGAAGTATTCTTCTCCTGCTCATCATATTGTCTATAATATTTTATCGTCTGTGCTTATTTAATAATTTACATAGTTATACGAAGAAAAATTGAAAACGAGTGCATTATTTTCGCTCCGATTCATTTATTTTAGTTTTCCTGTTCTTTACAATTATTAGAAGTCCTACAATGAAACCTACAATGAAACCTACAATGAAATAGTGGCGTTGTGGGGGCGGCATTTGGGGGTGTGAGAGTGCCATGATCTCTAATTATTCAGTTCTTTATATGGTGTAACCCATAACGTAATTTCACATATGAAATCATGTCGCCTTGAAATAATCGAACCTCGGCATTGATGCCAATCTTAAAGTGATATCAGCCCTAAAAGATCATCACCCCTTAAGTGGTGGTACCTAAAGTCGACTGCCCTCTTTTTCTCTCCCTTCCTTCGTTCCCAATTCGCTATAAAGCTGATCAAAATTAATGGAAAGAAATGATAAGAGGTGGATTTTTAGGTTGTAATTTAAATAAAAACTGGTGCTGGATAAATATTGTACGCAGATTTTTGTTGGGAATTCATCTCAAAAACTTTTCATCCAGTGCCCAATTAAGATATTTTCAATTCCTCTTTCAAAATAATCTAAGGAAAATTATCCAAAGAAATTCTGCCTTCGTTCTGCAGAGAGGACTATCCTTTGTTTGTCTCTAGGATTTCGAATTTCAGTGTTCGTTGGTTCTTTATATTCCCTGGATGGACATTTCGTGATTTGATTCCACATTTCATGAGACTGTAACAATATATCATTGTCGTTCGACTTATTGAGCGCAGATAAAACATCAGCCAGTAATCAACTATTCCAGCACTTTTGCCCGATTATTGCAAGACCACTCTACAATAACTAACTTTTAGTCTTTCTCTCTCCCTCTATATCTCACTATATTAATTACTATTCGTGCAAGAGATTTAAAAGCGAAGAAAATAATTTAGTTTACGCAAAGAAGACGTACATGAAAAAGAAAACTAGAAAAAATAAATTAAATCCAATTTGGTTTCAATATCACACCAACACATTGAATTTGCATTCATTCCCTCTTAAGAGAACTTTTTCTTGCTCTTGTTTGGTTTGCTGTTCCTGACACATCATCACCAACAACAATAACGGCAGCATCAACGAAACGAGATAAATCAAATTTAAACGTTTTCAATCAAGAACACTATTAAGCAACAGGATTAAAAGAAAAAACAACAATAACCATAACGACAACAAAAGAATGTTAGAGCCTTAATTAAAGAAACACTAAATAAAGGATAACATAAAGAAGAGATTATAGATGCACATAAGAACTAACGGAGCTTGCAAGAAAAATATTTAAACAAGCGCAAACAAACAAAAATAAAGTAAAGAAGAAAAACGAGGAAAAAGTCTATTAACGCGAATTATCAGTATACAAAGAAAAGAAAATAGATTAGAGAAGAGGGATGAAACCTAACAAAAGATAATATGAAATCGAATGAAAACTGGGGTGTTTGGGTCGAATAGAAAAGGTAATTTTTATATGTTAATATGTTAGTATGAAATCGCTTAATATAAGAAAACGAAAAACAGAAGTCAAGAAGGTATTATTTATAACTATAATGAAATTAACAAACAAAATGTTGTTACCAAAAACTGAAACAAATACAATAACAACCAACTGGGAAAGCATCCTAAACGTACCAAAACGCTTGCTTTCCTTTGGCGGTGGCGCAAAGTTTTCGGTCCAAACGAAATCTAGCAACAGTTAAACAGGAAACAAATGATATATTTCCTTCTTGGAGATTAGAAGCAACTTTATATAAATGAACAAATAAATATTTATAAATGATAAGGGGTAATAATTTACATTCATTAATAACAAAGAGAAAATTATGTGCAGGAAGCGTTCTTTGCATGTACTTAATAAATTCATAAAAATTGTTTGAAATTTAAAGCCAATTATTAAAGAAAATTTGCAGGAATTTGAAAAAAATATTAATTTACCAAATATTGTTTTTAACATTTAATTTAAAGTTGTATAGTTTGCTTGCTTGTCAGTTTTTATAAAAAAATTAGCTTTTTCTAAAGAAGTGAAGCGTTTTCCTGCTTTTGATGGCTTATCTTATATTTTTGTTAATACATTGAAATATATTTCATAAATACTGTTAGTCTGCATTATATTTAAATAATTTAATTTAGTTTTATGTATTGCGCAACTAGCATAAACTTTTGACTCTGCAGTTGTTAGATCAAGCTGTTAACACATTGATAATGTAAAAGAAGGCACAAAAAGTATATTGCAGAAAACGCGGGAGAAGAATTTAAAAAGAATTTACAAAAAAGAGGTTTTTGAAATGGAGGTAAATACTAATCAAACTGAATAATAAAGCCTACGTAACTTTCAAATCTTTCCAAGTTAAATATATTTTGATCGCCTACGCCAAATATATTTTTTGATAAATTTACTCAATAAATTCGTTGTCGTTCATTATCCCGTCTGACGAGACGTTTATTTTGACAGTCATAATATCGCGTTATCTTGGCATTTCCATTAACATTTTTGGTGATATCGTTTTTCGTAACCACAACTGAAAGCGGGCGAAATATGTTAGAATTATTTTAAAAAGTTTTAGCAAAAATTGCTTTTTCATCTGCGAAATAATTTTCTAATGTTTCACGTTGGCGCGAGCACGCTTTTACCTATGGAAATTTGTGGAATTTTGTCTAGTACTTGAGCGCTGCACGGAAATCAGATTACTGCGGTGGACTATTGTATCCTTATAAAAATACTCTAATTGCGCTATGGCGGTGTTTTCTAGGCTGGGACATGACCAAGTTTCGTTAAAGTAAGACTTATTAATTTAAGACCCTTTTCTCATTACTTTAAATGTAAGTAAACTTATAAATATTTCATAACCGATAATTCGACGGGGCTTAGCGACGTAGGTACAGCAGCTCGCTTTTGCTAATCGCCGTGATGACGTTCATAAATAAAATTTGTTGTTATTATTTCTTGAATTTGACCTTTCATCACACGAGGTTTATACCTATTAGAAATTAAATAGAAAATTTTTTTAAATAGGTACGCCACTCTTTTGATTTTTAGTAGAGGTCCAAATGCGGCCTTCCGCTCTGCAACAGTTATTATTAAATTTGTTTCGATGTGAAAGACATATGCATATGAGTGTATTTATGGATGTGTGTGTTTTATGTTTTTACGTGTATATCTAAATTGGTTTTTTATGAATTTGGTTAACGTGCCTTAGTTGCCGTCTAAATTCTTCGTCTCGTGTATTGCACAACAAAATTAATCGGATTGTTATAATTGGTAAACTTTCTAGTGACTTGCTGAAGAGACTTTTCAACTTTCTATTTAAAAAATTTTATTTTCCGACAAAAATCGACAAAGATATCGATTATAGCCAAAGTCGATAGCTGTTACCGGTTACGAAGGGCGACAACAGATTCCGTTTATTGCAATACTCTATGTGAGGACTTATCATTATGCCACCCACACACAAAAGCACACACACTTTTTCGAACTTTTTCGAATTAAAGTGAATTTTAGTTCAATTCACGTGAAAAATTCGATTTTAAAGAAAATGACCGAGCTATCATATACATCACTGCTATATGCATTGTTTGCAATTCTATCCTTGGAAACTTTCAGCAAAATTCAATTTTATGGCCTCAACTTTTTCTGCCAAATAAGAATTGCAATTTTTTGAAACATCAATTTAATTATGCTATAATAATTTTAAATATTTGCATCCTTTCCTGCTTCGGCTTGAATAATATCTGTTTAATTGTTTAATAATAAATATTCTAAATAGCTCTGTAGTATGGAATAGAATACAAATGTTTTTAAAAATTTTCATTGCCAGCGTCGAAAATTTTAATGAAGGTTAAAAAGTTATTTACGTTACCGATAATAATTGGTTAACTAATGTTATCGAGTCTAAGCTTAATCACCAAAATAGGCGCGTGGGCAGGTGATTTGAAAGAAGCTAAAACAAAAACCCAGTCCGGTCAAAATTTCTATTTTAATTTAATTTTGGTTAAATAGTAACTTAATTTGAACTTATGTTTAATTATAAAATAATTTTATTGTTACTGAAATGCTAATATATTTATTTTAATTTCCACACAATTTTAAAATTATCCGTTCGTTTAGTGTAATGCTTTTAATTTCATGAATTAGGATGGAAATGATGAATCGATGAGATTGGGCCTACCGTCAAGAAATGCTGTATTCAAAATTAAAAAATATAATTTTTTAATTATTTAAATGAATCATTTCTCCGCTAATGCAGAAATTTCTATTTGCTTAATTTTTTATTTCGAAAATTTTACACGTCCCGCGGGTAGACCGGAGTTGCTATACAAAAAATAAACTCAATTTAACTAGTTTTTGTACGCCGTGGAATGACTATACTGCTTCGAATATTCTGCAGCGGCCGGTGTAAAAGTTGAATAAAGGACTTTACATAACCACTTTGCCAATTATAATGATGCTGATTGAGAAACACAAGGAGATTTAAAACACAGTGTGAACTTAAAAATAAGTAAGAAATACGTTGTCGTACGATACAATGTTCATGCCAGCAGCAGCAGCTTAACAACGGTAGAAGCAAATAGCATAAAATGACAGCGCCAGTTTTCTTAAATATTGCTGAATAAATACTAGACTGAATGAGCAAGACATTAAAAGGGACAAAAGCTGATTAAAAAATCCTTTGAAAAGCCTAAGGAATTTAGGATTGTTTTTAGCGCCAAATTATAACAGCTATAGTAGAAATCTGGATTAGTCATCGAATATACTTATCTCATGCGTATAGTCTATCTGTCTCTCTGCCCGTCAATATCACGAACACAAGAGAATGATATAGATATTGACGTGAAATATCGCGTATTGGAAATGGGTGAAATCGGACCAGAATCACGATCAACTCTGATTCCTTTCATGCACATACATACAAGTGTCGATGGACTTGGATGACAAAATTATTCCGAAAAATGTGCTTCTTTTGTCTACCAGAACTAGAAATATAAGGAAGGCTCTACAGGAGAACGAATGACGTAATTTTAATGAAATATAGGATGAATATTATCTGTCGTTATATATTGTTTTGGTGTTGAAAATGGGCGAAATCTATTGGGAACCACGCCTACTTTTGATGCCTTATACAAATATATCTGCATACGTTTCACTTTCAATGTTTTTAAACGGAAATGAATAACAAAATTGTATCCTCGACAACACCACAAATCTTTAATTGCTTCGCAAAAAGTGGTGTTGTCTATCTACCGGAACTCTAGTTATGAATAAGGCCGCCTTAGTGGAGAGTAAAATGTATGTCGTGAAATGTGGCAGGAAAGTTATATGTCGTTACCGATTTTATGGCGCTGAATCAAACTAATTCCTGGTACCTGATATGAATATATCTATAAGTGGGTATCACATTCAACGTTTGTAGACACAATTACACTACAGAATACTATCCTTGATCTTACCCACGAATAACAAATTATTTTGCCGAAAAAATTATTGTGGTCCGCCTACTAAGAGACGTTATAGGATAACAAGTCGGAGGTATTGTCCCGAAGTGCGGTTCGAATATTACCAGTTATTATAAATTGTTTGATATCGGAAACAAACGAAATTGGCTTGATTTCCCACGTCTTTCTGTATCTGGTAAATTTTTGAAAGTAAAATGTGGACGTAGCGTGGAATGTCTACTATTATAGTACACAACACACGTTACTTTCTGAAAAATGTTATGTTAAAGGTGGGTCAGTACACCTAAATTAACTAGAAGAGTTTTTCTAGTTAAGTTTCTTTTTTTCTTTCTGCATTAGTTCTTATTAAATAGGATTAGTTTTCTCATTTCTTTACCTCGTCCGTTTTTCGTCGACGAAGCTTTGGGATTGCTGTCGATATTGTCGTGGTCACGGAATTGCAGTAAATATTGGGGCTACCGCTATGAAATTCAAATTTCAGTGAAAATAGTGTATAGGATTTTCACTATGCGAGATAGATACAGATAGCAGATAGAGAGATAGAGAGAGGGAGAGAAATGGAAGTAGAGACAACCGTGCGGATGGATGGCTGTATAGACGCTGTGTCGGCTAGTTTGCTGAGAAACGCTAAAATAGTACAAAATAAACAGTTAATTATAAATAAACATTGAAAATTATTTGCAATTATAAATTCTGCGCCTTTTGACTTTTCATTTTCTGGATTTCCCTTTTCCCAGCTTCGATTAAAATAATTTTCAATATTTTTCATTTCCTTTCTATGTGTTTTTCCAAGCCTTTGTGCCTTTGCTGGCAATAAAACTATTTGGGGCTGAATGTTTGAATTCTTTTTATTAGTTGCTATTACGTTTTAACCAAATTTTAGTTTAAATAAACGTTTTTATAGAGAAAAACGTAAAGCGTCCGAGATGTAAGAAGGAGAATGCAGATCTCAAAAGGCAGTGGTTAACAAGAAGTTAACTCAATAATTTCAATGAACAAAATTAAAATAATTTGTATATCTCCCCAATTATTCAGAAAAAGGAAGCCGTCAAAAAGAAGTTTCCTCTAGTCAAAGGTTAACCAATGGACTATTTTATAATTTTACGGATTCGTTGCTCCAAATTTTAGGTTGAAGAGTAATTTTTATTCACTTGAATAAAGGAAGGACTTATTCATTTAAGATTGATGGCCGCCTTTTTACTAATAGAGAAGGGAAAGTTGAAACCCTTAAGCTACTGCTCAATGTTCTGGCAACTTAAGCGACTAAAGAAATTAAATAAAGTGAAATAGTGAAATAGTAAAAGAAAATTAAATAGGCGTTGTGCAATTACGCTGCCTTCTTATGTTGAAAATTCTGCGGATTCAGAAATTATTGAGCATACTTTTTATTTTGACCTTGATTCTGGCTCTACTTGCGATTTTACGTGGATGAAATGTTGTTAATAAAAGTAATTGCTTCAACAATTAACTGGTTAAATAGATTAAACAAATGTTTGGTTTGAGGGGATTGAGTGTAGTCGGATTCGCGATGGGAATTTTGATGGAAGGCATTTGGACTCAGCATTCGGTTCAGCCAAACAGCCAGCGTCGCAGTCCTTCCAATCGGTTAATTTTGCACAATAATTCTCCTAATTTCACATTTTCAACGAAAGCTGAAAACAGAAATAGATTAATAAAGGCCTTATTATGCAAAACGAAAAGAATGGAAAGACTGCGACGCTGGCTTCGACGAGGCACTCGAAATGTTTGTAGTGTGCAAGACAATTGTAAGGTCTCTTAGATAAAATTCCCCGGGAAAAAGGTCTCATGCTTTCATTTTTTCCACTAGTTGTTTCACTTGCAGTGCTTTAAAATATTCGGCTTCGTCATTTATTCATCGGCTGGAATGCACTGATAAACACTGGCGGCGTTTCTTTATTTCACGCCAACCGAATATTAATCTGCTGCTTATTTGCAAGCAGTCAAACCAGACCTTTTTATAGAAAGTCAATTCTCACCGTTAAATTTAACTAACTATAAGAATGTAATTTATTAACAAATTCAATCATTCATTGGTTTCAATCGCAATATAATTTTTGCGAGCTGCCTTAGGATTTTTGTAGGGCATTTAAAGACATAATTCTTTCAATTCCGCTGCTTGAGTTAATAGAAGGTTTAGGTTAGATTACTTAAAAAACTAACAAATTACAATAATTGAACCATTTAATTATTATCCAGTTATGCGTTCGATGAATTTTGGAAGGCTCATTGTATGAGCCGGAGATTAAGCCAAAATTTGCATTTAAAGTGATTTCAACATTGCTTTAATTAGGTTAAAGATAAATATCTTTTAATTGATTTGTTGATAAAACACTGAATATTCCGTAAACAACCTCTTACCGACTTGCTAAACGATCTGTTTTCTAGATGTTCGCGTCTAAGCTTTTTATCTTAACTGATTTATTAGGATATAAAATTTGTTTGGCATAATTCAATCTAAATAAAATCTTTAGAAGCGCCCAAATTTCACATATTTGTCTTTTTTATTTTCGACATATAAAATGTCGCTGCAGGTAAAAATTTGCTGTAGCTATATGAGAGCCTCTTATCGCGAAACATTTTGTATATCCTTTTATTGGCTAATAATTTTATCAGCTCTTGTAATAAATGCTTTTATTTGATGTAAAGTCGGTTAAGTAAAACAATGGAGGAAATGAATTTAAATGGAAAAATGAAGCATTAAATCGAATGGCGCAATCAAAGTAAGATTCCAAAAGAGAAGTTCCTCACCCTTCTAAGTTTAATGAAAAATTGCAAAAGATGACTCAAACAGTCGATTTAAAAAGCAATGAAAAATAAAATGTTAAAAAGTTCATTCCAAAATAAAAGAATAAAAGCCGCCGTAATATGAAAGAAAAAAGCACATCAGGAATTTTAAAAATTTACAGAGATGATGAAAGTGGTACCGTCGCCTTTGTAAATCCTCAAGAGAGGCACACAAGGTACAATTCACTCGTTGGTGAATCGCTACAAAAACTCGAAGCTATTATTGTAGTTTTAGGGCGGAACGAGTTTATACCGAATAAACAGCGCCACGAAGAAGAAAGAAAGTAACAACTTTTTATTTAACAGCGCCAAATCAAACTGAAGTAGAAGTTCTCAGAGTACGAAAGAAAAATGTAAAACAAGCCCAATAGTGTGTTGTGGGAACTCCTGAGTGGAAAAAGACAAGGCGCAGAAGGAAATAAAAACAGGAAAAGCAAATCAAACAAACAAACAACGTTTCGTGGATAGTAAAGCAGTTTCCGCCAGTGCTTGCTTTTTCAATTAATTGCCGCCGTGGTCAAATCTGACACTTCCTACTTTTGCCGGTGAAAGCAACAATCACAGCACAATAGCAATCTGTAGCGGACAAACTAAAAGGTTACAAAGACAAATTACTCTTTCGAATTAATTTGGCGTTGCTGACGTAGCCACAATACCAAACGTAAGAATAAAATTAAACTAACCGCAAGTCACCTAAATGGGTGACAGACGCAAGCACTGATGAGCACGATTAGTAAGCCAAAGTTATGCAACGAGCAAAGGTGAAAAGAGGAGAAGTTCGGCGCCATAAAAAATACAAATAAATAAAAAAGAAAACCGGAGCCAATTAATAATGAAATCAGAAAATGAAACGAAAGTCAAAAAATAAAACAATTAGTAAAAATTAATAACGAATAATAATACGGAGGTGTCTGAAAAAGCCTCTTTGTACTTTGACAGTATGTTGTTGCGGTCTTTTAATTTGAGTAAACTCAGTTCAAATAGTAAAATAATGATTCCATTAGAACTAATGAAATAATGTTTGGTCAGAGGTTATCAATGTGGATTTGTGTCCGTACATGTACATATGTCTTTCTGGTCATATTCATTTATTGCGTTACTTCGTTGGATTATTATATTGGTCTATTATGGTGTCCTATAAACGCACTGAAACCGTGACATTCGTATTTCACGGAACTAATACATAATTATTAATTTATTACTTTTATTAATGGCTACAGAATATACCCAGAATTTTTTGTTAGGCTTATAAATGATGATAATTGTGACGATAATAATGAGAATTGTGATGACGTCGACTGACACCGGGGACACACTATCTCTAAAGATAATAGTCGAGAATCGAACTTATTACTATGTATATTTAGCATATTTCGCGAAGCCAATTGAAAATATTATGGATTGATTGTAGTGGCTCATAAATGTACGATGCTCTTAATTAGCAAAATCGTCTTCATACCGCCACCAAATAGAACATGTTGGGAAACTTTTTACAAATTTCGTAAAACGTTATTTTAAGAATTTTCGGGGACAAGGAGTCAAAGCTAGGAATTTTAAAATTAAAATTTTACATTTGAAGTAAAGAATGTAGAACAGTACTCTTTTCACTTTTATAACTGTATGCAATCGATAATACTATCGTAATATTGTCGAAAATCTGTCATTCAATTTCGTCACTTCATTAAAAGTATTAAAACTAAGCAAATAAATTGGCTAATCACGAAATTTGAACTTCCGCGGGTACGCATTCGAAAGGATATTCTAATCGATATTTTTGATAATACCTCCAATTATGCTGTCTCCCTCTAATTTTGAATCCTTCAGGCGGATAACGCCGTTTTTTTCTGCAGTTTTCCTGGCGATTTCAAGGATAAAATTCTGTCATCCTTGAAATCGCCATTCAAATCTCATCATTCTGCCTATAATCATTGAGATAGAAATTCCCGTGTGGATATAATCGCATAACAATTTCTGAGACCAAAAAATTTATAGTGACAGAGAATAGCAGTCTTCCTTATAATTATAGTATGTCGGCTGTGCCCATTTTTCGCGAAATATAAATATTTTTCGTACCAATTTTTTTCATCTATAGTTGTTGCAAGTATAATCCGCATATAGGTGTATACATATAAAATGTCAGAAGTGGGCGTGGTTCTCATACCACAACAATTGAAAATGATAGAGAATATTTGAACCCCTTTTTATGATAATTTCACCTCTCACTATTCTGTAATCAGGCTTAATTTATAATTGTGATTCTATAGTTGTTGGAAGTATAATCCGCATATAGATGTATACATATAAAATGTCAGAAGTGGGCGTGGTTCTCATACCACAACAATTGACAATGATAGAGAATATTTGAACCCCTTTTTATGATAATTTCACCTCTCACTATTCTGTAATCAGGCTTAATTTATAATTGTGATTATGATAAACAAATCACCCCTACTTTTACAGGAAAAATTAATGTTCATGAATGAGCTCGAGAGTAAAATTTTGTCATCCAGTTCCATGAACAAACGTTAAAAGTAGCCTACATGTAGCTAAAGGGTTTTCCAACTAAAGCGGGTGGATGTTGGCGTCTGGTAAATCTTGTTTTTGTAATACACTAATTCAGTAATTCAGTAATGCCAAATCACCATGGCAATTGATACCTATGAACAGCACGCCCAAATAAAACTTTATTACAGAAATGATTGATCGTTATTGCAAACGAAAAATCATCTTTAGCGAAGAGGTGCATTTTTTGATGAATGGGTATGTGAATAAGTAAAATTGCAGCATATTGCAGGAACGACGCCAACCCACACGAGGATCACCAGGTGGCAATGCATCAACTAATCATGCATTAACAGGTGGCAATGCAATTTGGACGTAGGCGACGTCCAAATTGCATTTAAATCAACATATTCCATCGGTCAAATTCAGGCGGATCTATGCGACGAAGATATTTAAATTTTACAGCTCGGATGATCCGTTCCACGGTGCGAAGCCGCGGCGGATGTGTGAACGATGTCATATTGCATGGCAAAAATGGTGCTTTTAAATAAAAATAAAAAAATCAGTAATACCTCACACACAGTTTGTTTATTACACTTCAAAATCGACCCGCTTTAATTGGGAAACACTTTATATTAATAATAGGCATAAGAAGAGGGAGTGCTTATTATGTGATTTCGCCAGTTTTGTTAATATCAAACAGGTAATTATAATGCAGAATGATTTTCCCAAATTTCATGATATCTATTTCGGGTCTTCTGAAATTGTGATTTCAGCAGACAGTGAGTTTTAGATACGGACAGACAAACAATCAGGTAGATGGCTGAATCCACTTAGGAGATGATTCTGATGCAGGATATAATGTACTTTTCCATACCTACATACCTTTTTAATGCATTACAATTGGAGGATCAAATTTTATAAATCGTTCATTAAAATGAATAAAAAAGTACAAAAAGGAAAAAAATACGAGAATAAGTATGCAAAATCAATGAAATAGCCGTATCCTTCAGCCGTCTCCAGGTTTATTAGTATAATGCAGCACTTCAAACAAAAACACAAACAACAGTGTTAGTAAGAAACGGCAACTTCAATAAAGCAGCAACAAAAGTACGGCCACTATCAACTACAACAATAGCAAACACACTAACATCATCAGATGAAGGAAAAGGAGCAATAGAATTAAATGGATAAAACTGATGATGAAGGGAAACTATTTGTTTAAATTCGCAAGCATGGTTAAATTTCACTGCGAATGCAAGAATTTTTATTAGACTCAAGAAGCCGTGAAAATATGAAGGAAAAAACGTTAAGGAATAGAAAACAAGCACGATAAAGAATGCAAAATCGATAATGCATTTCATGCAAGGTTGAAAAAGAAAAAAGAAAACGAATGCTTTGTTCCGCATGAAGTGCTCGCGCTTTACCCTAAACTGGATGGAATGTAGCTGGATTGAGTTTGGAGTACGTTTTCAATCAGTTATGTCTAATATTTGCTACAAATTCAAATAGTGAAATAAACCAGAATGTTAAAGTGAAGACTGGTGTTGTGAATATTTTACCACAAAATTATTTCAACAAATCCTTTGATTACAATTGTGAAAGTGATAAGACAGGAAACATCAGACATTTAATACTAAATTTATTGGAACAATTTTGGTAACATTGCAAGAAGGCCTTTGGGCTCCAATAGTCTGAAGCAAAAGGAACTTGTCCTTAATAAACGCCTCGAGGAGGAGTCTCAAAAATAAAGATAATTATATTGAAGTGTGTGCGTACTAATGGTTCGGCAACGCCCGCATTGAACACTAATAGCCTGTTCACATAAAAAATAAACCTGGGTTTGGGTTTTCAAACATCGACCAGCTGATCGAGTGTTCATATACAATAACCTAGGTTTCGGCTGTCAACGTGCATAACTTATGAATACATTGAAAATTATTGTATTGTTTCGTAAACACATAAAAAATGCAAAGATTTCAAAAAATTGTGGTTGGCGCAAACATACATCTTTCCATACTAGAAAAAGTTGCAAGTAAGGAAAGACGCTTACAAAAACTTGTTTCCTTCTATTTGGAATTTTATATTTTTGACATATAATTTTAGTCAATCCTTATCTCCCTCTACCACACTAGAGCTGATTATTAAATTTCCAAATATAATGTTTCAAATTAATAAAAAAAAATTAAAGAGGAATTATAATAGTATAGGTCATCAATTTGTCAATTATGATTTATTAAATTGTAGATTACCAATTTCTCTATTTTAGTTTAATTTTGGTATTTTTTTCATTATCGAAAAAACTAAAGTACTTACACCCATAATAGTAATGGTATTAATATTATATGTGGAAATATAATATGTGGGAATAAATATTTTATTATTAATAACTAAAATATATCGGAAAGATTTTGCTCATTACATGCTTTTCTTCTCGAACTGACGGGGAAAAGCAAATAATAATATATACATTTTTTAAATGCTATGATTTTGAGAAAAAAAAAAAATAATCAGTCTAGACAGTCTAAATCAAAGATAATTAACGTTCAGTATAAGTACAAACAACAAAAATACAGAAACTTATTTCACGAAAAAACAACGAACATCCAAATGTTTGCTGATACTCTCAGAAATCGGCAACCTTCAAACGATGTCAATTACCAATAATGAAAAAAATAAACGCCTCCAACAAATGCAAACAATAATAACTAGAAGCAAATTTTTAGCACGTAACGGGTATAAAAATAACAATATGAAAACAACAAAGACCAGTAATCAAATTATTTTATCAGTTTGGATATTAATGCCGCGCACGCAGCAGACGTATTTAATAGGTCACGTCTGTGTGCACACAGCCACACATGTATGTCGCGCGAAGGCGATGGCCCATCTCTTTGCAGAGAGAAAATTGTTTTTTAAATTGTGCAATATGCATATTATTACAGTACCCGAAATTCCAAAACTACAAAAATGTACTTTTGAACTGAAAGAGTGTTAGAAATGAAAGTGATTAAGTGTAATAACCGCCCACTTTATTTCATTATAAATCGGTACAGTTTAGGATCTTAGAATCGGTAATCTTTAGGATTAGAATCGGTAGACTATTTTAGGATTTGATAAAGCAATGACAACAACAAAAACAATAGCAACGAAAGCTGCAACAAAAGAGTGGCATTGGTCGAAAAGCTACTGCATAAAAAATCAAGTACTGCAAGGAGGAAAAAGCAAGGAAATAAGTGCCCAGTGAACAGTGGGACACAAAACGTGACGCATTCGAAAAAATATTGTCAATAACATGACATAACATGACTTAACAGGGACAAAGACGGGTTCAGAGAGAAGAGAAAGAGACAGAGAGAGAGGAAGCGTGAGAAATTGTTATCTCAATGGCATTGGTTAGTTTTGGAAATTTTGCGCGCTTTGCAGAAGACGGAATAAGACGAGAGAAAGGAATAGAATGTTACTTTTCGACTTGGCCTCAAACTTTTGAAATTTTCTTTGAATGCTTTGAACTGGTAGGCAGGACTGAATGGAAAAACTTTTCAATTACTGTTTTGGTTTAGTGAAAACGGACATTAAATTTTACTAATATTACAAACTGAAAATTTCTCTGGAACGTTCTTCCTAAAGGCATAACAGAGAGAATATGGAACCTGAAATAATTTCAAAGAATTTCTATCGCCGGCGTAACTTTTAAAGTTTACATTTGGTTAAAAATATTTAGGCAGCTAAAATAAATCGACATATCACGTTAAATCAGCTTTTAGAGAACTGTATTAGTGCTTTCTGCAAGATCAGTTCGAGCCGGAAGTAATTTGGAATTTAGAATTTTTACGTAAGATTATATTCCAAAAATAAATTCACTTCAGTTTCTTGGTTGAGTTTCAGAGAAACTAGATCCAACTGATCAAGAAAAAGCTAATAGCATCTACATATAAAAAGGACATCTAGCTGTGAGCGGAGTTTCATCAACAATGGCTGTGGATACACGTAATCAAACAAGCAACTTATGGATTCTATCGCTTAGACCATAAAGGACAATATGTATAATGTTCTAAGGAATATTAGGATGTGTGTGTGTGTGTGTTCAAGTATGTATGAGCATTTTACTACTTTATTACAGAGAGTACCCTCTTTGTGCACACTCTATATGCCGAGAATGTTAGGAGCATACTTTCCCTAGTTATATTTGGAGGAATCTTAGGAGGAACCTTAAGGAGGAATCTCGACCGGGTTGGCACTTTATAGGTATATTTTTTAATTTCACCAATTGAATTTCAATACTTATTCGGATAGAGCTCAAGAAGCTAATACATATTTCTCCCTCGTGAATGAACAAAAACGAACGAGCAAATCGCTTTGGTGATTTTAGGAAAATTTATTTTTAACACAATCACCGATGCGAGTGGACTCATTTATTCTGTGTCGGTTGACTAACCTGTAATATTATTTCACCTCACAAATGTGATCAAACCCAAATGTTTTAATGTCACAGAATATGTAGAAATATCAATATGGGCTCATTCTCTTCCACGTAATGACTAATTCCAATAAATATTATGTGTGTGCTTAATGATCAAAAACTAAAGCAAACACGAATATAATTCCTCTTATGCGAATTGAATTCGAATGAGTTTTCTAAAAGGAATGGGAATGAACAATTTTATTGCCTACACGCCGGTTAAATAAATGCGTCAGGGTAAATTTAATTGGTGATTGCCATTTTAGTGCCATTCAGAGGACAGTACAGTATACTGGTAGGGCCTTTAATATGCACATGCGCATACAGCACACGCGCATACTACTTAGTTTAGTGAACAATAACCATTTTAATTCAATTAAAACCGTCCAACCCACGTATTCTTAGGGCCACATTGTTTTGTTTTTGTTAATGTAATTCTACATATTTGTATTTACATACTGTGATTCAATATAAGTATTCCTCAGGTGTCAATTAAAAACATATTTTTGATCCTTTCGAAATTACTTAGCAACGTAACGTGTATTTTAACGGTATGTGAGAGGCCTAAACTATACATTAAATTATATTAGTGCATTGGACATATTTTTATATTTGGTCTCTGCATACTTTAGTGTATTCTAGATGTAGTGACGTGTGTACTTCTTGCTGTTTAAACGTTATTTTTATCTTTGGTTTGTGAGTGTATCTTTTGTAACTCTTAATCAATTTTAACTTCATCAACCAAAAATTAATGAGGCGATAAATAAAAATTCCATCGATGTTAAAGTGGCAATAAATTCCAAGTTTCCCAAGTCCTTCAGATGCTTTCGATGGTAATTAAAAACTTGGAAAAGAAATTCTAGTGGCTTCAGTTTCAATCAGTTGTAGAATTGTTTTGAATATTTCAGAAAACAGACGAAAGAAACAGAAGAAAGCAATTCTTGGAAGAAATATTTTCCTTATAATTTCGAAGTTTTGCTGAGAATTTTGCTAAGAGGGTGAAATTTCGGAGAGTAGAAGTATCACCTTAGAGATACCACGATGTTTTTGCACGATGCCTCCACATTATTTTCCTCTTGTCAGCATCAAAGACTAATGGCAAAGCCCTTTAGTAAAAGCCGAGCGTGACGCGCGACCGAAAATGGCGAAAGTTCAAAACAATTAAATTTCAATATAATAGCCAAAGGTTATTGCGAGAGAAAGGAAAACCGCGACCATTCACATTTTTGAGCCTTATTGGTGTGCCCATAATGTTTAGTTTTTAAACTCGTCCCTTAAGCTGGGATACTGAATTACGGGCACAGATAGAGAGATGGACAGAGAGACTCAAATACCCACAAACGGACCGAAAAATTAAATCGAATCAGGGTCTGATTATGACTCGGAATATTTATAGCTTTTACACCCTACACCCGAAGGGTATAGGGTATATTAGGTTTGTTCTTCCATTTGCGCGTTAAAGGAAGCGTGGCAGGTATGGAAATGTATATATATATATATATATATATATATATTCTGACTCATAACAATCTCCTGAGTCGATTTAGGCCTGCCCGGCCGTCTGTCTGTCAGTCTCCTGAAATGGGGTGCCAGTCCCGTTGGGGTGTGGGCAACAAAATGGCAGTGACCAGAGTGCAAGCTGGTTCACTAGCCATGAACTATGCACCCTGGTTCCGAGGCCTCACCGAAGGCTTAAAAGCGGTACCACGGGTGATGCACAATGTATAGGGGTCTTTCCAACCCCGCTAATATAAAGCCCACGCATATAGTGCATCGTGGGTAGGCCCCCTAGTGAGAGCTTCGTGGTGGCTGTGGTTGCCACCCAAAGATACGCGGGTAGAGACCATGAGTCTCCGCGAGAGTTGCGCGAGGAGGCAGACCTCCGTCAACTCAATGCCGGTGAGGTCCCCACCGGCATAAGGCTTTAGATAGTGCCGAAGTAGTTACCTGCGAGGAATGTCCTGCCACACACAGGCTTCCACAGGTACATGATAAAGCTACGGTTGGCTACCGTAAGCGAAATGGGCGTCGGTTGTCGCTATAAAACAAAAAGGTACGTTCACAGAGTTCGTACTCGCAACCCCATGCGGGATGGCCCGCCGAGGAATTAAGCCATCATGGCAGGTGTCCTCGTAAAATACCAGACAGAAATCTATCTCCTGAAATGACAATCACGAGAAAACTAAAAGAGGTATGGCCATGAAATTTGGCACAAATATTATCTGTTACCGTAAGCACGTTATTGTTGAAATATGTGAGAATTACGCCTACTTTTTGAAGCTTATATGAATGTATGTGCATACGAAGCTCAGTTTCTACGTTTGTAGAGATAACTTGAAGACAAAATTTTACGCTATTATTACTATGTTAATTTGCAAGCAGTGGGTGTGGTCTGGGTATCCGCTAGGAATACGGATCTATTTTGTGGGTGTAGGGTATTTGAGCTTCTACCAGGCCGAATATTGGTTATATCGATCATGTCTCCTTTAATCCCTTACGAACGGAAAGTGAGTAATATACCCTTAATCATGGTGGTGTATGATAGTACACCCGACACCCGTCACCCGAACAAAATCATCGTGAAAAAAGTTTGGGATACAAGTCCATATTTGACGAACTAATAACCCCCCATGCAGTTCCCTTAAACAACAATAAGGAGAACGCGCAATAGCATTAACATTCATGCGTCATTAGAATTGTAGTTTTAAATATTTAATTTAAACGCATTTATTTTAAAAGAATGGCAATAAGTAAGCAAAACTAGCATTGCAAAGATTCCACCCGTCGCCCGACATTAATTCATGAAAAATAATACATACGAGAAATCAAGCACAAAACATGACATCTGATTTTTTCTGAAAAATTATGTTGCGCACATTTCGTGATGTAGCCATTGGGGTTATTGTAGGTAGTACTTTCTCATACGCATAATAGTTTGTCGATTTTGTTACAAAAATATATTTATTGTTGTTTTCTTTCATTCCTTTTTCTCTTTATATTTTCTGCTCCTTTTTTACCTTCAAAAGCGAAAAAATATTAAATGGATGTGTGGATGAATGGGTAGAGGGTTTGATGGCTAATGGGTAGTTTGATGATTGGATTGCGTTACCGGAAGTATAACAGATTTATCGCTGTTGGCAACGGGCCAAACCGTTTGGGTTGTTGTTTTACGCTGTTGACATGTGGCAAATCTCAGAAATCCAAAGAGTGCAATCCTACAACAATAAAATGAGCGAAACCAAGCGAAGAAATAAACACGGTTTTTCGTTGAAGCGGATTTCAGCGGTTTTAGGCAAAACCAAAGCCAAAACCAAAAAATTCCATTGGAATAGTTGTTAAATTTAACCAGTTTGGAAGTTTAAAACCATATTTGAATTTTTAAATTATTTACTGCATATCGTTGTCTCTTTCTACATTTAGTTTGGGAGGAATATTGAACACGAAGATAGCATATGACGCAATGTATATGAAAATATTCATTGTTTTTTAACATTCGGATTTTAGGTTTTTAAATTTCTTGCAATTTGATTGGATACACAATGGAACATGATTTGAATTTTATGCATATTTATCAATTTATTTTCGCAAGATTTGTTTGTTTCACTAAAAATATGTGAACACTTCACAGCTGCTTGCCCAAATAAAATCAATTTATCCTAGAAAACACTTGACAATTTATCATGTTCGAAAACCTAAACCAAAACCAAAATCGCTTTGAGGAAACACCATAATAGAATCATCTACATCGAAATTCAATGTTCAGACCTTGTTTTGGCCTACTTCGGATTGGCCAAGCTACCAATAGCTGGAACTGGGCTATTACAACCGAGAAGCTCACAGGAAGCCGGACATGACACTCGCCCGACTAAGTCCACATACTACAAAAATTTCGTGCATTTCGTCGAAGCCAGCGTCGCAGTCTTTCCAATGATTGTTCTTACTTAATAAGGTCCCGTACAATACTTTAAGTACTTTCAACAAACTGAGGCCTTAAACTATTAAAACTGAAGTTTACATGCCTTCACGCGTATTAGTTTTATATTAAGGCGGAGCACCCTTCTTTTATATTTGTCGTGATAATTCCATGGTGAGCCCATTTTTGTGATTCCATCGTGATTGCCATCAAGGAATAACTGATGGGAGAGAATGCCCCCGTCATATTTTAAGGCGATAACCCCATCGGTTCCTTTGCAATAATGATTCGGGGAAAATTTGTTCTTGGATGTTTAGCGAATGTAGAGACAGCCGTATGCCTTCTCTGGTGAGTAATAAGTAGAGCTATTTACAATCCGGAACAAACTATTTTAACAAAACATGTTCATGTCAATTTGCATGCGAGTACTTCTCCCCGTTCGACCCTAATCGTGATTTCTACAGGAAAATAGATCGACTCTGAAGGTGAGTCTGAGCAAGATTATAGACAATTTTCCATACCTCAGCCCCTCTTAATGCTTAACAAATGGAACCACAAAGTAATTATACCCTATCCCTTTGCGAGTAGATTATAAATATAAAACGAATGGTGGAGCGACAATATTTTGCATGGGTGAAAAAAGGGAACTATTTGAAAAAAAAATTGACGAAATGATAAAATTTGTTTTAAAGAAGAAGAAAACTTAGCAATTAACTTAATAGTGAATTTGATATATTCAATTAATATTCAATTTAATGAATAATTTATACGCATTAAAGAACCGAGCATAAAAGATTTCAAAGCAACTTAAACTTGTTCATTTTTTATAGAACATTGAATATTTAAGTATTAGATTGCAACAATAGTGAATCTTCTCAAAATGTTTAAGGTTAACAAATTCAAAGTAATCCTTGCCCCGCGAAAATAATTATTAAATTTTCTTTGATAGGGATTTGTATTCTTCAATTTTAATCTGTCTCTTAAATTAAAACCACTCCGTGCTTTTTCCCTTGCCCTACTTCCGTTCTCACCAAACACCAAACACCAATGAATAAATAATTCATTTGATCGCAGTTCGAAGCGAATTTCCTCATCAAAACATGAAAGAAAAAAATACCTCCCCATGTTCCGTGACCAAAATGTCACAATGAGGCAAAACGAAACTAATCCGCTTGATCTGCGAAACTTTTGAAACCAGGCGTGAGCAATAAAGAAGAAAATCGGAGCGGAGTGACAGCGAAAACGCGTTATGTGTGACAGTTTGATGAACCCGCGTTCGTGTATATTTCAGTTATGCAAATAATGAGATTATTTAAGGCCTGAGAAAAGGTGAATAACATCTGATGGAGGAAGATAATGACTATGTCCACTAATATATTAGTTTACAAAATGTTTTAGTTTACGAAATTATGGAACTAAATTAAATTCCGAAAGGATTTGTAGAGTTACAAATATTTAAATTTGACATAATTATGTCTGCTTGCCAAAAATTTCGTCGCCTTCTGCTGGCTTTATCTTGAAACATGTATCCTCGCAAGAATGACGGAAACTATTTACAAGCAGACGTAATTAAATATAAAATATTTGAAAACACCCAATGTGTAAGCGCGCATGTATGTGTATTGAGGTGTGTGGTTTCGTGTGTTGTCATTAGGTTGCCTTAACATTTTACCATACTCGTTCTTGTGCCTTGTACATATTTACTTAATGTACCCTACACATAAGTCTACATGAATTTTTGTTGTATCTAATTGCCGAACGTCCCCATAACACAAAATTCATAGGTGTAAATAATAGTAAAATTTTATATTAACAAGGAATGGTTGCTGAAGTATGTTGATTTCTATATAAAATATATGTTCACCGCTTTCATAACTTTAGAGAACATAGGAAACTAAAAGGCATAAGATTATCATCAGCTGATAAATTGCCCGGATCCCTTCTAAGTGATCGTTAGCGGTGGTGGAAGAGGTAGTGAGTTAATGAAGAGGATGAACAGGATACGACTGTCCCAATTTCGACTGCATCAGCAATACTTTTACTATTAGCACTGACTTTTAGGAAGTATTTATAGAGGCTAGAAGGCCGAGCTAAAATAAGAATAATTTATTATGACAATTTAATATGGATCAACTCGTTTTGTATTGTAGCGATTTTTATTTACTGGTGAGCAATATTTCACCACAATAAAATTGTATGCATTAATTTCGATGCCAAGAAATGACGTGGCTACAGGGAAGAATTTGTATTAACAACTTCACAAGCTCCGTAGTTGTGCATTCCAATATAGAAAACAACAAGGATAGGAAGATTTTACATGGCTCCAATGCTTTGTCACAACAACAGCATCTATAGAATCTGCAAACGATGCGAACACGCTGCGACGAAAAGGTTTTTTAGAAAACAATAACAAAAGCTGGCGGAAAAGCGCATTTCAAAACTTGCCGCGACGCTGAACAAAATGGATATTTATAGAAGAAGTTCTGCATGCGGCGAAGAGTGGCACCATTCCCTTTGTGATAAGATTTATAAATTAACCAGTTTTGCTTCACATTCCCTCCATACTTCTTATCCTTAACGCAAGAAACTAATAAGTGTTTAAGCGCAAGATTTCACCCCATATCCATGTTAGTAAAACGCACATATTACATAATGTCGTTTCAACAAAGGCGGCATAAACAAAATTTCTAAAACAAAGTTCCGAAAACAAAATTCTGAAGGATAAAATTTGTAATTTACGTTTTCACTGAAAAGCGAATTTTTTATAGCTCTCTCTCTTTAATTTTGACGTTTGCTTGGAAGCTTTCACAAGATAATAAAGTTGAAATGTATTACAGGGCTAAAATTAGTATCTCTGGAAAATTTACGAAGGGAAAACAATTGGAAAGTACCAAAAATTACTCCTGCCTTTCTAAGTCGTTTGTCGACGCTTTAAGAGCCGCAGCCAGAGAACCAATTTCAGTACGATGAAAGTGGAGTTATTTGATCTAGCGATGAGGTCGGGGATCATAACAATTGTGCTTTTTACGATAAGGATATACAACCATTTTATATTTTTAACACTGAAGTGAACAACCATGAAATTTCCAGTATTGATAACGGTAATAATGAAATGATGTTATAGTAATAATTTTGACGATTAAAGTGATGATTTTTCTACTTCTCAAATGATTCATCTATTTTGCTTTTATGTCATCGATCAATATTTCTCATCAGTCCTGTCAACGCGGTGATATCGCAATAATCTTAATAGCTTTCCTCTTGCTTTCTTTACAGCTTATAAGTGATTGCTCTTTAAACTTTTATCATTGTCATCGCGATCTTCTCTGCTTCTTTATTCTCCGCATAACTTCTCTTTCGCCGCTGCAACGACCAACTGCTTTTCCCTTTTAACAAGGTTTAGTGACGTTGACTTTTATATTATCCATTTACTAGTTTATTGCTTTACAATTCAATTTATGTCGCAGAGTCGAAGTATAAATGAGAAAAGTGACCGTGAACTAGTAATAGGTATAATATAAGGAAGAATAAGAGTTACATCGCAGGATAAATTCAGCACATTTCTCTTTACACGATGTTCTCTAATGTCACTTTGAGCGGTTGCTACTGCACGTAATTTACAAATGTCGTCATTACATATTGAGAAATTGAAATGTTTTTCTCAACGAATTTGTTACAAATGAACAGTCCCAAAAAGAGAATGCGAATAATGAAAACCTTTGTTAACGAAATTCATAATAAACAACATTAAAATCATGATGGAAACACCATCAAACAGCCTACGACCCTGTATTCTTTTATTGTTAGGATTCAGAGTTCGCAGAATCACATTCTAATAATGATTGAAAGTTGTTTTTGATTATTGATCCAAACATTGCTTTTTTGTCACACAGAGCGTTCAATAAAACATTTCGGTCACAGTAAAGGCTGAATGAAGAACATTTCTACAACAAATTCAATAGCTATCGACGAAATGTGATTTGTCCTTACTGCGGAAGCGATGGCAAAACTCATAAATAGAAATTACCACCAGTTTTCCGTTTTGTTGTTGTTTACCATGATCACTACTTAAATACATCCCCGCCATTTCCAATTGACCATGCCTCGCAAGATTGTCACGCACACACGCAGGCGCACACACACCATACCTCATACACAAAAACACGCAAACAAACATACTAGAGTATAAAAACATTACCAAATAGATAAAATCGATGGTATAATCTTATAGTGACGTTGACGATCTAATAAAGCAATGACTCCTTCAATGAGTTAAAAGTGAAATATTAGCGACGAAAAAAAGGACAACAACAAACAAATTAAGAGGAATTTAAGATCTCCAAATTCAACAACAATAAAAAAATTAGTCAGCTGCAGACTTTGCTCCTCTTTTACTCTTAATTTTGCGAACATCGTCGTTGTCTTTGGAAGAATGATAAGGTAAGCCAGACAGGACCAATTTGCTAAAATTGAACACATGTAGTCATCAGAAATAAACAACTCTGGGGAAAAAGATGATAGCGACGATGATGATGATAATGATTATGGCGATGATAATGATAGCTAAATAAAATATTTATGAACTCATTATTTACTGTTATCAATCACGGAGGCATACAAACCGCTCATATATACGCACGCACGCACACACTTTCTTGTAGAAATACGCGTGTTGAAAAAATGTGTGCATAAGAACGGAATGGTCGTAGGAGATTCATTATGGTCTTATAAACCAGGGAGTGTGGGTACAAACCAGCAAATGAATCACTTAAGCACACGGGAAAATTTGATTAAGCAATACATTTAAGGTTCGTTCGACTTAACATCTAGAAATGTAATAAACTTACAGACTGAGCCAACATTGACTTCAAACTTCCGAAAGTTTTTCACTTTATATTGCTGGCTTTCCTCTTCATTACTTTCGTGCGTGACAATTTATCCGTGATACTTATTTTGAATATCTAACGGATTTGACAGCATGGAAAAATAAAAGAACAAAATAATTTATAAAAAGCTGTAAGTCGTTGTTTGTCATAATGACTGCGACATGACACGAACAGCAACCAGTTGTGTATAACAGTCAACTGCAGCCGATGTCAGCACCAACAGCAACATTAACAACAACGGCAGTACCCGCACTGCACCACGGGAATCAGCCAAAAAGACTAGAGAAGCAGAATTGTAAAGGAAAAGAATGTCAAGAAATATGTGCTTTTACGAGTCACAAATTGAAGAAATACCTTTGGCATGATTTGCTTTTATGGTCTTTTTATTCCCTTTAACCCTGCTTCCGTCACCTACAGTTAAATTAGAAATAAGGAAATGTAAAAACATGGAATAGAAAAAAGACCCGGCCGGATAATGAAGGACGAGAAGTATCAACACGTATCGCTGTGCTTATAAACGCTTGTGAATGTTTATGTGTGTCATAATTTCTTTACATTGTGTTCGTAAAATTTATATATAATTGTAAAAGGTATTTTCAGGGTTGGTTGCCTTTGTGACACTAAAAACATTCAACATTAAAGTGTGTGTTGTGTGTATGTATGTGTTTTCATTACACACAAAACATAAATAGGGCATAATTACAAATTAATTAAATAGTCGACAGTTTTTCGCTGCGTTGCGTTTCCATTTTGCTGTTATTCATTATGTTCTATATTTATTTATTAGTCCATTCATATTTGTTTTCGTGTTTGATTTATTGTTTTGTACTTACTAATAGCGTATTATTCCCATATTTACACGAGTATTTTTTTGTAATATAAATAAAATAATTACAGCAAACGAATAGGCTTTTGCCAGTTGTACGCTTCCGCATAAATTTTTTCCTGTATTCGTGTAAAATGAAATTAGTTATTCAAATTTCACTTCCGCAAAACGAAAGCCATACAGTTGTGTTATATAATTATATAAAAAGTAGTATTACAGCAAATTGTGGTACGAAAATAAGAGAGAGCGAATGTATAGGACATAGCAATGATTTTCTAGAATATGCACTTGTATTTCTCCTTTGATACATAGCTTTGCCAAAATGCCCGAAACATACAAAGCGCTTATATGAATTTGCCGTAAACCATCCACAACCGTTACTGTCTTCGTCGTCAGGAGACATCGAAATCAATATTTATACTCAAAAAATTTAGCATTAATGTGATTGTAAACACAATCCATCATCCATAGAACACAAATAAATTGATTATCGGCAGCCCTTTCCTAAACAAGGACCCAACGAAGAAATGAGAAAGAGCAGAAAAACGTAATGGAGCATTGATCGTGATTTTTTAATTAAATTATGCATTTCAGTTCTGATTAGCCGCTTTAATATTTTCTTTTCTTTGATTAAGTTTTTCTAAAGGGCATTTGTATTACGTTGTGATTGTTTAATATGACAGTTATAGTGAGCATCCTAGTGACATACACCCATTTGTATAATTTGTATAATTTGATGATAATTTTCTTGAATTTTGTTTTATCTTATTGTATTTTAAAAGCAAGTAATTAATTTATTGATCTCTTCAGGAGGAGAGGATCGTTGGGGCGGGAAATCAAGCAAGCGGTAAGCAGGCGATTAAGGGATGCTGGCAAGCATATAGGGGAAATTTTCAGGGTTACCAAAAAGACGAGGAAGAGAATATCAAAGAAAAGTTATTATTTAAAATTAATAAACTAATTACGGGCATCTGAATTTTTTACCAAAAAAGTTATAAAAATTTCTCAAGAATAAAAAATTATTAAAGTAAAATACCTTTAATAGGTCTGTTTACTGAGGGCTTACTTCTCTTTCGCACTCCTTCTACCGAGCATTAATTGTTGCTCCATTCGAGGTCATGGAATGTTACAGTTAACTACGTTCATTATATTTTGGTTTGCTGTTAAGTCCTTTATGTTCCTGTTATTCCCATACGTGTTTTTGTTTTTTTATCATCTTATGGATTTTCTGGTTTTATTTCTCTCCGCTATTCTCATTAGCAGCAAACGTATTTGAATCTTATGCGTGATAGCTTCTCTATTACATTGTTGCAATGAGACCATCAAAAAGTCCTTTTTAATAACAATAAAAAATCACAATGCTTTATTTATTACAGCACTCTATTACGGATTCGCATACTCATAAACTTGCACACCTGTATCAACTTAACTGCGGTGGTAGCATTCCTTGCACCAACTTCATGTATGATTTTTCAAGGAAATGTTGTATATTTTACGTATGCTCCCTGAGCGAATTATTATAGCCTAATTCTTTGATTTAATCGAATTTTAAAGCAAAGCGCGACGATGCTTCTACATAAAGAAAAATTGGGAAGCAGCCAATGTCGTATTATCGTGTGGTTGGGCCCGACTATAATTTGAAGAACAAATCATAAGGGCAGACAACAACCGCTCCCCAAGGATGGGGATCCTGAACCACCTAGGATGATCAGTGCTTCGTGCGGATGTGTATAAGTCGTGTTTACCTTTTCTATTTATTTTGTTTCCCTTAGAAGAAGTAGACTGTAACGATCAAAAAAGTCGTTACAAATATATCCTTTTCACACTATCATCAAAATATTTGAGTACCTAATGCACCCACCTCTAACACATTAGTCCGTGCAAAACTCCACCTAACAGATTATCAAACTTCATAATTGAGCATTTCATGCATCTATGCGTCATAATCCTATTAAACGTCAGAAGCTATGATGGCTCTGCAGAGAGCGCATTCAGTCCCGATGCACTAATCGGAGATTCAAACCTCCATAGCCAAGTTAATCGAGCCGATCAAACCTTAATATAAATAATTATTTCGCGGTTCTCCTACAACCCCGCCATAGACTAAGCGTAAGTCATATAATAGACTGTATTCCTGTTTCTAAGATCTACCGAACACCTAACCGTTGTGAAAAGCAAATAATCCATAATTCATTTTTCGCTAAGTATGGAGAATATTCGGTAGTACTTCAGCGACCAAACCCTTCTTAACGAACGCATTCGAAATTGAAGGAATTTGATCACGATTCAGAAAGAATATTCTCTTAGATTGCATATAACCAATGTTCATACGGGTTCGCAGATCAATGGCCAAGGGGCCAAGGGGACTTAAGGTAAAAGAACGCCTTTCGAGAGACATATATTTAACTAAAGCTAAGTGAATTCCGGCTTATACGCCCGTTGATACAAATTATATTTTATACGTCCACCAAAACAATTTACGGCTTATATGCACACTGAAAAACTGCAGCTTATACGCCCGCTAAATAAAGTCTAGCTCATACGCCACTTGAGTTATTTTCCTTTTACCCGATCTGGGATCCCTGATTGGTCAATCATCTGCCTGAGTATACGAATTAGAGTTTCTGATCTGAATTGCAATAGTAAAAATAATTCCATAATTGAATTGCACTAGTAATAATAATTGTATAACTAATTTCTCTAACTATGATAACCGCGTAATTGAATTGTACTACTAGTAAGTTTTGGATTTATATTATTTGAGTTATAATTCAAATTCACAATTCATCAGTATTATTAGCGCGTGCTGATATCAAAAATCCCTCAATTATATGGCAGACCGGCTAGGCATTACCTTGCTTTGACTACTGTGGCACAGGGTTGCTCCGAGGAATTATCGCCCAAGCGAATTTGCTCGCCAGGGAACTAATTCAATACTCACAGGTAAGATTAATACGTGCGTTTGCTAATGGTGACTTTCACTCAGCATATATAGCGGCGCTTTCCAAGAAGCCTATAGAAAGTAGAAATATAGGGCAATATGTTTCACAACTAGGCAAATATGTCTTTATTTTCACTTTGAATGTTCAGTTTTTCAAGCAACTGTGTCTTTACTCTCAGCAAATTCAGTTTTTTCGTTTGTATATGTTAATTGTTTTATAAAAGGTAGAGTTTTTGTTAACTGATCCTGATTTAGGGATTTATCTCTATTTTTCAATTTAATTTGAGTACGTAAGAACAGTCGATTTTTTAAATTCATATTGAAACTAAATTGAAGATACCAATAGACATGATTTGTCGCCTCCAATGAATGACAATACAATTTTAGGGAAATTAAAAGAACTTTTTCAATTGTGCTTAATTAAGAAATGCTTTTCAGAAGAGCTCAACCAACAGATAAAAGGAAGTGAGTAATGAATTAAATACAACTGAAGAGGAAAATTCTCCGATGCTTTGGGAAATAATTAAAAGGGAACTAATTTGAATTTTTGTGTCGATACATACACTCGATGGCACAAGTATTTTAGCGTCGTTTACCTCTCCGGGGAGCGGAAAGGACAAAATTATATCAACATAGCTTTCAGTGAATCAAAATTCCATGGTTTCATTGGTTTCTTCAGTCCTGCCATTACTTATGTAGCTTTTGACACAAAAATGTCACTCGATTCCACTACAATATTTTACCTGTTTCTATCTCAATTGGTCGCACGCTCAATAAATCATTTGACGAATTAACAATAAAAAATATATATAATTAACTAAAAAGTGGCAGAAGTAGACAAGAGACAAAAGCAAAAGGCTCAATTAATGAAATCGATTAATGAAATAAAGAACTTATAAAGCTTAAACAGAATTTTAATGATCAGTTTATGTTTTTTATAGAATACATTTATAATTTTTTGGGCTAACATTTGAAGGTTAGTATATAGTCATTTGAAGGTGATATAGTCATGCTTGTAGAGGATATTTTACGAATCTTTAATATTTAAAGAGTATTAAAGGGTTTTCTAATAAGTGTTAGTCGATGTTGACAGTCTTTAGCGATCATGTTGTTTAGCCGGCGTCTAGTAAATCTGGTGCTTTTAATTCAGTCAATGATTTCAAATCACTTCGGCAAGTTACACTATTGAGCAGCACGTCCAAATGATAAAACTTTATTAACCAAAATAAGAGTTGGCTATTGGAGATGAAAAATCATCTTTAGCGACGAGTCGAATTTTTGACTCCGCTAGATAAAAGTCCCAGGCCTATCCGAATAAACCGCAAGCGGCCGATGCACTTAAAGCAACAGAGCCCAAGCCTCTCTCAAATTCGATTGATCTCGCTTAAATTCAGCCGATGTTATTTTTCATACATAATGGCATAAATGAGGCCCTTCGTTAATACATTACACGCAGTTTGTTTCATTCGATTTCAACATCAACCCGCTTATATCGGAAAGCCCTTTTTGTATCGATATACATCCTTTTACATAAAATTCCGTAACCCCAAGAAATGTTCACAGAGAATAAAACTAGGTATTATTTCAAGGAATTTTTCAAAAAACTTTAACAACTTTATCCTAGTCCTTTATCGCTGGGATATAAACATAAAAGTGAAACGCTTCTTATTCAGGTTAGTTTGGTAATTACTCTGAATATTTTGACATCAAAGGATCTATAAACGTTCTGAAATTTAAAGAGGAAGTACAATTCTGTTGGATGTTAGAAGTTTGAAGTTTATTGGGCCTTGTTTAAAGCACAGTATGATTTAAGTTTTATACGTATAATTAATGCACAAAAATGGGGACTATAAGATATTGTCCAAATAACTAAGTGATAACCACAATAACATATTTAACATGAAACGTAGTGACTTATTAACTATTATAAAGAGAAGTGAAGAACACTCTTGCTTTCGGAGCTTACAATGTTTAAGTGTGAGCTAAGACTTACACTATAACAAATACACCTAAGGATAACTAAAATCTTCATTATAAATTAAATAAGAAAGAGGGAAAAAGCAAAAAACAAACAAGAGAAACAAACAAATACAAAAACAGATTAGACCAAACATTACTAATAAAGTTATCCCCTGTGTACGCCAGGTACCGATCTCTTAAAAAATTGTAACAAAGATTTGCATTAATATCGAAATTTGGTGTAGCTTCATTAAGGAAGCCAATATTAGATAGATAAATTGAATCAGTCCAGTTAGAAATTCATTGTTGAATAAAGGTATCAATCATGTAGTTGTTTTCATGGCAGACTAATCTAATAATAAATTTTTCAAGACATCGCAAACATATAGACCAATATGTGTAATCCTGCTCTCTGAGTAAAGGAAACGGTTTGAATGTCGTTTTGTGGGGGACTAGAAATATTTTCCAATGCAACGCCTTAGTATTTTCCGATCCAAAATTTCAAAATATTTAATAACTGTGGGTGTTATTCCGATAAACATTAAACCATACTGGAAAGCCACATAATATTACTGGTCTAATGCAGGTTTTATTTAATAAAAGTTTCGTCTGCTTTAGCAAATTTTTGTTACAAAAGATTTTTGAGAATGCACTTATTATTTTGTATGCTTTATTGAGAACAATTTTGGCATGTTTGTTAAATTTTAAATGATTATAAAAATTTATAACGAGATATTAAATTTTTTGTTTTTGTTTTCATTAAAATTGTCAAATAGAAAAAATATTACTATACAGGTATAAATCTCAATCAACATATGTTGCTTTATAAAATGAACAAACGTTATAAACGTATAAATTACAATACGTACCTCATTATTCATATTTATTACAATATTTAAATTATCGTAATTACATTCCTTACAAAATTGATGATTGGATATTTGAGAATATTTGTGCCCTACAATAAAATCGCGAATGCTATTACGATTGTGCTACTCTGGAAACATTTCATCCTTCTTCGCCAGGTGTTGCAACGTTGATTTTAATACTTTCTAAAATAAAGTAGAAAACAGTTTTTGTGGTTTCAGTGAAATAATTCTTAGTAGTCCTCAGCAGCGAACTAATGGGGGCAGTTTATTCGCAAGTGGTATTTGGCAGTAAATTTCTTTACTGTTTGTGTTATTGTTACGGTGCTTTAAAATCGTTTAACATTTTACAATTTACGTCAATTTGTGTCTATATGTAAAATATTGTGTATTTTGCAAAAATGTATATGATATTGTAAAATATTTCATATAAATATGTATACGTAAAATATTGTATATTTTATATATTTGGAATTTGCTTTTTCATGCAAGGAATAATCCACAATTCGAGAAAAAACAACGACACAAAAATGTTTGGGAGAAGTCCTTTAACCAGACACACTACCACACGCACACAATTGCTAACATTTGATCGCTATATTTTCAATAACACAAATAATAGCTTTCCTAGACAGATTTTATGAATTTTTTGAGTTTTGTCGGGCGCAATGACCTATTTGCATGGCATTTTGAAACATTACCCACGTAATTCCTAGAACCTACTCTTATTCTTAACAAAGAACTCATTAAAAACTTTACTTAGAGTCGATTGTTGTTGCTGTAATAGCGTGCACACATGTGTGTGTATGTTCGATGGGATGCCGGCAGCAAAGTTTAGGTAAAATCTCTGCGGCTTAAAAATCCTAATCTTTCGTTAAATTTTAATATTTTGATGGTATTTTATAGGTTTTCTAAAACGTTCCTTAACAGTAATAATAGTGTTGTTTATGTAATAATAGTGTTACGTAATATAACGAAGAGGTACCGCACGAATTAAACTTTCAACTACTTACAGGAAATATTTTTTAGCTCTTTTAGTTAGTCTCCACGGGTATGATTGTATGAATTCAATAAAATTCTACAATTATTACACCAACTTGCACCTGTTAACGCAGAATGAGGCACACACACATATTTTTCAAGATGCTTTTCAGGATATTTTTCAAAAAGATTATAAAATTATGAATGCGATTATTGGTTTAATTTCTGTATTTCCACCTGGTTTAGACGTTTCCTTTTAAGAGCTATTCTTTTAATAAACTGGAATTTCGGATCATTGTAAATGTTGAAACCCATTTGGCAACTCAAAAGCAGAAACTACTAAAAATAATATTCAAGAATTGTATACGACATAAATTCAATAATTGAAGGAAATCCACGGGATACAAACACTTGAATAATATAAATATGGAGTTTATAAATCCAATAAATGCTGGAATTATTTAGTTTCGATTCAAAATTTCTTGAAGATCCTGGGTCATCGGTCAGGACTTAAGTTGTTGTAAAGAGGAAAGTGAATCATAGGCGTAGCCATCAGACTATAATGGGAACAATAGTAATTGCGAAGAAGTTGGAAATCTTCTTTAAGAAAGTTCACAGAAGGTAGTTAGTTATCTGCAGGTAAATTAAAATGTTCCTTTGAATATAAAAATTTATAGGTGAAATCTTAGTTCCTTCAACAACTAGTTCTATAAACAGAGGAACTCGTTTTGTTGAATTTAGTCAATAAATTTTTGCACATTATTTATTTGATTTTAGTGCCTCAACTTTTGAGTTTAACACTAGCTTTGGTTTCGATACGGCGAGTAATTAATATGATGATATTGTTGGGAAATGGTGATGCTGATGTTATCTGTTGTTTTTTTGTTGATAATTGAAAATTGTCTTCACTAATCCTATTTATTTTAATATTAAACCAATTTATTTACTTATTTAAACCAATATATTTACTTACATTGATTTTAAGAACATTATTGCTAACTACAGACCAATTTCCGTTCGTTCTGCCACAGCCAATTTGTTCAATTTCTCTAATTACTACCTTTCTGAAATCTGGCAGATTTAGTTTATTCCAATTTCGGAAAACCTATCTATAAAATCCCGCATAAAGTCCTTTTGGAGAAAGTTTGAGATCACAGCGGTGCAGTACCAACCACCACCTCTTGAACACACAGAAATATTTTTCAATCAGGCTATGTGAGGGTAGAACTTTCGTTATCAGGTAAGTGATTCTGTTATATATTATTGTTGCACAACTATAGGGTCTTGAAGAAATTTGTGACTAATATTTCTTTTAATCCTCGCTTGGATTGCATTACAGTTAACACTTCTGCCACGCCAGCTCCTACATGCTTACTTCGTACTCTTGTCCGTTAGATTTTGGGGTGTACGAATTTTATCTGGTGTACCTGTTATTACAACTACAAATTCAGGCTTGAACAGGTTCAAAACTCCTTTACAAAGCGTATTTTACGTTTGCTACTTCCGGAAATGGTATTTAATCCATATTCCTCCAAACAAATTCAGGACGCATCTTTATTGCGTTAGATCTTCTTGACTCAAAAATAAATATTCAATTCGTGTTACTTGTTTCTGACGTAACTAATGGTACCATTGATTGCCCAGCGTTAGATAAAATGAGACACGTCGCTCTGTTTTCGTTTCCTTGAATTTCTTTACCCAGGCGCTGTCCGTATGAATTGTGCTGTAAACGTTACTATCTATAAATCTATATATAAATCTATAAAATCTATATTTATACCCTACACCCAAAAAGGAAATCCCAATAGATTTGCCCCTCCGTTTGTAACGCATTAAAGGAGGCGTATCAAATATTGAAGAGTACATATATCCGCCTTTGTCTCAATTATTGAGTCGATATATCCATGTCCGCATGTTTTTATGAAAAATTAAGCTAAACTCCGAGAATAACAGAAGACGGACCGAAAAATCGCAGGAATAAGATTCTACTGACTTTACCTAGATCATCAAAGCGCGTTCAAAGTTTCGTCGGTTCAGTAAACGAACAGAACAACAGTTTGCCAGAGCTGATGATTTATATTTATTTTTGTTTGATTTGTTTTGTATTTATTGTATTTGTATTTATTACTGGCAGTTTATACTTCGCCAAAAATACTTTGACATCAACCCAAAGGGGGTTCAATTAATATTGAAGCGTCCGCCCGCCCACAAATAATTGCGATCCAATTTAACCTGACTTGAATAAAAATTACAAAAGCTACAAAAAGTCATAAATGTGTGCTATTGCATAAAATTGTCAAATTTTAAGCAAGGTTTAAAGAAGGAAAGAGATTTCGGAAAATCCCTACTGTGTGTGGGTGTATACGATATAGAGACGGAATGAGAAAGATAAAATTAAATCCATTACATTCTTCAACAATTAAACAATATTTATTTTTAATGAGTGGCCCAATTTGAATCATTATATTCAGTATATCGTTTCTAGAATATGATTCAAACAAATAGGTATTACGTTTTATAATTTTGGGAAAAATTGCACAATATAAATATTTTCATTAACATTTTTAATATATGTGTGGATAAGCTGATGTGACATTCGAAACACGTGTGTGTCGTCATTTTTTTGTGTTATCCAACACATTATCATTACTACACTATGCACCTGCTTTCTAGTATTTAACCAGTTAGAATATTTTAAAATATTTGCTTATTTTGGTTGCGAATTTGCATTTTAGTGAATGCAACCGCAAATAAACATCAAACAGCTCTAGATACGGATGAATTGTCAAAACTTCATTGTATTGCTGCGATGTAAAAATATGAATTATTCATTTCCTTATTGGATTGCATGGATCCAATGAGATAAAAAAGAAAGTATTTTTACCCAACAGAAGTGGTAAATATTGACATTTGCAATAAGAATGAGAAGCTGTGCGGTGTATACGAAAATGATCACGTTTATATGACAATGTGGGCTGAGTTACAGAGTTGTAAAAATTAGTTAGAACCCTTCACGAGTTCTATGTTTGTGTGTGCATGTGCGTAAGTGTAGGAATGGTATGAATGCCATGAATGTATATGAAATATATAAAAATTTATAATAATTTTAATTTTTTATCGTATACTACTTTTTATCGTATACCGTTATTTTATAGATATTGTTGTTGCTGTTACTGTTGTTATCAAAACCATAGAAGTAACTTTTTGATTAAAATTAAATTTTTTGTCATTTTACCGCCGACACTAAATTTTAATTTTATAGCAATTGCTTCTACATCAATTTAATTTTGCAATAATTTTTTATTGCCTTCCATTTTTGTATCCTCTCGAATGAATCTCTAATGCGATGTGTATTGTTAGATATTCGGAAAGTAAAGTGAAACAAGAAAACAGTAGCATCAGCAATAACAATAACAACACTACCATTAAATGGAAAGTTAAAATGATTTAAAAAGGAATGTTAAACATGCAACATTAAACTTTTCGCCTTTAAAATGCTTATCATAACAGATTTTATTGCAATTGAATGAAAATATTGCAGGCGAAATATATTTTTAAAAGATAGAGAGATAAATTAATAATCGTAACGAGAGCTCATTTCAATAAAAGTAAACCTATTTATGGTTATAGTCGTTGCTGTCATCGCAATCATTATCATTATTATTATTATTATTGTTATAATTATTATCATTATTACTATTACTATTATATTTATAATTATTGTTATTATTATTATTACTATTACTATTATTATTATTATTATTGTTGTTTTGTAAATTATTTCTGTAAGCATCCCCAATCATTGACGACATTTGGTGAATGCATTATTACATCTAAACAACGTAGCCTTTCGTGTCCTTTTTCTAAAAGCTCTGAGTTTATATATATTTTATTAAATACAATTTTGTATTACGTTGATTCCTAACTGAACAAAATAATAACTGCAGAAATCTGGGGTAGGATTCAAACTTCCCCAGTGCCTAATCGTCATTAACCCTCATTACCTATAATAACACCCCGATCGGGACTATCAAAAGAAAAACTTTTCCCATCAAAATATTTCATCAAATGATTTTAATTACCAAATATTTTCAGATCTTAAATAAAAGGAGCAAATAAATAAATCGATAAATAAATCGAAAAGAGTTCTACATAATTGAAATTTATTACGGGTAAATTTGAAACTTTCAGCAACTGTGAAAAGGACAGAAGAGAGCTTTTAAAAAGTGAATACAAAAGCAAGGCTATCGAGATAGTAAAGAGGGTGGAGAGGGTGGTAAGCACTGTGGTCATCAAATAATTTAGAGGCTGAAGATCTGCGGCAGAAATGCAAGGCTTGCCGACTCTTGTGACGAACAAAAGTTCGCAACATTCACTTGTTGTCAAGACAAACTAGTTCCGGCGATGTGTCAGCTTCAGTGTTTAATTCCGTTTTAAGACGTCACTAACACCGTGGAGGCTCTTTATTTGTTCTTGGTCTGATATAGTCTATGTGTTTTCAGTACGTAGGTCTACTTCGTTTTGGTAGCCGATAACATATAATTGTTCCCTCCATCGCAGATTTCGATTTTTGCAAGGAGGTGCTTCTCTTTTTAGTTGACATTATTGTAATAAATGTAACAATGAATAGCCCTAAAAAAGAAAAAGGGAACACATGCTTGCGAATAACAAACAAACAATAACAGACCAGGAACGAACAAAAAACATTATTGGTGCCCGTGACGTTTTAGAACGCAATTAGACACTGAAGATGACACATGGCCAAAACTAAATTTGTCTCTTCATCAAATAAAGCTTGATGAGGAAGAAAGGAAATTCATCCCAATATCCTTTAGCATTCAACCCTGTCAGAAAACTCAACGACTATCAACATACAGAAGTTATTTCTTTGAAAAACTTTTTACCACTGCCCGTGGTAAAATTATGCTAGTGGTTATGCTTGGTTTAATCTTTAAATCAAATGTTGCAATACTACCATTATTCAGAGACTGCGACAAATTTACTTCAATTTTATTTCGTGGTGATCATTTTACCACATAGACTGTTTGCGTAACAGTCGGTTGATTCGATTAAATATACGTGGTATTTCCTGTTATATTTACTGGATGTCGGACAACATAGTGGTGGATGTGTCAAAGACGTTTCAGGCATTTTAACTTTCTGTTAGTATTGAGACAATTTCATCTCCAAGTTTCGTGCTGTTCACCAGAATTTGGAAGCCTTTGCATAAAGGTTTGGACATATGCCCTTACGGAGTCAATTTAATCAAGAACATAATAATTCGGTTCACCTTAAACGTCGAAGCTTAAACAAAATCGCATGATTAACTAAAAAAATGGCTATTCTAAGTATGCGAAAAGTTTCCAATGAACCTACCTCTTAATGAAAGAGAATCTTGCCTTATTTTAATCCAAAATAGTTAGTTTTTTAATGAGTTGTGTTTTATTTTATTACTGCGAACATAATCGCATAACTGACACTTAAAACACTTGGAAGCACAATTAATTTTATTTCCCCCAGAGTTGGTTATCAATCAAATTTGTAATAAATCATGATCTATTATTGGCGAAAACTTTTGCGTCACATTTAAGTGAATTCTTAATCTGGATCCGGTTTTTTATATGGTGTTCCAAAGGACACCGTAAAACTAAAAGAGGCTGCAGAGGTCGCTAAGGTTAGTTTGCGATTCTGTTCTTAAATTTTTGTCTAAGATATTTATTCATATTTCCATTTCAAGATTGATTTATATTTCCATTTTATTTACAGAATATGGTAAATATCTAGTACCGCCGGTTATGGACGAATTATGTCATTCAGTCGTTCATCATTTTTAAATCGACAAAAATCGGATTGATGAATTGCCAAATTTTCGTGTAGCTGCTAAATCTTATTTTTACTTTTTATTGTAATAATAATTCTACTTTTTATATGGCTCTCCTTGTTTCTTCAACAATCTCAACATGCTCAACAACTTCAAAGCTTCATCATTTACTCCCTCCAAACTTTTGTTGAAAGAATTTGCCGACGATTTTACGTTCATTTCAGATCGTGATTAATGCATAATAAAATGTTATTCAAGTCTTGCGGTCTAGATATTATCTGTGGTGCGTCAATAATTCTATCCTCGTTGACAGCGGTCGACAAGTAGAGATGCTGTCGAACTAACACAGACGAGAGGTTCGGTCAGATTCTTATCAGGTTAGTGTCATTATCGAGGTCGTTGTTCTTACTATCGCTTATTTTTCCATCAATGCTAATCCAGGTGAAGACGATGTTGTTGATGAGCTGTCATCTTTAATTTGATTATCTGTGAATGAAGAGAAATTAGAAGGAGAGTGGGTAAAAAAGAGAGAAAGAGAAAAGACAGCAAACGGTTATGCGTTGAAGCAAAATTTATGTGATTTAAGAGTGGAAAGCTAAAGCTTTTATCTTCGCGCGTTTTGTCAAGTAATCATAATACTTGGACATCTGTTTCCCGAGATTCGAAGACGCCGTTCTTTAACTCTTTTGCCTGTGGACGAAAGAGATTTAGGCGATACATTGGAAAGAAGGAAGGATATTAAATATTATTTAATTTATCATGTTTCATAATTTTTCATTTTTTTAAATAGTCGTCGCAAAAATTTTTGACGTCTTTGAATGATAACCATGATAATGATAGTTATCGAGATATGAACCCAATTTCTGTCATCCTTTGTCAAGTTTATATATTTTTTAATTTCACATATGAAAAAAACGTAGAAGATAGAAAATAGTCGAAAACGTGCCGTCAAAACTAAATCAAATTTGGCCGAAACGGCTGATGAGAATTTCTTCTAAAATCTCCTAAGCGTTTATGAAGGTCATATGAAGCGTCCTCAATTATGTATCGCCCACTAAGATAATCCCACAGCGCTCCGGGGATTTTTTAAAGTGATGCTTTACATAAAATTTGCTATATCTTTAAATTTTTCCTCAAAATTTCGTAAAACATCATCGAAAATAGACACCACAATGATAGCAATATTTAATTTCATTAAATCAATCTAATTTGGCCTTATTTTATTAAATTTTTTTATAGATTTACAATCTTATTTGGCCGCTTTCTCCACCTTTATTAAATCTTATTACTTATTTAGCAAGAATAATTTGACTTGGTCCGGAAACTTATTTAATATGTTTTAATTTGCGCTATTCTCATGTGTATAAAGTAAATATAATGACAGTACATATAAAATATTTGACCATCACTTACATGACATTGAACTCACGTACCAACAGCAGCATTGGCGTTCCCACGGTGACAGGAAGCTAGGAAATGGTTAGAACACGCAATTGTACAAAAGAATGATAATATAAACAAAGCATAAAGAAAACACAATAAAGGCATTTTTGTGTTCGTTTCCTTTTTGGAGGTCAGTTTTACATTTAACATAATCGGAGGACACTGCATAGCCTGTTGGTGGTAATCACGTTACCACAGCGTAGCCCACGGCGTTGCCTGATGCTTTTATTGGCACGGAGGCAAACTGACCGATACGCATTAAGGTAATTGTACTCGAAATTATTTGGTTGGCTATGGAATGTTCATGAAACAAGCAAACAATAATAGCTGCAACAACACAACTATAAAAACCATCTACATCAACCTTCACCCTGTTCTCCATATGCGGAATATTCGCCTCATCATTTGAGCGCTTGCTGTTTCTGACCGCCTCACTCAAGAAGGGACTAGAGAAAATACGAAGCAAAATTGTTTTAATGTCAATAAAAGGGGACCAAATGTGGAGCGCTCAATTCAACTGTAAGCAACAACGAGCCGTCGTTGTTGCGAATTTTTGTTGTTTAGAAAGTGTAAAGCCTGCATCACCCAACTTCCGTGATGACGCAACCCACAGAAAACACTTCAACAACAACAACTGGTTTATAAATTCACATTTCCATCATTGTCGTGCTTGAAATATAATCCACGTAGCGAAACGCCATAACTAGGTAACCTACTTCGAACTCTTCTCTCTCCTCGGTCACATCTGAGTGTTGTCGCCTAGCTAGGTTTGAAAATAAACTTGTTTCGTGCCCTTGGTAATGTTATCGAGCGACTTGATAACGTGGTTGACCCGCGGCTGTTTGAAGCCCGTTTTAAGGAGTGACTCTAACGAATGGGAAGAGAAAAGCAATGAAGATAATTCGGAACGGCCTCGAAATCATTTTGTCCCCTAACCATAATTTTAATAAATTATGACGAAAATAGGTGCCGAAATCCATTCGCTACTGTTTTGTCAAGCTCCAAATTAGACTAACCGTTTAATCAAAATTGACTATAGATATCACTTTTTATTAAGAGTTCAATTTTGATTCTGAAATTAATAACGGTTCCGAAAAATAGTAAGGTTTCACCGTACGAAGGTTTCATTACGTCCTATTTTCCAAGTAAGCTCAGATTATCGCATTGGTTACAAAATTTAATCCACAACAAGAGAGTAGTGTATTTAAAAAACAGGCCAAACAATTTTGCCTTATACTTTTATAGCCGCTGGTATAAAGGTAGCAATATGTCTAAATATCTTTCGTCTGTACTCCGTTTTAAGGAAACAAGAAAAAGAAGAAGAGTAAAAAATGCGACGCCTTTTATCGATAACAATTTTCGTGAATTACTTTCTGTTAAATCATTTTCAAAATATAAAACCGAAATACGGAAGAAGCATAAAAAACTACAAATATAAAATAAAAAAACAAAATATATATATAAACAAATATATATCTCCGTAGCCAGAAACGCGCCACAAAAGGACAATAACGAATCTCATACGCGTTGGGGGAAACTCCCGCATTCGGTATATGCGTCTGCAGTTACTTTTTTAGATGGAGGGATGTGTCCCAACTGTGTATCTTTACAATTGTCGATAATGAAAAATCTTAATCGTGTTAAGTTCACTATTTGTTGACAATCTAGTTACCAACAAGAGTGACATTTGCAAAAATATATCTCAACCAGTGTTTCCGAGCTGATTATTTGACGTGGCGCCTCAGACGGCGTATCAATCAATTTCTGATGAATAAAAACTATTTTCTTTTAACGGACGTCTCTGCATTAAACCAAACTTAATTTTAATCTGTACAGGTTAAGCAAAAAAAAAACACGAGTAAAATACTTTTGCAAAAATTCCTCCGATCCGTAAAACTCTAAACTCCTTTAACTGGTTTCTTAGCTTAGCTCAAGTGTTTTTCTAAGACGCTGTTAAAAAGAATTGATGACAATAAAAGAGCAATAAATTAAATTAAATATAAAAATCCGATGCGATTTACGGTTTAATATAAAAATCTACATAAATCAAGTGTTTAAATTTGTTCGAAACTTTGATTACGTCCTTCGAAGATACTTTTAAGGAAACAATATTGGGTTTATTAAGCAATGAAATCCAATGATTATATTTTGCTATCGTCAAAAAGTTTGGAGAACTTGTCTAAAAATACATGAGTTGATTGGTTATGGCATATAGTTGTGTTCTGTTTGTCAGGAAGTCTGGACTGAACTCTGGTGTTCTGGTGATTTGGAAGGACAAAATTTGCACTGACAAAATATCTACCATATCTTTCAATCACGATTATATAAAAATTCCATACTAACTATTCGATACTAATATTAACGTCTGTATTGATATCATATCTTGGGGAATAGCATATGTTTTGTAAACTGGTTTTGCAATTTTACAACAATACTTTTAAAGCCACTATTATACTACTAAAACATTCTATCACAAAAATGAAATGGAAAATTTTTTTTTGCACAAAGTAACTGCGAGTCAAAGAGTGCTACCGAAACCTTGTATACTGCAAAATATTCGTCAGGAATAACCTAAGCGAATAACGAGAATCGAATAACCTACTCCTTGCAGTGGAAACACTTGACGAGGCGGCATGTCTCGCGGCATTTAACCGTAAAAGCCGTCCTTGTACACTTCACCGAGTACAAGCACTCACCGACCCCAAATCGTACTCTCAACCAAGCGTCACTTCATCAGGCATGCTAAATGCTTCGGGATACGAACCAGCCACGCGACAGGCCACGTGTACGCCGCATTGCGTTAATAAAAAGAAGGACAAATATTGATTTTATGTAGTAAAGTGTTTCTTGCGGAAGGACGTAGAGTTAAAATGGCCAAAACTATTTAGTATGCAACTTATGTGCGAGAAAGTAAGTTCCGCGACTTACTTATCTCTTACCTCCTTCCGACACTCCCTCACCGTATTCCCTTAACCTTCATCCTTACGTTTGGAAATGTAATCATAGTAGCCTGAGCAAAGTGAACAAATTGAAAAATAAAATAAATGCTCTTTAGGCAAAAGTTGAAGCAAGGAAGCGATAAACCATTTCAACATTTTATGATTTCTCCAAACCACCTAGTTTTGCTTCTGCCGGCCGATGTTATTTCATTCCATTGAAAGCGTGGGACAAATCAGTGTCATGGCTTTCAGATTAATTTAACAAATATTGACATCTTCACTATGGAGCAAAAATAAAGGAAATGTTGCCAACTTTTTTTATTTCCAGTAAAGTTTTTTGACTAAACATATTTCAAGTTGCGAGAAATAGAGGCAACAGATTTATGATGGTGTCAAATCACAGCGTTTCGTTTTTAATACCATAAATTGGAATTACAACAGAGCGAAAAAGGGTGATAAGAGAGTATAGGTCTCTGTAAAGTAACACAAGTAGGAGCTAGAGGTAATAAATATCAACGAAATTACAAAAACTTTATTAAAATATCACTTTTACCAAATCACCATTTTTATTTCATCCCAATTTTCTGTTCAAGGACTGAAATTCTGCCATAAATTATATCTTACACCTATTCGAGATCCACCAGTAAATGAAATTAATAAAAAATTTATTTGCAAAAACCCTTGGCCCTTGGCGACCACATGATATCGTCGGTCTATTTTAAACGCTGCCTGAAGGCTTCTTTATAAGTAATTAATATTAATAGAATTAGTTATTATAATTCCAAGGCTTTTTATATCTCTTGAAACTCTGAACAAAGCTCAAGTTTGGTTTTTGTTTCTCAAACAAGTCTTTCAGGTTTCTGTTTTGGAAACGTCTATAAAAGTCATTTTACTTTTGGATATCAGAGCCGCAGACGATATAAGAAAACTTCTAGGGTCTGTTTTGAAAATGACAAAACGAGAAGTACGCAAATAATGTTGTAGACACGAATAAATTCTTCTTTTTTGTTATAATAAAGAAATTATTATAACAAAAAGCTTTGTTATAATAAAGAAATTATTATAACAAATTATTATAACAAAATTATTATAACAAAAGCATATAGTGAATACACCGTATCCCTTCGGTGTAACAACAAAACATCCCTTCTGTGTTATAACAAAAAATAACTAATTGTTCCCACCCATAATGTAAATACATGATGTGATGCTAATAATAAGTGGGCAATTCCCAACCCTATTATATTTGCCTTTTCCTGATTGGTTTATTTATTTATTTTAGTTATTATATTTTAACTCATCTTCAACAGAACGCTTAAAAAAGTTCACACATTATATAGTATAATGTGGATGTGCAACGCTCGATCGAAGCGTTAAAGCTTAACTACGTATGCAGACGTATTCACATTAGGTGTCATAAGTGGGTCGATTCACTTTACGGTTCGGGTAATACTCGGGTAATCGGGCAATCGGGTAATAATATTCGGGTATAAGTGGTTCGGGTCACATTTTCGATCCCCAACAGCATATAATAACAATGAATATTTGTGCCATACTCCATAACTCGTTTCTTTCTCCTGTAATCATTTCAAGACACACAGAGAGAGATGCTCTTTTTTATATCCAATATGCCTCCTTTAATGGGTTACATTAAAAAACATTACATTCTGCTTACATATCCTACTTCCACATCACAGAAATTTATGGTTTAAATACAATAACCAAAGGGCGAGGCATGCCGTTGTTAAAATTATATTTGACTTTCCTTGATGAATTTAGAGTTACTAACTCATCTTCAACAGGACCTTCTCAAAAAGGTCCATGATAAAAAACTCTGATATTCATAGAATTTGGCTATAAAATTTCAGCTCCAAAATTGAGAGATGTTAAAAAGTGGGGCTTTACAAACCAATTTCATAAAAAGAAAGTGTATCGCTCATCCAATTTTGCCCATTTTTGATACCACTTATTTGATGACGGCGGAGAATATTCAAAAAAAATTAATAATGGTGGCTACATCCGCTCTCCTATAATTGAAATCTCCCAAGATAAACGGGCATACATACGGACAGATGGACAGAGTGGCGGATATTACAAAATTGAATGAGAAAGTAGTTCCGAGTAAGAACGTATATGATTTTCTATACCCGCCCCAACTTTAACGCATTCATATTCCTTTAATCCATTACAAATGAAAAAAACAAACTTAGTAAACGCTCATTCCTTCGGATAAGCATAAAATTAACCAAAATCGTTAACAGCGAAGCAAAAGGTGTATAGTTGAGGAACTGTGGGTTGTGATACATTCCTTTTTCGTTATTTTTATTTTGTATACCGTCTGCAAGATTTCACTCTTGTTTTTTTTTTTGCATGCGCCTCAAATAATCCAAAGTTAAAACTACAATCCGATTGGTCTGTGTCCGAAACAATACTAATAAGAATAGCCCTAACAAAAATCCGAATTGACTTAGAGAGTTGAATGAACAGACCAACCATTCGCCATTTCCTACTTCGACCAACCATGTAATTATCCAACAATCCATCTATCCATATATTCATCCATCTGACTAGACCTCCACTAATTATATTCTCCATTTATTCTACCAATTGTGACAAAAGTAAAGAAAGCACAGTGGAACAAAAAATCACACGAAATAGGACAAAACAATAAAAATATATCGAAACTTAACCAAAAACAACAAAAACTGGTAACTCTAAACAGCTGGCAATAGCAGAATGCAGTAAACATCATCTGGGTGACAATGATACGAACTGTTCAGATCGCATTTTGTTATTGTTGTTGTGGTTATTACCACGTTTCTGCTACCGAGAAACGTCGCAGGTTGCTAATCAAATACTGTCACAAATGTAGCACCAGCATGCTCGTTGCATCAGCACAATTCGTTGGACACATGGCGAAAACGGTGGAGATATTCGGGTAGGGTGGATTCGAAAATGGTGCAAAAAATACGATTTTTTACGTTTTTTATGTAATACATTTTCACTTCTATTCGTATACTTACTCCCCTAACTGCTCATAATTTCAAGCTTCTAAGAAACCGTGCAGAAATCATATACAACACTTCAACATTGCAAGAGAAGGCAAAATCTTTTCCACAATTTCTCAACTTCTGCAAGAATTACTTGCTAATCTTAATAAATAGATCACGAACGACAAAATCTTAATAAAAAATTCCTGCCCGACAAACTACCAGAAGGCAAAAAGCCCCAAAATGATACCACAAAATTCATAAACATTAAACTCTCGGAATAAAAGTCCACGACTTTTGCTAAAATCCTAAAGGGTATAAAGTAAAGCCCTCTGAGCTTTGGAGGATTCCAGTGCTTTGGAAATGTGTAAACTTCAGCACTTTTCCTTCTTACTCGTAATTCAGCATTTTAGAACGACGAAGTTTGGCGGAACAAATTTTTGTATAATTTGATTAAAAAGATTGTCGGGGTATTGGCGCCTTGGTATATAGAAATATTTTGGAGTTTGTAGTTACGCTATTTAGCGTTTTGAAACATTCAAATAACCTTGTCAATCAAGCTTTGGATGGATGCGCATTTGTAATTTATATAAAACGGTTAATTCCAAGGTTGTATTTCACTTCAAATTAAGATGGAACAGAAATTATATTTCCTCTTTCAGAAAATTAGGATTGAAGTTTAATGCATGATTTTTTTGCATTTTTCATGTCTGAGAAGTTCGTAGGAAATGGAAGGGTGAATGGCCCGTTGCAATTTTCGTGTTTGTTTTGCATTTCGAAAATTACTCACCTTGCGTATGCAGCGCGGCGTACGTGACGTGAACGTCAGCGTATGCCTCATTGGCTCCTCTCCACCTTTTGAACGAACTGAGTAAGGGTCATCAGCTAATATAAACTGTGGTTGTGATACATGAAAGCAGCATACATTTTAATGTGACTTCGACTGCTGCATTTTATTTTGTATTCACAATGCATTTGTTTGTTGCTTTTCTTGCTGTTGGTGTTGTTGTACGGAGCTTCTCTTAACACTACCTTAGTTAGAGGAATATTTCGCAGGGGCTGTAATTTGTTTCCATTTTTTCTCTCATAATTTCTAATTTGTAACGTTGCTGTTGTTAACGTGTTGTTGTCGTAGTTCTTCATATTTGTGTCACTTTGCCAAATTGGAAAATCTTGTAATCTTTTCAGAATCTGACTACATTTTTCACTTCCTCTTTTGGATGAAATAACCGACATATCAATATATGATAACCTTAATGAAAAACCACGGTTATTTTGTATATTTCATCAATTCGCATCCATAATTCACTACCAGCGTACCAATGCTTCACTTCGTTGAAATAGATCCTTGAATAAAAGTCTTACATAAAGAATGGGAAAGGCGCGCTGTTGCTCGTAAATCCATATTCTACTTATGTAAATGAATAAAAAAATTAATGTAAAACCATTAAATAAAACATAAACAGAATAGTTTTCGTTTTTTAATTCGTTGACACATTTACGACACGTATTTAAACACATACGCGCATGTCCTAACATACCTCCCGCCCCTCCCCACCGAGGTATATGGTCACTACATAATTACAGAATGTGCGCCACCCATTTATACCTAAATGGCCAATATCGAAGCAGCAGATGTATCACTGAAGAATAAATGACAAAACTGAGACCAACGAATGCATTAAATTGCAATAAATTTTGAAATAGAATGAAGTTACATGTGGTTGCACACCTACGAACAAGAATGCATATTCATAAATACTCATAAATACATGCATAAACACACTACACATATATCCACATACATGCACACACATACGCACGCACAAACACGTACGCCCGCAAGGTCAAGCACACGGAACCGAAAACGATAAATAAACTATGGCCAGTCTAACGCGACCGAAAGATTAATTTTGTTTAGAACGGCGACGTTTAAAGGAAACGTTTTTTCAAGTTGTTTTCCTTCTTTGGAAATATGTTTGCAATTTCACAATTAAATAACATTAAGATCAATTGAGATGAATATCTTTTCCGAAAATTTTATTTTATTCCAAATATTTTATCTATTCCCAAGGGGATCCCAAAAGAATGTCTTCTATTTATTTAAATAATTAGATGTCTTTTAATTAATTTTAATTTAAAAATGATGACTATACCATAAAAATAAATGTTATGCACCATCATAAACATCATGTTTTTGTACGATATAATAATTCGATTCAAGCTCTCATTTAGGCATCACCGCAAGCCATGTTTAGTTCTGAGGTTCTGTTAGGACCAATTTCATTGAAAATAAACAATCGAGCTAAAACTCTATGGTAATAAATTGTAAATCAATGTATTTGTTGAATAAAAGTAAACTATTTTAAATTTCCTATGAAATGATCTTTATGTGTCCTTTATACGTTTCATAAGATAGCAAGTAAATATAAAATAAAATTGAAATCGATGGAAATATATCGTTGCTTCAAATGTATTTTGAATAATTGATAATTATGTATTTGAACACATCGATAATTACTCCGAATATATTAACGCTTTAGAAATACACAAAGATTGCTCTTTCACAATACACAAATACACGAAGAATACTCCTAGAAATTAATATCCGATATTATTTTAAAAAGTTTCAGGTCAGGTTGCAAACGAAATTCTCTGCGGGCTCTCTTCTTCCCCCCCACCACAGGTGCTAGTTTTACAAATAAAGTACACAAGTGCGGATGGATCAATATTTTTAACATTAACACCTAATCACATAATCACTTCCCCACCCACCCTGTCTCTCTATATATATATATCATTCCCTTGATTATACAGATGATAGTATTTCTCCCAGTGTGTAAACATTTTGTGACGTTGCTAAACTGTTAATCGAACACAATCCTCCACTCTTTCTTATACAGAAAATATTTATATATAAACATCAGTGTTTTTACATTAGAGCCAGATTAATTCACATATAAAACCTCCTTTTTTTACTTGATTTAATTGAAGGATGTTCAAATGAGATTAGTGCAATTATGTTAAACTTAATCTGACGCGAATGGTGTCGAATTTGAAATGAAGTTCATAAAATCAATTTCATTATCATTTAGAGGAATTTTCTGAGAAAACTCAGAAAATACATAGAAAAAATCATGTCAAAGTATTCCCCGTACCTAAACATTGGCATCATACCTCAGTTTGTTTACTCAACTTTCTATTTACTAAGCAAAACTAAACACTTGGAAAATGTTTGCTTCCTTAGTGAAATCTGTGGTTAGTATATTTATCTTCAATCACCAATAAGAAAAACATGCACACACATTCACATACACGGTATAAGAAAAGTAATCGAATTATAAAAGGGAATCATAGAAGTGAAAATATAATATGTTTTGGAGCGATTTTCCGTCGTCCCTATTCGATTTTGGTTTGGAGACAAACCGGTTTCGGCTATGTGCCATCTTCAGTATTCGAAAATATAAATATATTTCTGAGCAACAAACAAAAACCTGAAAGCCCAAATTTTAATAAAATATCCTTACTACCGCCTGTGTGGATTTTGAACTAAATGGACTGTGTCCTAAAGTCCTAAAAGTCCTATGTCCTAAAAGTTTATCGATTAATATTTATTAAAATTAGTGTGATTATTATATTTACATCACAAAATGCTGTCGCAAAGTATTGATTCTGAGTTTTGTCCCTAACACTTTTTAGTTCAATGGATAAATATTAAACTATTGAAATTTCAAATGTTGGAATCCGTTTGTATATTGGCCGCGAGTAATCGATATTTTTATAAACGCTTGCATCAATTTTATTTTTCTTTAAAGTAAATTTGAAAAATTTAAAAGCAAATATTTACACTGCGAGGACTGCATCGCCTTTCGGCAACCTATGTGTTAATCTATGTGCGTACTAAAATCACAAATTTTATTGTTAGCGATTATTTCTATTGTTTCTTTTTAATTTTTTTTTTGTTATAGTGTATTGCTTTTGTGAGTTTGTTTATTGCTGTTATAGTGATTTTTTATTGTTATCGGATGTTTACATCAACGTTTGCAAATCTGTTTCTAAAAACAAAAACAAGCATTTGTATTTTGAAAAAAAAATATTTAAACAAACAAGATCGCTGAGACATTTTTATGTAATAATTTTGGTATTATTTTTCTTTTTGTTGTTTATACTTGTACTAAATATTTATTACCTTTCACAGGCACAAGCAGCAATTAATGTTATATTTGAAATTATAAAAGACCATAATTATAGCTCCGTGTAATTACCCTTCGTTTCAAATTAGGAAAAAATTTGCTTTTAGCAACTAGAAGGTAAATATTTAAATGATTTGTGAAAAGCGGAAATTATGAAACATACCATTCAAACTTGCACTTTATTAAACAAAACCGTGGAAGTTTAAAAAACGAATTGAAATAAGAAGAAAATAATTTTTTGTTGTCACGTTTGAAATTTTGAATTTTTCGTTGACACAAATGAGCTGCTGCTTCAAAAAGAAGTTCCAATAATTAAACAAAAGTTTATAAACGTATGTACGCAAGTATGGATGCGAGACCACGGCATATATGTGCATACATATAAAATCGAATAGTTCCAAACAAAACTTTTTACGTTGTCAATGATGCTTTTGAAATAAGTAAACACATGCATATGAATGCAACTTTGCAAACAATTTCTCTCGTCATATCGATGTAAATATAAATGTAAATCGAACCTGCGCCTCTGAAGTACCATAAAGGATTTTTAAGCAGTAGCATTGACGAGACAAGTCAATAAGAGGATTTATAACGTCGACGGACACTCCAATTCTACTGCATGTGACGACCCAGACGAAGAAAAGGACAAAGCGCGCGTGCACTTCCTGACGTTAAGCGCGTTCTAGAAGATAAAATAACAAACAACTTCTGAAAGAGAAGAGAAATATGAAGTTACGCGAACTCAGGTAAATCTTTTGAAAAGATGTGTTAAAATAATTTATCATGTAGAAAATATGTGTGGCAAATACCGAGGAGCACACGCCAAGCTTGATTTCTAATAATCTTTTTGGGGAATATAAAATAAATATGCGCAATTATACTTATATGTAGAGCATAGCATATGAGTAGAACGTTCAATATTCGAATAAAATTTAATAATAATCAAAAATTTTCAAATAACTCGAGCAACAAGCTTTTTCAAATGGAAAATGTATTTTCGGAATTCAAATTGTTGTCAAATTCAATTTGCTTTCGGAAACCAAACAAGTAATTAATAGCAGATCACAAATGTTTTGTTAACTTGACTCGGCCGATCTGCCTATAATGATTAACCTCAATCATATTTTTAACGAATTATATTCATAATTCATCCTCTAGCGTATTTTATAGTGTTGGGAACTATCGAATAAAAACAATCAAGTTATTCGATAGTTCTAAATAATTCATTTATTCGATAGTTTTAGTTATTTTATTCATTTAGGTGATATCAAGAGGCTCTTCAAAATTACCAGTAACGGGCTTTAAGGTTTCCTGTGATTCGCCAACCATTTGCAAATCCTCTAGTTTCTATAACATTGTCATAGGCAGTTGAGTTAATTGACTCAATGTGCCATGTTTTAAGAAGCAATGCAAATGCGAAAAATGTGCAACAGGTTAACATTTTTCACCGTATTTACGTTGATCAAAGTTCAGGTTGATCAGGGTTAAGGCTTTACGATTACAGCATTAAGGTTGATCCGAATCCTGGAGTGATGCTCTATTTACCGTTTGGGATTATATATTGCTAACACTGGACCGGCTAGAAGCTTATCACTCAATTTATGAAATACATTTAGACATGATGGTGAAAATTTAAATAGATTACGTTAGCATAATAAATTTAACAAAGCCTAACTGCTTCTGAAAATGAATCTATGAGTCTTCGGAAATACGAGAACAACCCAATACATGATTGTAGTACTTTTTAGTTTCTAGGTACCGGATATGTTTTAATATTTTTGATGTGAGCCATTTGATTTGATATTTAGCTCGTCAGTGGAATATCCTCGATATTCAATTTCATTATATCCATACATACATTTGTTAATTTACTTTTAAGTCTCATGTCATATAAGCAACGTGAAACTTTGCTTACTATTTTTGAGAGCAAAAGTCCACTGATGTAATTAAAATGTCATCAATATAGGTAATAATTCCGTATTTATCAATTAAATCGCAGAGGATGTTATAAACGTAATATATTATGTTTGAAATATCGCTGGAGCATTTTTAATCTGTATAACACTTTTAAGTATTTGAATTGGAAATAAGGTGAAACAAAAGACGTAAGTGGAGCAGACGTGCTATCTATGGTAACTGTAAATGATGATGTAAATGATGATGATGGAAAACCAATGTTTATCAGCCATATATTAGAAGCAGTCTTTAATCAGCGGAAATGAAAAATTATCTCATAAAATTGTTTTATTTAGTGCTCGGTAATCGAGAGATATTCTAGTCTCACAATTTAACTAATTTACTAATATTATTGGATATGTATATGGTGATTGACTTCGTTGAATAATTTCTCTATCTGAAAAGTCATCAATTATTTGACGAACTTCAGTATTATCATGGAAGGATAGTCAGAGTGGTGTTTAGTATATTGGGGCATCATCAGTGAGACGTATTTGCATTTTGTAATCATACAGGATCTTTGTTTGATCTGCCGATTCTAAATAACAAGTACTTATAATATTTCTTACAGCCTCAAGCTGACCTTAAATCAATTTGGGTGAAATATGAATTTCAGATAGATTTTTGAATAAAAAAATTCGGAAATGTTTACAGTATTAATGTATACATTTTGACTAGAAATTAAAAAGGCCGCACTTACCATTTCCATAAAATTAATAGTTCCGTCTATTTCATCAGCATCACCAATGGAATCAAAAATTCCTTGTTTGGGGTTTTTAATCCTAAACCCCATAATATTTATATGTATGTCCAATTTGTCAACATATGAATCCGGGACCAGGGGATCATTTCGGCATCACTCTGGTAGTGCCCAAATTCAGGGCAGTTAAAGCATCGAAATTCAGAACCAGTTGCCGTTCAAGTGTATTTCGCTTTGGGTGCAACACTCGTACTAATCCCAATTTTCCTAACCCGCTATTGCTGGTATCTATCTGATCTCATTTTTTCATCCTGAGAATTGATACCTATTAAAAGCAAAGGCTTGTCGTCTTATCCGGTATTTAATCAATTACGATATCAACTAACTCTTTTTCGCCTTCATCCGCTTTCACAGCAATCGATTGTATTAATATTATCTAATTCAGACAAGATTTAGCTGGTCTTAAAGTGCTAGATCTTAATTGACGGTAGACTTCTTGTTTCGAAAATGTATTGTTGGAAACTTTAATATTTCATGACTATGACATCATAAGTTGCTTAAGTACCCATTTACTGTTTCTTCTAAACGATGTCGAACGCCGGGACACTTTTCCCTACGATCTAACCCAAACAATTTAAGGAAATTTTCATATTGTGGGGCCCATTTCATGACGTTGGAGTTTTCACTGAAACAAAGGCGTTTCGGAAAAGATGAGTTTTCCATTAGAAAAATATGGTTTTGTAATATCCCCGTGAGATTTTTAGTAGGTCTTCTATTCCTTCAGGGCAGTCATCATTGCCATTCAGAGTATTGTCCATGCGAATTTCAGTTACTGAGAGAGAGAGAGAGAGTGATGAAATATATTTCCCCATTGCGGTTGGCGTTATCTGAATGTTATCGATTTTCTTTATTGAATAATTTCGTTATATAATACTCATATTTGCATTAGACTTGCCTTTGCCGGAAGATTTACATCAGACATTTTAAGTGCTCCGGTCATAATTTGTCGATTTCAGGGAAGATACGTTGGTACATAATTTTTCATTCCTTTAAAACATTTTTGACATATTAATTGGGACAAACCCAACATCTAAAATAAAAAGGCTCTCATACGGAGGACAAAACCTTCATTATTCGAATTCAATTAAATAATAATCAAAATTTTTCAAATGACTAGAAAAACACTTTTTTACAAACTGAAAATATAATTTTGAAATCAACAGCATTTAGTAAAGAGTAGATAATTAGATTACACAATGTTTTTTGCTAAATAAAAAAGGTGTTAATTTGAACAATATGTTTTTCCAATAAAAGCCGGTCGATGTTGACCATCTGTAGCGTTAATATTTTTCAGCCGACGCGGTGCAAATCTGATGTCTGTAATTCAGTCAGTAACGCCAAATCACCGTGGCAAGCTACACTATTGAGCAGCACGTTGAAATTATAAATGTTTATTATCAAAATGAGTTAGTTTCGGCTCAACTTTGCCGCATAATCATCATTAATCCGTTTTACTGTTTGGTGCGGATTTTGGGCCGGCGGCGTCATCGGCCCGCACTTTTTCCAAAGCGATATTGGTGAGGCTATCGCGAGCGTTTTACTATAATCTCGTACACTGTTTCTGGGAGTAAAAGTGCGACGATCGCAACTCGCTAGCGCTTTCATACCGGTGCCACCCGTTCTTTCCTGGATTCAGATGACAGGAAAGCATCAATTACTGCAGGATTCATTGGACGTGTTTTGAATTGGTAATCTCTTAACGATTTAAGATTATAAATTTCGAACGACTGCTCATATTTTTTACATACAATATTTTAATGTTAAATAGACAAAGAAATATTTTACTCCTCAAAGAGGTTTCGTTTCATTTCGAATCGAATGCCGTGATATACTCATTCGAAACGGCAAGCCATGTTCTTCGATACGTTTCATACCCGATCATGGATGAGAAATTCTACTGTCATTTTCTAATTGACCTTTGTCTTCCTCTTCAATCAGGGGTTTTCTATATCGTTCTGTCAAATTTATTTTACCACTACAAGGTTTCTATTACCTGTTTCCAATTCTTTTACTGTACATTAAGTTAAAAATAACTGTTAAAAACGAAAAATTTTCATTCTGAACATTACCAACCCTCCCCCCCTATCGACCGTTACCAAAAAATCCACAAACGGCCAACATTTCTTGCTTCACTAACGCCATAAATGACTATTAATGTTACAATTTTTAGGTAGTGCATGTAGTGGGGTTCACAACAACACAAGCTTAACGCTCACCACTATATGAATATTCGCAATTATATTGAATTACTTGAAGCGAAGTTTTCCGAAGAACTTTCTTTTTTCCGCCGGAAAACTGAAAGAAAATATTTTCATTTAGCGAAGCAAAATGTTGATGTCAACAAAATTCTTCTGGGAGAAACTTATTGCAGAGAAAAATGTGTTATTATTTCTCACAAAAAACCTTGGAAGTTAAAATACTTGAAATTAAAAAAAATTAATTTACATAAATCATATTATTCGTTCAAAAGTTTTGAAAACTTTTGCCATTGTTAGACAAAATAAAATTATTAAGTGCAGCCTAAGCGAATCTCCGAATAAAATCGAATTAAAATCGTCCCACTTTACAATAAAACAAGTAAAAGCGTTAGCTTCGGTCTGACCGAAGCCTGTGTACCCCACAATCATAATATAACTTTGATCAGCGGATCACGCAAATAATTGAAAAAAAAATTAATATTCGTGGGTGAGTTTAAGCGTAAAATACGCATGTGGACATATACATATAAGGTATTGTAAATGGGCATGGCTCCCATACGGTTTCGACCATTTTTAGTACGACCCATTTTTAATACATTTATAATACATCGCCCATATTTAATAAATTTTTAATACAAAACACTTTATAGTGAGAGAGAATATTTGTTCTATATTCCATGTCTCACCTTCCTGCAGTTCAACCTTCTTTATAATTGTGGTTCCGGAAGGCAGACTATACGCATTTTTCAAAAAAATAGTAATCGTTGGTGAAGCCGGGGGTGCATTATTTTCATAAATTTCCGTCTACGAACTTTGAAAGTGAAATGCACGCACACAACTATTCGTGTTCGCCAAATTTCGTGCGAAAATCTCGTCCTCTGTAATAATTGTAATTTTAAGAAAAACCGAGAGATAGATATACGGACGGACAGACACGACTAAATCTGCTCGTGGAACTATCTAAATGAATGAGCCACTTTTCAATACCTGCCATGCCTCCTTAATGCTTGTGCCTCCTTAGTTACGTTAAATGCGATTGATCGAATTCATCGCCTCATTATATTTTCTACCTTAGGTACCCTTATTTTAATGTATGTAATTAACTGCAAAAACAGGTATATGTACTGAAAGAGAAAGAAGAAGATGATTTGTTAAAAGAAAGGAAGAAAATAAATATTTATGGAATGATTTGGAAAAACCCGAGCGCAAAGATAAAGAAATACCGGTTGAACGCAGTCATAGCGGCTAAATGTAGCTACGATTTGCAGCTGTCAAAATTCTTATAGGAAACGAGAAAAAATAAAACTTCCTTTCTTCGTTACGGTTCGCCACTTTGTTCGGACGTTTGTAGTCGAATGAATTTTGATTTCAAGACGGCAAGTGATAGCGGTAGGCTCTTCTTCTTTTTCCATTGTGTTTATTTACGTTTCTGACAAATTTGTGACTATTTTTACCAAGCCAATAAATAATACAAAATGTAATGTCATACATGGTCATTATTGTAAAAATCGTAAACGTACAATTTAAAAATTATCGAAGTTTTTATTTTCATAGATCAGCTATGACTCTTTGCAGAATCTCTTCGACTCTATGCGTACATGTATGGGATTTTTCGCGGCGTAGTATAAGATTTTTCGCCGAAATACGAGATTTCGAAATCGATTTAGTAAATTGCATATGCATGTACAATGTAGTCCTCTGTCACAATCTCTGTCAGACTGTTACCACGGTTTGAGTAAAAATAAATCAACTAAACATGTTCGTTCGTTCCTTAGCGGTTGGTGAGTTGAATATTTAGTATAATAGAACGCAGTAAAATACCCACACCACCATGAAGACATTCTTTAAATTTCAGATTTATAACTTTCTTAATCAGTTTGGCCACATCTTTTTTCGAAATAAAATTATCTCCATTTCTCAAGCTCTATTAAAATTTCCAAGTTTTATGACCGAGATGACAGTATTGGACATTATAAATTCGCAAAAGATGAGACTTTTACAATTATATTTTATTATAAGATGAGTTAGTAGATTTAAGTTAACTAAGGAAAGGAAATATAACATTAGAAGTGCCTTCACTGCTCATTGATTATTAGGATCAAACTATAAATATATATTCGGGGTTACGGATTATGAGAATTGGCCTATCTACAGATTTATAGCTACAACAGTATTAATTAGATAGATATTGTAATATTTTATGTTTAGTCGTATTTACAGAATCAGAAAAATTTATAACTGGATATACAAAATTAAAGTCAATACAGGCATTCCGAAATGGCTCATACATTAGATATGATGACCTACAAAAACTAAGATACAGGAAATCATTCCTTCTACTATTACTACGAGGTATGTAAACTTGAATTTTGCTTAACAAATATGGACTATCCATGGCGCCTTGAAGTAAATCCAGTATAAAAGTACTGTTAAGCATTTTTCTTCGATTAACTAATGAAGGTAAGTTAATAAGCTTCAATCTGGACTCATAAGGGGGTAATCTCCGAACAGGATCCCATTGAAGATTTCGCAGGCAGAAAAGCAGAAACTGCTTTTGCACTATTTCGATTTTTGAGATGTAGAAATTACAGTATGGGCTCCAGACGGGCGAAGCATACTCCAGAGTAGGCCTTACCAGTGAGGTAAATAAAAGTTTTGTAATATAAGGATCGTTAAATTCTTTCGCCCAATGTTTTATACATCCTAGTACACTGTTGGCTTTACTACATATGCGGTTTATATGCACATGAAAGCGTAATTTATGATCAAGAACCACTCCACATTAACAGTTTCCAATATACCCAATTTCTTATTAGTAATAACATAATTGAAAATTACAGGACAGGATCTAGAAAAAGTCATCTGATAGCATTTCTTTAGATTCAGGTTCATGCAATTTACATTGCACCATCTACTTAATTGATCCACATCAGATTGGAGAAGCACGGCATCCATCTCATTCTTATGCGAAAGAAATAACTTTACATCATCAGCGAACATTAATACATTCGCACTTTTTAAAATTGTTGGCAAATCGTTTAAAAATACCAGAAATAATAAATAAAGAAATATTTCTGGTTGATGAAGGTAATACATAGTCTATCCTTGTTTCCGTTATTGTCAATTTTACCAGAAATATTAATCAGAACATAATATTAGTAGAACAAAATGGAAATAGCAACAAAAAGTTTGCTATTTCCCAGAATTTGCGATGATATCGTTCTATATTCTGCACATTATTGAAGCCAACATACAAAGTTTTAACCTGAAGTTGAATACAGCTGGCACCGTGAGGAACCATCATCGGTTTGTGCCAGCATATTATCGGATCTTTATAATATTCACACCTACAACATCGGCTATACCATACATCTTTACCGTTTCTTCCTATTGCGCTTTGCGTATCTGGATTACATAATGTAACGTCATGCCAAACGACCAAGCTTCCCGACGTGATCAACAACTGATTGTGTGATCGGTGTGTGCGTACGTTTGTGTGTTGTGTGTCTCCCTCAACGCGTGTGTGTGTCGGTGTGTGTATACGTGGGCGTGTGGAAGCAAACATAGGCTCTCTGAAATTGGTGATTGACTGAGGGTGACAGTTGTAAACTTTTTATAGGCCTAAATCTCCTACATATTCCAATGATTTTAAAGTCATTGTTGTTGTTTGTTTGAATACTCACAATAAAATTATACATAAAGTAAATGAGAAAATGTCAATACATGCATATAAAATGTGGGAAATTATTACCTATACTGAAGTCAATTGTAAAATGTCGAAGGGTTTAAAACAACAAGTATAATAAAATAATAAAGTAGACTCGCAATCTAACTGTTACCGGCACGAGTTCGCTGGTTCTCGCTACTAAAAAGATCATTAATAGGACTGCAGAAATTTTTTTGGTATTACTAAAAACTTCTAAAATTGACTTCACTTATAATTCACGACTTTTTTGTAGGATTAAAAATTGTTCATCGGTGGAGCCACCAATTTAAGAATAGTCAAATATCTTTAAAGATAATGATATGCTAGGTCTCATCATTAAAGTCGTACATTATCGATAAAATTTGGAACGATTTTCCGTCATCCCTAGTCAAATTTGGTTTGTAGACAAAAATGATGACGGAAAATCGTTCCAAATTTTATTAACATCCAACCCTGTCGGAAAAATCAACAAATATCAAGATCGTACATTATCATTAAAACCAAGATTCCAGAATGAATATTTTTAGACAAAACCAAATAAAAATGAAAACGATAATATATTTTGCACAATTAAAAAAAGGTTGAAGAATTTAAAGTTCAAACCCCACAATATCCCCCCACACACTCGGAGATTGAAAAGATTGAAAGTAACTTTCTTTTTGTGTGTTGAGTTATTAGCTCTATTGTTCGTGTTGTCTGTTAATGGAGGTTCCATGTTAGCAGGTCCTATTCTATATATTGGAATGGTTTCAACTTCTCCGTCGATTTCTAATTAAAAGTATTGTTTGTCTCTCTGTATAATTTTATATTGTCTTTCGTATTGTTCTTGCAGTTTTTTTTTTGTTAATCCTTTTGATATATGCATATTTAAATATGTGTAGAGTTTTGGGAACGTATGAATTCTTGTATGTGGTCCTGTAGTGTTTTCTATTTGATTTTACTGTTCTGAAATGTTCTTTAATGCTACTTAAGACGGCAATCTAAAGTTTTTGGTGTTTTGTGTTAATTGTATTAAAATTAATATATATTAAGGACTGCGTTTTGTATTTTGTTGCAATTTATTTCACTCTTGTAGTATTTAGCTATAGGTTTTTGCATTTACTTTCCTTTTATCTTGATGTGTCTCCCATAATTTCGTCTATATCCCTAATTTGTTCTTTTTTCCTTCCCTCCTTTTTAAAACATTGAGGTTTTAACAGTTCCTCATTAAATTTAGGAGAAGCTGAACTAGAAACCACTTAATTTTTCAAGGCAAGGCTTCAGTTTTCCACTTAATTTCATTTGGTCGATTCTTGTCATTAAACATAATCAGACCAAACTTATTTCAGATTTTCCATAAATTGAGTGGAACGCTTTTATATCCGCTCTCCAAGCAAAGCGTTTTTTGTGAAATGAATGCTAAAAGAGTTGTAGATATGCATAATTTATTTTGATTTGTAATTAAATATAACGTACAATTTAAAAAATACTAAGGAAGATCCATTGAACATAATTTTCTTTTAAAAGCTACTCAAAATTGACCATATAAATGCGCCCACACGTATATGCCACACCTTTTTCATATGTGAAAACTTTTGATGTCACAACCGATATATGTAAAAGTAAAATGTGAAATATACTCGCTTCTACAAGTTTGATTTGGATTACTTTAATTAATTTCTGGCAAATACTCTCGCATATTTTAGTCACGAACTGCTCACGAACTAAATTAGTCATACAAGAAATATTTTTTAAGTGATATCAATAAATCCTGACACGTGATATCAATAAAGTTAACAGTGAGCTATTTACGTTGAATATAATTACTTTATTAAAACCCCTTGATTAACCACCGAATCAAACTATTAGTTGATTAAAATCTTCGGAGCATAATTGATGATGGTCATAACCGCCACAAAAAGTGTAAACCATACAATAATGATTAAATAATAATACAACAACAATTATTATCACTAAATTACAGAATTTAATGAGCTGTGACTCTTGAGAATAGTTGACACTCACAAAAGTCTTTCCAAAATGTGTGGTCAAATCAATGTAGAATATGTAATATGTAATACAATGTAAAGGTAAAGGGCAATCCATATAATTAATTCGTCTAAAGATGTTCTAGTTGGTTTTGCAAACTCTTCGGTTAGCAGTAAATATTTGCTCGGAATATTGACCTGAATAATCAAGATTCCCGAATTCTGTATATTACAAAAAATATTGGCACTCATGGTCGGTATTAAGTTTATGTTTATGTTATTATAGAAAACGAATAAATACCGCTAAAGTCTGTTGAGAGGTGCTTTCTAAAGAGAGTACTGCGCAATGATTTAATATCAATACAAAGCTCGTGTTATTTCAATGTAAGTGTACGTTATACGCAATTGTCGATACGTCGTTGGAAGCAACAATCAATATTGTATTGTAGTACTATTGTACATTAGATTTAACTACAAATCAAAATAAATTATACATATCTACAACACTTTTAGCATTATTTTCACGAAAGACGCTTTGCTTGGAGAGCGGATAATAGATCGTTCCACCCAATTTATGGAAAATCTGAAATCTTGATGTTTTGAAAATAAATTTTAAAATATGATGCAAAACCAATTATGTTAAACCTATTATGATTATGTTGTCAAAATGAAATCAATTTAGGAGGAATAAATTACAAATGCAATGATTGAAGAAATAAGCGATGGATATAGTATTTTCAAAAAGAGGTAAGTCTTAGCAATCAAAGCAGTCAAAAAATTCTTACATATTTTAAACTGCCAGACATTTTCATGCACACTAATCCGCATCCATATTAATATATTCTCACTTACACATACGTCCATGCTATTAATACAAAATCAAAGGAGGATGGCAATTTCACCAACAAGACAAAACCGGAAGCGGAAAACAAGGGTAAACAATAACATCGGCCGGGTCTGATTTATTTCAGTCAACGAACTCACTAACTGCTTCCAAGTTTGCAAATATTTTCATATAAGCAAGAATTTCGAATTTTATCATTGCAAACTAAAATCGTTAAAAAGGAACGATTTTGAATAATATGCACGTATAAGAATGAAATAAATAGCAACCATAAGTATTTAATTAAATGTTAAAGGAATTAAATTCTTTCCAAGCCCTTTTGTAATCAAGTATTGAAAATATTGCAAATAGTTTCAAAATTTTTTTGCCATTAAAATCGTATTGATGATTCATAGTCCTCCATGACTCGGCTTTAGCCCTTTATACAAATTCTAGTAAAAATATCATTTATTAGCACCCAGCAAACTCATCTAAAGTCCTCTCCAAACCAGCGAAAACACAAGAAATTACAATTATTTCGTTCTCAATTCATTAAATCATTTTTTGGTGCTAACTGCTTCACTTCGTTTGGCTTTCAAAGGAATAGTTTTCAGCCTCGTAGAAAGAATTAGACATTTCACTTTTTTTTGGTCAGGATATGTTTTTCGCTTTTGATTTCACTACATTTTTAATTATGAGTTTTAAGTAGTATTTTAAAAAATACGACAAGGTATAATAAATTGCATAATTTTATCCTATGCATAATTTTTTATTCAAAATAATACCCATTTAAAATGTCGACTTAAACTTATATTCGCTTACTTTGCTAAGTCCACAACATCGTACGTATATTTTCGAAGTTATAAAGAATAATCTGCGAAAATTATTGCATACGCTAGAAAGAAGGTAATTTGAGAGAGAAATCGAACAGTTATGCAAAATGATATTGGGATCCATTCGAAATTGTAATAATTTTCTGCATATCTTGTAATTTACTTCTAGTTGGGATTTACGAGTATCTACAAAAAGTGATAACTGCAATAATTATTTATATATGTACGATACTCTACAGGAATTGTTTGACGCTACATATCGGCCACCGATATTTCGTACTGCAATGTCAGAAAAAACAAATAACCTACAATAACCCAAAAGAAAATGCCATGATGTACGAGCAGCATGTTCCATCAATGTCTGAATAATATGGAATTAAATTTCGGCTTCTTTTGCGATTCCAAACATGTTATGTGCGAAAATTACAATCATATTTAAGAAAAATATAACAGGCATTCACGAAAAAAATCAAGGCGAAAGAGTTGTGCCAGACCTAGTCGAAGAATTGAAAAAGGTCATAATAATACTATTGACATTTTCTTCATTTCGCGCAGTCTTCACCAAAAGCTCTTATGCAAAAATTTTCATTTACAAATAATACTGGATTAGAAACATATACAAAACCCAAAAGTAAGGCTATGGTGGTTATGAACACTATATATAATTAGCCATGGAAAGAATATAAAAGAGTTTTCAGAAATTGCTTCATTTTCTAATACGGCAACAGCTCGTGTTAACATTGTAGATAAGACGGTATCTTGCTACATTTGCAAATTGCATTAACATTTTATATTATTGAAGGCCAATGGCTATGCTATTCTACAATGGCTATTCAATGGCTATTCCTACATTATATTTATGTAAATCCATCCTAATTGGACGCCGACTCATAAAACTATACTGAGAAAATATTATTCACAAGATTCATATGTAAAGTAGAACCAAATAAACACACAACCATCTAATAGGTCGAGTTAATCCTGCCTACACGACTATAATAAAAATCAATCTTCTCATGAATTTGGCACGAATATCTACCGTTAAAGGCTACGTGTATTGAAAATTAGCAAAATCAGGTTGGTGCCATCCACGATTTTTTATGAAATAAAGTCATATAAAGTATAATAAAGGTATTTTTATGGCTGAAATAACGCTGCTGGGCGTTATAAATCCACAGCAATTGAGTGTGGATCGCCTACCATAATATTATACGATGTGTGGACTTCTTTGGGGAAAGATGTGTTGAAGATGAGTTAGTAGATTGAAAGCAAAAAATATATAAGGAATAGGATACTAAAACTGGTATGCTTCGCGCACTGGTTTTTTAATTTAAACCAAAAAATTTTATGTTACGGATTTCGGGAATTAGATCAGAACAGAAATGGAAGAGAGATGAAGAAACAAAAGTCCATGTCCTAGAAAGAGTTTAAATCTTTTACAAAATCAAGACTTTTCGGGAGCTTATTCTACCAAAACTCATGCAAACAAATGAATAATTGCACTTTTCTCTTTTAACAAAAATCATTAAATAAAAAATTGCCGACTGGGGAGTACATATATAGAATTTGTGTGTTGTAACATAAACTCTTTAAAATAATAATAATTATTTAAATATAATTAAGGATAAATATTGTTGGTTACCACAATTATTTAATGTCTCATGTTAATTTCTCAAGGTTGATTGCGATGTATACCATATTCTGATCCCAGATTCACCCATCATTAACCCTTCTCATAGCATTAGCAGCATTTAGCAGGCAATCGGAGCCGACCCTCCCATAACCTGCTTATTGTTAAAGTAGTCTTGCCCAATTATTTTGTGAATAACTTTTCGTGCACATAAAATCGCGGCTGGAGCCAGAATGACGCCAAAGGTAAAAATATTCACACACAATTTCTGAATTCATGTAAAGTTACAAAGAAAATATTTCACAAAGTCTATTTCACTTCCGTTCGCTGATTAGTTTCATTTCCTTTATTCTCTTCAGTATGCATGCCTTCAATTTGTAGCTCAAGTGAACGCTTTTGAATCACGACTCCATGAAATCATGAAAAAGCCAAATTGGTTAACTTGGCATGGATTGGTTTTTAAGCCACAAAGGTTACCTATATTTCTTTTGTAGTCTTTTTGAAGTATGTTCATTAAAAGTGTTCTTTAAAATTTTTCTCCTTCTACGTGTCTCAATATTTAGCGCTTAAGTTCGCTTGTTCAAATTCATTTCAAATAAAATTTCAATGTGGAACCTAATTAATCTTCATATTAAAAATTAAACCTTCATCTCAAAACGAATTTATTGGCATCTGGTTGGAAAACAGCATAGAAAAGCTCAAAATATAGAGAGTTCTTTTAAACCACACAGTGAAAAACTAAGGCACAAATCCAATAATAACAGAAAATGTAAAACACCAGCAGCACAGAAATTATTAAAAGCCGATTTCCTCACTCGTCTGCTGTTGACCTTATCGGGACTTTGATCGTTTATCTGTAGCAAAGTAGTCACCCAATACACGGTCAAAAATGTTGGATAATTTTTGAAACCTTCGAATTTGTCATCCAATTCCATATTCCAGCGTTTTGAGTGAAATACACATGTAGATATACATATATTGGACATTTTTATGATACGTAAAGTAAATATATCTACTCCTCCTCCATCAAAGGAGGCGTAGTGTGTATAGAACCCACGATTTCGCCCATTTAAGATTCCAAACAGCTTATAATAATAAAAGATATTTTTCAAACTTAATGAGAATACCTTTTTTCATTCTCCTGTAATCGTGATTTCGGACGTCTGCTTTAATGCGCTACACAGAAGAACAGGCCTTCAGGCCTACACATATATATATATATATATATATATATATATATATATATATATATATATATATATATATATATATATATATATATATATATATATATATATATATATATATATATATATATATATATATATATATATATATATATATATATATATATATATATATATATATATATATATATATATATATATATATATATATATATATATATATATATATATATATATATATATATATATATATATATATATATATATATATATATATATATATATATATATATATATATATATATATATATATATATATATATATATATATATATATATATATATATATATATATATATATATATATATATATATATATATATATATATATATATATATATATATATATATATATATATATATATATATATATATATATATATATATATATATATATATATATATATATATATATATATATATATATATATATATATATATATATATATATATATATATATATATATATATATATATATATATATATATATATATATATATATATATATATATATATATATATATATATATATATATATATATATATATATATATATATATATATATATATATATATATATATATATATATATATATATATATATATATATATATATATATATATATATATATATATATATATATATATATATATATATATATATATATATATATATATATATATATATATATATATATATATATATATATATATATATATATATATATATATATATATATATATATATATATATATATATATATATATATATATATATATATATATATATATATATATATATATATATATATATATATATATATATATATATATATATATATATATATATATATATATATATATATATATATATATATATATATATATATATATATATATATATATATATATATATATATATATATATATATATATATATATATATATATATATATATATATATATATATATATATATATATATATATATATATATATATATATATATATATATATATATATATATATATATATATATATATATATATATATATATATATATATATATATATATATATATATATATATATATATATATATATATATATATATATATATATATATATATATATATATATATATATATATATATATATATATATATATATATATATATATATATATATATATATATATATATATATATATATATATATATATATATATATATATATATATATATATATATATATATATATATATATATATATATATATATATATATATATATATATATATATATATATATATATATATATATATATATATATATATATATATATATATATATATATATATATATATATATATATATATATATATATATATATATATATATATATATATATATATATATATATATATATATATATATATATATATATATATATATATATATATATATATATATATATATATATATATATATATATATATATATATATATATATATATATATATATATATATATATATATATATATATATATATATATATATATATATATATATATATATATATATATATATATATATATATATATATATATATATATATATATATATATATATATATATATATATATATATATATATATATATATTGTTACGTTATTTGAAAATTCTACTCTGAATATTTCAGGTTCGATCACTGGATTGTGAATAATCCAATAAAACACTTTATTTAGCTGTTGTGTTTAATCTAAATTTATTTGTCAGCTTTATTTAACCACTTTTACTCGCAACTATTTACTTTACAATTCTGTACTTTCACTTTGTAACTTGCACTTGCGTGATGTGTTCACCTCAGTAGTCAGACACGAATTGATTTGACAGCTGTCAGCAGCCGTCGTATTTATACCCAGCTCTAGCGATAAAGGAAGGGTCTGGAATGTGCTTGACATTTCTTAGTGTGGCTGTGTTGTATGGTGTAATTATTGTGAAACGTATGAGTCATGTCAAACATGTGTAATGTTTGTGTAGTGTGAATGATGATTATGGTGAAATGACACATGTGTCAGTTTCGCTTTAACGTGAAGGCTAGAACGTTCGGGTGCGTTCTGCCATCTTCCGTATCACTGCCCTCCGCTTAAGTCTGATCGTCCCGATCAGACATCGTATTCCATTGATGATATGGGGCTAATCTTTCCAAATGGACAACTTTTAGTTTACCCTTCCTTTGTGATAGGTTTTGTATTCGATATACAACATCGTTCAGCCGTTTTATAATTTTATAGGGACCTTCCCATGACGTCTGTAGCTTTGGCGACATACCCTTTTTTCTTTGTGGATTGTACAACATAACCAATTCACCTTCCTGGAATCCTTCCTTTTTATTACTCATCAGTTGCATGTGCTCCCTTACTTGCTGGTGTATTTCGTCCATATCCGACTGCAGCATTTCCCAATAGGGATTACCCTTTTCAGCAAGGTTCGTGCATTTGCCAAATTTCAGGTCTGATGGTAATCTCAAGTCTGTTCCAAAAATAACTCGTGCTGGTGAATGTGATGTGGTTTCATGGACTGCTGACCGATAAGCCATTAAAAACATTTGAATGTGCTTATCCCAATTGCGCTGACATATGTCCACTACCTTGCGTAAATGTTCCTCTAGCGTACGGTTGAACCTCTCTACCATTCCGTCTGATTGTGGGTGTAAGGCAGTTGTTCGAGTTTTCTTGATTCCAAGCAATGAGCACATTTCCTGAAATATGGCAGACTCAAAATTTCGTCCCTGATCGGAGTGCAACTCGATTGGTACGCCAAATCTTGTAACCCAATTCTGCACAAAGGTTTCTGCCACAGTCTTTGCTTCTTGGTTTGGTAAGGGGTACACCTCAGGCCACTTACTGAAGTAGTCCATAACTACCAACACATATTTATTTCCGGAGTCACTAGTCGGAAATGGTCCAGCTACATCCATTGCTACGCGTTCGAAAGGTGCTCCTGCATTGTACTGGTGGAATTTGCCTCTACTTCTAAACTTCGGTCCCTTAGCAGTCGCGCATTGTTTACAGCTTTTGATCCATTCTGCGACTGATTCCTGGCAATTTGCCCAATAAAACCGCTGTTTTATCTTTTCTAGTGTCTTTGTGACACCGAGATGCCCTCCGCTTGGCCCGTTATGAAATTCCATCAATACATCTGCTATTCTGGACTTAGGCACGACGATCAAATTGCGCGTGTATTTTCCATCCTTGCTTTCCCATGTACGATGCAGTACTCCATTTATCAGCTTTAAGCTATTCCACTGCATCCAATATGCCTTTTCTAATGGGCTTCCTGAAGCCATTTCTTCTTTAGTGGGTCTTTGGTTCATTTCGATAGCGCTCATGACCCTGGTTAAATCATTGTCTTTCAGTTGGCAGTCTCTTATGGCAGCAAATTCCCACTTTTCTTCAGGTTGCAGGTTGGTTAGTCGGACGTCAACTACGCCTTCACATCTTTCTGCCTTGCAACAATGTTTGCATTTCAATGGACATGGTCGGCGAGATAGCGCGTCAGCGTTGCCATGCAACCCTCCTTTCCGGTGTTGTATTTCGAAGTCGTAGTTTTGCAGTCTTTCTATCCAGCGCGCAATCTTTCCTTCTGGATTTTTAAATTGTAAAAGCCACCTGAGCGCTGCGTGATCTGTTCTCAGTAGAAAATTCTGCCCATACAGGTATTTGTGGAAGTGTTTGACGCATTCCACCACTGCTAATAGCTCTCGTCTGGTCACACAATAGTTCCTTTCTGGTTTTCCAAGTACTCGACTGTAATACCCAATTACTTTTTCTTGACCATTAACTATTTGTGATAGTACACCTCCTATTCCGTAAGCGCTAGCATCTGTGTCCAAGATGAATTTTTCGCCAGGAACTGGATACGCCAACATTGGTGCTGTGCAAAGCAATTCTTTTAGTTGCTGGAAAGCATTTTCTTCTTCCTTTTTCCATTCAAATTTGCAATTCTTTGTGAGGTTATGCAAGCTGCGGGCGATGTTGGCAAATCCAGGTACAAAACGTCGATAATAAGTGCACAGGCCTAGGAAACTACGAACTTCATGGACATTTCTAGGACGAGGCCATTCTTTTATTGATTTTATTTTGTCTTCATCCGTGTGAATTCCTTCTGTAGTAATTTTGTGGCCCAGATATTTCACTTCTCTTTTAAATAGGACGCATTTCTTCGGGTTTAACCGTAGAGTGGCAGATGAAATTCGACTAAAGACCTCTTCCAGATTTTTAAGGTGATCCTCGAAATTCTTACCCATGACAATGATGTCATCGAGATACACCAGACACGTCTTCCAATGAAGTCCTTTTAAAACGTGTTCCATCAATCGCTCAAAAGTTGCTGGCGCATTGCACAACCCAAATGGCATTACCGAAAATTGCTACAGTCCATCTCCAATGCTGAAGGCAGTTTTCTCACGATCAGGTTTCTCAATTTCTACTTGCCAGTATCCGCTTTGCAGATCCAATGTCGAAAACCATTTCGCACCAGATAATGTGTCCAACGTGTCATCTATTCGCGGCAGCGGGTAACTGTCCTTTTTGGTGACGTCGTTCAGCTTTCGATAATCCACGCAAAATCGTGTACTTCCATCTTTCTTTTTAACCAACACGACTGGTGAGCTCCATGGACTCGTCGATGGTTCAATTACTTCATCCCGGTGCATCTCTTTTATTATCCGGGCTGCCTCTTCTCGTTTTGCCAGTGGAACTCTTCGTGGAGCTTGGCGAATTGGTCTTGCATCGCCTGTGCCTATTCGGTGTTGCACCACAGCAGTCCTTCCAAATTTGTTGTCGTCACTGGCAAATATGGACCTATATTTTTCCAATAGGAGCTTTGCTTTTCGTCTTTCTGAACCATTCAACTCATTCAACCAGTTGTTCATGGTGTTGGCGATTTTTCTTCTTTCTTCATAAACATTGTTTTTGGACGTCTGAGGAATGTTTTCGCAATTGACTACAGCTTCCACTGCTTGGCATTTTCCTATTACCACTCCTGGCTGGAGAGTGATTGGTCTTGTGAGTCCATTTACCGCACGTATTGGAATGCACCCATTATTGTTCAATTTTACAAGCGTTCGTCCAACGACTATATCCGATGATGTTTCTGCCCTTTCTACTACCCATAGATTGCCATTTCCACAATCCCCATCCACACGTGCCCATAAAATTGCTTCGGATTTGGCTGGAATCTGCTGTTGATGACTTATACTCACATTTCTTATTTGAAGATGTTGATAGCCAGCATTCAATGGTATTTCCATATTCTGGTATGTCAGCAATTTTTCTTTCAAATTAAGAGTAATTCCGTGGGCTTGCATGAAGTCGACACCGATGATTACTTCGTCCACTATTGAAGCCACTAAAAAGGTATGTCGCACTTCAAGTGTTCCCAATTGTACGGTACACTCCATTTTACCATGAATTCTTGCCTCCTCTCCTGTAGCCGTATGCAATTTGTAACCAATCAATGGCTCTATGTTATTTCCCGCAAGATCTGACCTAATAATGGAATGTGTTGCGCCTGTATCCACTGTTAAAACGAGTATTTGTCCATTCACAGTTCCGTTTACCGTAAGGCTGTTGTTGTTTCGATGTATTTGAGAAACGGAGACAGTGGGGCAATCGGTAGGCGGGACCAGCTTACGCCCCTTACGGCTGGCCCGTTTTAGTTTAACGGTTTGTCTTGTTTTGCAGCGCCACTTCCATTTCCGCCGCCTATCTGTCTTCCGTTTCCAACTTTGCGAGATTATTTGCACTCTCTTGCAAAATGACCTGCCTTACCACAATTGTAACATTTACTTCCGGAAGCTTTGCGGAATTCTGCAATCATCGTCTGAATTAATTTTTCCATGTTCTGGTTTTGGTCAAGCTCAACTCTGTGAACGCTATGGGTTGGTTTACTGATGAGACTCGCTGTTTCTTGCGCCAGGGCATACGATACTGTTTCAGCAAACGTTTTCTTTGTATCGATGTTTGCTGCGCGTTTAGTGTCCACATCTCTTATTCCTCGGACGAATGCTTCGATCTTAAACGTTTCTATGACTTCTGCCGGCGAATCTGCATATGCTAAATGAGCAAGGCGCTCTATATCAGTTGCATATTCTTGCAGCGACTCGCTCGCTTTCTGATATCTGTTCAGCAATTCCATACGGAAAACTTTCCTCTTGTGGTCACTGCTATATCGACGTTCGAGGGCAGCCATTATTGCATCATAGTTTCCCTTTTCATCATCAGAAACAGTTTGTAGAACTTCTGTGGCAGATCCTTTGATAGATACCACTAAGGCTGCCACTTTATCGGCCATACTCCAATGATTGGCTTGTGCAGTGGTTTCGAACTGCATTTTGAAGATTTTCAACAGTATGGTTCCATCAAAGGTTGGAGCCTTCAACTTCGTTGAACTGACTGTTGTGACTGGCCCGCTGGATGCCATTTATCTGTCAAGACGCAACACTTTTGTCTCCAGCTGTTGTAGTTGCTCTTCCATTTTATCCTGTCTTGCTTGCAGCTGAGCAGAGTTACCCTCTATCCGTGACAGTTGGGTTTGCAGCTCTGAAGTATTATTTGCCAACTGCTGCTGCAATTGTTGTGTGTTCTTTGCCAGCTCCTGCGTCATTGCCGCAAGGAGCATGTTCATATCGAAACCTTGAGCTTGCTGTGGTTCTGGCAGTTGTTCTTCAACCTTTGATGACTCTCCGGCATCATCGTAACCTAATTCATAGCCATCTACATCGATGCCATCTTTTTCCAATGATGCACGCAGTCTCACTTGCAGCTCCGCCTTGTTACCTGTCACAGGCAGTCCACGAGCTTCCAGCTCTTCTTTTAGTTGAGAAATTTTTAATTCTGCAAATCTCACCATGGTACAGGATTATTCAGCAATCCCACTTCTGACACCAATTGTTACGTTATTTGAAAATTCTACTCTGAATATTTCAGGTTCGATCACTGGATTTTGAATAATCCAATAAAACACTTTATTTAGCTGTTGTGTTTAATCTAAATTTATTTGTCAGCTTTATTTAACCACTTTTACTCGTAACTATTTACTTTACAATTCTGTACTTTCACTTTGTAACTTGCACTTGCGTGATGTGTTCACCTCAGTAGTCAGACACGAATTGATTTGACAGCTGTCAGCAGCCGTCGTATTTATACCCAGCTCTAGCGATAAAGGAAGGGTCTGGAATGTGCTTGACATTTCTTAGTGTGGCTGTGTTGTATGGTGTAATTATTGTGAAACGTATGAGTCATGTCAAACATGTGTAATGTTTGTGTAGTGTGAATGATGATTATGGTGAAATGACACATGTGTCAGTTTCGCTTTAACGTGAAGGCTAGAACGTTCGGGTGCGTTCTGCCATCTTCCGTATCAATATATATATATATATATATATATATATATATATATATATATATATATATATATATATATATATATATATATATATATATATATATATATATATATATATATATATATATATATATATATATATATATATATATATATATATATATATATATATATATATATATATATATATATATATATATATATATATATATATATATATATATATATATATATATATATATATATATATATATATATATATATATATATATATATATATATATATATATATATATATATATATATATATATATATATATATATATATATATATATATATATTATATATATATATATATATATATATATATATATATATATATATATATATATATATATATATATATATATATATATATATATATATATATATATATATATATATATATATATATATATATATATATATATATATATATATATATATATATATATATATATATATATATATATATATATATATATATATATATATATATATATATATATATATATATATATATATATATATATATATATATATATATATATATATATATATATATATATATATATATATATATATATATATATATATATATATATATATATATATATATATATATATATATATATATATATATATATATATATATATATATATATATATATATATATATATATATATATATATATATATATATATATATATATATATATATATATATATATATATATATATATATATATATATATATATATATATATATATATATATATATATATATATATATATATATATATATATATATATATATATATATATATATATATATATATATATATATATATATATATATATATATATATATATATATATATATATATATATATATATATATATATATATATATATATATATATATATATATATATATATATATATATATATATATATATATATATATATATATATATATATATATATATATATATATATATATATATATATATATATATATATATATATATATATATATATATATATATATATATATATATATATATATATATATAATATATATATATATATATATATATATATATATATATATATATATATATATATATATATATATATATATATATATATATATATATATATATATATATATATATATATATATATATATATATATATATATATATATATATATATATATATATATATATATATATATATATATATATATATATATATATATATATATATATATATATATATATATATATATATATATATATATATATATATATATATATATATATATATATATATATATATATATATATATATATATATATATATATATATATATATATATATATATATATATATATATATATATATATATATATATATATATATATATATATATATATATATATATATATATATATATATATATATATATATATATATATATATATATATATATATATATATATATATATATATATATATATATATATATATATATATATATATATATATATATATATATATATATATATATATATATATATATATATATATATATATATATATATATATATATATATATATATATATATATATATATATATATATATATATATATATATATATATATATATATATATATATATATATATATATATATATATATATATATATATATATATATATATATATATATATATATATATATATATATATATATATATATATATATATATATATATATATATATATATATATATATATATATATATATATATATATATATATATATGTTCATTTCTTATGAATTCTCCCAACGTAACTTTCCGCCGACTTCGGTTTATGGTCTCGTGTAGTGCAGAGCAAAATTTGTGGGATTATTAGGATTTGTAGACTTCCTAATAACTTCTTCTCTCGTCCTAGTATTTGCTGAGGAGGCATAATTTCAACATTCTAATAAAAAATATTTACCTTGCGACAAATATCGACAAAGACATTGGCTACCATCAAATGCAATGGCGATTATCGATTATGAATTACTTAATACACAGAGAGAAGGGAGGCAGAAGGAGGAAACTACTGTATGCGATGGCTTATGGCTGTGCCAGACAAAATCAAACACAGCCATAAAATCACGCTCAGCGCAAACACACGTACCAATATAAATTGCGCAAGCACGACGCAAATCCATACATACATTACAATACCGACGACAAGTTGACATGTACTTCTAGAGAATGTTAGAATTTTAGATTTCTTGTTGAATTTCGAAAATCTTAAAAAATCAGTTCTGTCTGTCCTTAAGTCTTAAATCTTCTCTTCTCTTCCTGAAACTTCTCTTGTATTCTTGAAGTCATTTTACATAGAAACGTTTTACTGAAAGAAAACTTGTGATTTCCTAGTTTCTTTCTATCCAAGTTTCTGCCTGTGTATGCTTGCGTATCAGGGATATGGATCATAATGTAGGTGTTCTGAATTCGTATTTGCATTGCATTTTGCCATTGAAATTATTCCATGCCAGTTCTGAGTATCCAGCCTGGTATCCTGGCAGGACAGCAGATGTTAGGTTTTGCGACTGGCTTTTGACTAATTTGAAATTAAATTGAATTTTACCTTAATTGACGTAATTCGGATACAAAGGGAATGAACGCTTGAGATATTTATACGTCACTGCGATTTGCATTGTACAATTCTATCCCTTGGAAACATTCCAATTTTCCAATTTTATGACCTTAGTTTTTTCATATTAATAGTTTTATTTCAAATGAAAATTGTTTTTTTAGCATAATTTTAATTAGACTTGTATCCTTTCCTGATTTGGTTTGAATAATCTCAACTTAAGGTAATTGTTTAATACTAAATATATTAAATAGCTCTGTAAAATGAAATGGGTAAACAAATCATTTTAAAAACATTCATTGCCAAAGTCAACAATTTTAATGAAGTTTAATAAGTTAATTACGTTACCGATAATAATTGGATAACTAACAAAATATTTGCTCCCACCAAATAATATCGCGCTGTTAAATTTGTAGCTGTCAATTTATTTCTGTTGTTGTTATTGTCGAAATTTTTTCTGATGGTCTAAATAAATAATGCGGTTAATTGAAATTGATGAAATGTTAAACAAAATTATCATTGCATAAAAAGAAAGCTCTGCTAATTCATTATAATAAATTAACTCATGGGAAAAGGTTAGCACAGGACAAAAAAGTGTTATCGAACAATAGGGAAAGATATGGTCTATAGAACAACTATAGAAAAAGACACATACCACTTGATTATCATAAGTATGCTTTAAAAAAATACGTGTCATAGCAATTTATTATACGGCGTAGGATGCAAGAGATAGGGATTTGTTATAAGTCGGTAAGATCACATGCAACAACCCACACGCAGACACACAAACAAATACAAAGGTATACAAATACGCGTACGAACGAACACTTACATATAAAATATTCGACATCATCAGAAAACGTTTGGCAAAATATTCAAACCTAATTTCTTGCCCTTTAATACATTCTTTAGTTTGTGGTTCAATTGTAAAGAGGATTGTCTGGAAAGGAATCCTTGGATGCGGGCCCTTTACTAGTTACTTTCATTTCAGAAAAATAATGTATGACATTATAAGTCCACTAGAGAAGGGAGTCAACTACCAATGGGGTTTATTCTGAGTCAAGTGTAAATTCTGAAGGAAAGTGTATACGTATTCCGACTCAGAGTCAGCTTTTGATTTGATATAACACTGTGTGCATATCTACCGGGTTTTCTGTCTGTCCGTCTAAAGAAATTCAGATTACGGCAAGCATATTTTCTACCGTTATAGACTATCTTGAATTGGAATTTTACGAAATGGACGCAGTGACGTGTCTACATTTTAGACCCAATGAGTTTAGTCTTGAGTTGTAGAATTAAATTAAAACAACACTTAAGAAATATCTGTCAACCGGTAGTAATGACAACAATTTAAGGAACACGAATAAAAACTTCATGCAATTTTTTATATTTATAAACAGCTCGTCATTGTGATTTAAATTTCAATTGGGGAAAAACAAACCCGCGCTAAACCTACTTCCTAAAGCGTGTGTACTCTACATAAATTTCCTAATTTTAATTTTTGTTAATGCTATCGTTGCAGCTGTTTTTTTGGAATCTCTTCCTGTCAATAGAAAATATATTATTCATTGGATCAATTTGCGCTGAGCCTGATATTAACTGCAGTGGCTTTTGTTGTTACTGTCTTTGCTGTGCTTGATACTGTTTTTGTCCAGTCATGGACATTCGAATGCTACGATAAAGACTGATTCATAGAAATTCTTGTTTTACACGAAAACAATTTATAATATATTAAGACCTATATCCGACTACTAATTCTTTTTTCTTATTACTATTACATATGAAATTTGAAAAAATTATGCATTCTGTCATTGCAGAATATTCGTCGATGATTCTTTTCGTCACGCTACGGCGTAGAGCCAACAAATAAGTTTATTTTATATTCGTACGGAAGCCTCGCATAGTGAGTGTATTTAATGATGTGGAAAATTGCAACAAAAATTTAAAGAAATTTAAATTTTTGAAATATGTTAAAGAAAATAGTTTAGTTTTACAGGGTGCAGTGTTTCAATTTTACTTTATTATTCGTTACAATTTGATCCACATATCAACACAATCAGTGAATGGGTAATACAATTTTTTCAATACCATTGGCAAATGTTAACAAAAAACTACGGAATCTGTTTTCCATTGTTTGGCGTATTTCGAGTCAAGGATACACAGTCGCTTCGCTACTGGCATAGCCACTACTACTGACTAGCCCATTGACATTATTTGATGCCAACAGTCACCACTCATTGCATTGCTTGCTGACTTTGCTGAATACGTGCTATTGATTCCTTAAATTAATTTTTGCTCCTTACGTCATTAAATAAGCACCTGAATTAAAACTAAGGAGAAATTCAATAAACCACTGTACAATAAGACGCAATCTCCTTTTTCTTTGCAAATTCGTCTGATTCGGTTCAAGCACCGAGTTAAGAAGTCACGCTAAATTTGGTCCAGGCACCAAATTTAGTACAGTTTTTTCAGTTCTCAACGAAAGTACCGAGTTTAATATTTTCTTATTGATCCATTTGGGTCTGCTTCATTGAAAATCAATTGAAACAACTGTTCGATATGACGAAAAGTCGAGAGTGGGCGAAATGACGTTATTACACTGTTTATAGCGAAATAATACGACATTTGACTTCCGAGATTTATAATATAATAGTCTTTTTTATATTATAGGGGCGACTTCTGGTAATCATAAGCGCAGCATATATCCTGTTCAGTCATTTCGAATCCTGTTGCGTTCGGTACTAATTTTTTCTTGCAGCTATATTTTATTATATTGCCTTAATTTCATCTTCCGTTTTATAAACTCATAATTACAAATAATTGCTAATCAATTTCTAATAATTAATAATAAATAATAAATTATGTAATAATTAATTACGCAATTTATTTAGCCCAAGTTAAAAAAGGATGGTGACATAAACGAGAGCAATAACCGGTGGAGCTATGAATATTATTGCTTATATTTATTTCTTCGTAGAATACATTTCATTAAATAAGCAATCAATGATTATCAATGATCAACGTAATTTACATTTTTAAGTATTCGTTAAAAATCAGTTGATTTTTCCATTGAAAGGTTGGTGAAGAATTTGTTTATACTTTTTTTTAATTTTATAAATTTATTTAACATGGTTTTTATTATCCAATTGATAACAGAGTTTTCGTGTACAACACACCCCACGCAATGTTACCGTCTGTCCGTCTATTCTATTCTACAATCCCGGAATCACGATTAAGCCGAACCGAAAGAGATATCGCCTTGAAATTTGGCATCAATATTCTGTCATTACGGGCTGAGATTTTACTTTTTTAAAAATCTCAGTTTTAATAAGTTTAGATAAGGCGACATTTAGCAGTATTTTAAAAAAATTAGCCGAAAATAAAAACATTATTTTGATTATAACAGAAAAATTTGAAACGATATACCAAACCATAATGTCACTAGGATCATTTGGGAATATTATTTATTATAAACGAAATCACTCTTGAGAAAAGAGGGATTTAAGTAAGCTTCGAACTTGTTTGGGTGCTTTAAATTATTTTCAGCACATGATCTCAATCAATGAATCCCCATCGAAAGTACTCGTGGCGTCTCACACTATTCGGCACCCAATGCCCACAAGTATTAAAAATGAGTTTACGTTTATGCTGCGTTACAGCAACTCTCAACAACAGATGACAAATCTCTCCGAGAATCCAATTTTGATGTGTTAGATCATGTATCATTCACTCAATGTATAATCAATAATTTGAATATTTCTGAAAATGTATTGTTTACAAATGAAATACAACGAGGATTGAGGAAAACTTGTTCCCATTTAGAACGCGACAACAAAATCAAATGTAACAAAAACGAAAACAACATAACCGTCAACAGCAAACAATACAAAATTTTGGTATAGTGTCTATATGTGTTTATATGTGTCACTTTATTATTATTTATTTCAGTTCTAATTTTCATTTGAATTTCGCTCGTTTTTTTTTCACATCAACATACTCTACATACTGTTGTTGTTGTCACGGTTCCTGACAAAAATTACTTTTGGATCAAGCAATAATATCGTTTTGAATAATCTACATTCTCATTAATCCTTCTGCATAAGATTTTTCCAAATATTTATGGAAATTCCAAACAGCGATTATTGAGAATAAAATTATTCGCTTCGCAGAGTCATTGTATAAATATATGGCCCAACAAGTAAATTGAATACGATTGTGTTTTCTTTTATTAGGATTCGTTTTGAAGATATTAAGAAGCATCCTAAAGCTTCCTAAATTTTACATTTGATGAATCATGCATTACATCGAACTATTCAGAGCAATTCAAGCAATTTTGCAAAAATTGTTTAGCGTTAACTTCCCCAAAATTGGATTGTACAGCATGGTGAAATGCACAGTTATATTTCCAAAATTTACTATTTGAAACAAGTACCCAATAAACCTGAAAGGTTTTCGAATTTTTCAATTGACACAATTGCTTTCTTGTCTTGAGTACAAAAGAATCTATTTTTTACTCGAGTTGGTCAAATTCGTCCCCATGAGTATATACAGATCACAGTAATATCTAAATGAACCTTGTAAAAATTTAATGAAGGACGTGACATTTATCAAACAACAGGAAGCAGTAACAGCACCAAAAGAGAAGCACGAGACCTTTTCCAAAGATTTTATGCCAATTTAGAGCTATTTTCGAGTCACTTTCTTTCGTAAAGTTTTACATTTTACGAATTTGGAACTCTGAATAACTGACAGGAAAGGTGTTTTACTACAGGTGTTTTTTTACAGGTGTTTTGTAAAACTTCTTAAATTTCTTAATAACTTAGTAAATTTATAAAGGTTTGATATATTTACTCCCGGTACAAAACAAGCAATATTTAATCAGTCTATGTTAATTATTAATTTCTTTTCATTTAGAAGTATTCATTCAATATTTTTTTATCCTAAAAAATATGTCACTAGTCTGGAGAGGAATGCAGAGAAAGCAGCATGATTTCTCATGCTTCTAAGTGTAGCCCACAAATGCACTTAACTATGCAACCTTCGTCTTCTCAGAACGGCTCTGAGCTCAACCGAAGTATCAGCTTGGATCAATAAATGTTTGGGCCACCCCTATTTTTCTGCTTGAAAGATTCCTCAATAATTTCAACTGTTGGAGTAGCTATGCGCTAGCGTGATGGTCATACTGCGTGTATATTGCCTTTATACAGGATTGTAAGGCAGTTATCAGGCCACTTGAAGCGCTCGAGCTCCTTTGTATTGTTGGGTAGTTATGGTGATAACTACTACCACTTACTGATGTTAATCATGTTGTAGCTGTTGCTGCCAGCTTTGTTTTGTTGAGGTCCCTGACATGCGTTGGTAATATTATCGCAATTGCTATGAATAATAAATAGTCCCCGTTCTAGAAAGTGTCGCCTTGTTTGTTCAGTTTGTACTCTTTTTGTTATTTCAAAAATAATTTCACATAAAACACGCTTTGGACGTAAGTTCTTTACCGAAATGTGACTTCATGCATATTTGTGTTGTGTTTTAAAGTCTTCAATGTTACCACAAGTGGAGAAAAATAACAGACACGCAATAATTTACGCGCGTAGAGAAGGTATAATGTGTCCATTAAAAAATCGATACACTCAAATAATAGATCTCTGAACCATTCTCAAATATAAATAAAACCTCGATGTATCGCATTCGTTCCTTCAATTGTCTACTCCATTCTGTGCACTAGAATTCTTTTCTGGAAAGCTCTAATGAAAAAAGTTAAATTAATTGTCCAATAAAAATTTCAGGAATTAGAAAACTTTTAGAGATTTCCATAAACTTCTGCGCAATTTCGTGCGTGTATTTAGCAAATAATATCTTGGCCGATTTTTAGATACATTGTCATGAAATCTATCTTAAACAGCAAGTCTTTCAGTTGTAACCTCACCAGCCGTAGAATCGATATGGTCTAGCTCTTTCTTTTAAATTGGTAGACTAGTTTGGGGAATTCTTACAGCTTTCAATTTTTTTGTGAAAGGAAGAGATGAAAAGGAATAAATAAGATAAAGGATAAAAATAAAAGATAAAGAAGAATAAAAAAAGGTGGAAAAGAAAACAAAAAGCAAGCAATATCACCATCATCAGCAGATGTTGCTAAGACGAGATTGAATGCAAAACGGGATAGAACACTAAACTTTTTGATAGAGTTTACGCTTTCCGAGCTTTTTACCAAATACCAAAACAGATTGTTATTCGTATCGTTGTTGTCGTCTTTGTTATTACAGCCGCTGTTAAACGAATTTGATTTTTCTGTCTTAAAGAAACAAATCCAAAAATCGAATTTGTTGAAGCATGGAAAGCGATTTCATGATGTTATTGCTGATGTATATGCTACCATTAGTACTGTTATGCCTTCTCATTGTAAATACTTTACCTAATCCCAGGAGGAGACATTGAGTCGAATTTTACTTCTTCTTTTGTTAGTTTTAGGCAAAGATTAACTTCAAGATATTTCTACGATGCATCTGTTTCCTTATCCATCTTTTGAATGATTGGGTGCCTGTAGACCAATTGTGTACTTATGTCGGCAAATTAATCGATCGTTCTCTCAATTTCCGTTTGCCTTTGCAACAATTTCTTACTCTATTTCTTATTTAGCTGCTTGATCTTTTTAAATTCTTGTTGTTTTTTATGCGAAGAAAAAAATATAAATTGATACGTCAATGATGTTTTTATTGTTTCTATTTCTCCACAAATACCCAATGCATGCTACCGCATCATTTGATAAAAACAAGTTCTCGTCGTTGTATCCATTACAATAAAAAGCTGTTAGTTTTTTTTGCTAACAAAAAGCTTTTGTTTAACGAAACAATTTGAAACATTTCGTGCATAGTTTTTTTATATATCTCTTACGTTGCGTGTTTCCTCATCACCTAAAATATATTTTCAATAAAAACAAAAAATGCTTATTTAGCAAAGCATTCTATTTTCCATTCAATTTCAAGTTAACGTTTCTTGCCTTCAATTCTGTTCTTCTTATGTTATCTCTCCTCAGAATATTAGTTTAAATTGTTGTGGGCTGATTTTTATTTATTTTATGTTATTATTTTATTTTTACCCTTTTTTATAAGTTTTTTTATATATTTTTATATACTTTTAGTATGTTACATATTTATACTTTTAGAAATTTCGAATATTGCTGCTGAAAGTTTTATTGTCCCATCGAATCCAATTTAACTATTTTCCGCTATTTTGTTACTTTCCTTTAGGGTTTACTCGCTTTTCGTAATACATCTGTAAGATTTTCTTTGTAATTTCTTTTCCCATTCGTATTGCGACTACGGGATACGAACAGAAATAGAAATTACAAGGAAAATCTTGAAGATATATTACGAAAAGCGAGTATTCTGCCTACTTTTCCTCGACTGCAGGATACGATTGCTACGATTCCTCATATCGGTTTAGCTATGTGCATTCCATCTGTCCGTATCAAGAAATCACGACTGCAGGATAACGAATGGAACTATCGTTATGAAATCTGATACAAGTATTCTCTGTCGTCACAAACTAAGTAGAATTGAAATTGTGCCTGATCGGGCCCGCGCCTGCCTACTTTTCATGATATATGATATGAATCCCATTTTTCAGTCTCTTTAAAATTTTGAAGTGAAATTCTTTGATCGAGATGGTAGTAGACAATGGCTGGTTGCAAAATCCAGCAAAATGGGTCCGGTACATTCGCTATTATACCATGCTATATGTGGATATTTTGACCAAAGTTTTTGAAGATGAGCTATTCGATCTAAAATGGCAATGGAAAACGCAATGTAAGATGAAAGGGCGTAATTAGAAAGGGCACTCTGATTATTAGGATAAAGCTATTAGTTTCCTACTAGTAAGGACTGATTAGTTTTGAAAATGTACGATATAAAAACAACGCCGCCACCACATCTCAAAGCCATTATGAGTTCAAGAAGGTCCACCCACCTAATTTTGGATTTAAACTTCGTCTTTATGGTTGGTGCTTCAAAACTTTCACCTTTCACTATATATTGAATATAGAAAAGACATGATATGAATAATTTTCAGTAAAAACATTTAAACAACAAATTTGAATTTGAATGATAAAAGCACTTAAACACCAGAGACAAATTTTGCTTATAAAGATACCCAAGCGATTTATTAATAAATTCGTAACATATACATCACCTGTGTAGGGTATGCAAACAATGGCTATCCTGATATCGGTGTTCTCATATGCTTTTGCAATGAAAACAGTTTAATAGAAAATTTTGCTAGCGCTACTTCCTGGCTACTAGCTAGCGCTACGCTACTTTCTTTTGTTGTTGTTTTTGGTACTGCTGGTGATGAAGTGTCAGTGGCACCAACTCGAAAAGGAGCAAGAAATAATCCGTTTAGTGCGGCGTGTGTACTGGTATTGAAATCAAACTTTACTAAATTAATTTTTCTTAGTTTTCTTGCTCATGTTTTTCCACTTCTTCTCTAGCATTCAACTTAATAAATGATCGATAAAAACTAAATCATTTTCTTTCCGTTGCAGTGTTTTAATTAAATAGTAACTGATTCGAAACAAAAGGAAAGGGAAAGGGGGTGAAAGAGAGATAGACTATATATATAGACGAAGCGATGTTGAAGAAAAAGGCAAGTGTTTGAAAATCAGTCTTGCAGTGGCCTAGAAGTAATAGGACAATTAATTTCTGGGTGATGAATTGTTAAAACGCAATCTGTGTGACGATATTTGATATCTGAGCATGTGCTCATGAAGTGCGGAATAAGACAAAAACTTTTCGTTCAAAGCTTTTGGAATCATCGGTGAGCTGTGCTGAAGATCGAAATGTGGGGTTTGAGCTTGTGATAACTTGTTATAAATTTAGGACAATTTAAAAAACCAAATTCATATAAATGTAATTGTTTCGTAAGAATTTATTTCACCGAATATTGAAAAATATTAAAACTTTGTCTAAGAAGATTAAAAAAACGCATTTTACGAGAAAATTGAAAATTCCCGCTTTGGTTCTATGGAGACATAAAAGGAGAAGAAGAGCTCGGTTGTCAGATAATCGATCTCCCAGACTAATAAAACTATGTTAGTAGTGACCATTCCTGATATTTTCTATGTGAAATAAAAGGTACGCTAAAATTTGAGCCGCATTTTGCACTGTTGAACTGCATTGAACTGTTGAATGCATTTTGAACTGTTTCTGTTTTTGCACTGTTTCGATTGGTCCAAAGAGCCTCAGGTTCCAGCGACCGCCCTTCTTCTCCTTAACATACAGTTAGCTCCCATACTCAAATGGAACCTGCTTTCCATTCTTTTGGAAAGAGTATAAACTATTTAAAAAAGACCGTAATCGACCGAACGATTTAACATATATAAATTTTTCCAGTTTACCTTTTATTGTATATTATTTTACTTAGCGTTACAAAAGTCCTCACGCCACAAATCGCCGACTCAAAGATTAAGATGAATAAAGTCGAGTGATCTGGATGCCTAATATAGTGAGCGTGATGATAAAAGACACATTTTTCCTACCGTATGTGAAGGGTAGATTATACACAAAACAAAAACAAAAACAAGATGATTCAGAGCTGTAAATTATATTTCCGCTAACTTAGACCTGACCGAAGGTTTATGCCCTATACCCATTTTAGTGTGATTTAGATGTGAATAATTATATATTTGCCTGTTCTTGGTTTTTAATTTAAATTTACTAACTCGTGTTCAACAGTCTCTTCTCAGAAAAAACACGTGTTTTGGTGGATTTATAATGCACAAAACCGATACTGCGCCATAATGTTTCATCTTCAAAATTTTAATAAAGACTGAAAACATGGGAACTTATAATTTATATGGGCTCGAGCGTAACATACTGAAATACCCAAAATACCATAAACAAATACCATAACATACCCAAATACCATAAATGGTGGTCCCAACTCCCTTATTTTTCTCTCTTCTTCACCACTTATTTCATCAGTCCATAGAATTTAAGATTGCAATAAATAAAATAAAAGGGGCTAGAAAAAGCAGCAGAAGTAGCTCTTGCATCAGGATGGGCAAATGCTTGCATTATCGCATATATACAAAGAAATAATAGTACCACACTAGCATACATAAACCGTTCACATAATTCAGATGCCCTGTGAATTTTAACGCTGATTTTGTTCGATTCCTCTGCACACTCAAGTCAATTGTAAGGCGGATAAATCGCTCGAGGCAGGTTGGTGGCGTGATTACCTCAGTGTCACCTGCTGTGACATGTCGGTATGTTTTTGGTGCCGTCGCTCATGTTGTTATTATTATCGATGTCACTGTTGGTGGTGGTAGTTTGGGTCAGTTGAATTTTAAACATTTGTGAACTTATAGTCGACAAAATTTCTGCTTAACAAGCGAGGCTACTATAGTAGTAACAACAACATTAGCAAACACTTTTACGAAAAAAAAGAAAGAAGAAAAAGGAAAATTGTCATAATATTGACCCCCAAAATACGAGTAGCACCGTCGGTCATTTAATATCTACCTCAACACAACGTCAACTGAAATAGCAGCAACAGCAAAAGCGGAAACAACAAGAGAAATAATAGCATAGACGACAAGCTTTAGCAAAAGCAACAAACATTAGCTAAAACACACGAAGGGATAGAATATATTCACTTACTTCTTCCGTTTGCAACACATTAAAGGAGATATGACAGGTATAGAATATATTCCGATATATATTCCTGTTCAAAATAATCTCGTGAGTCGATATAGCGATTCGCATCGTTCGGTCCGCCTGTCTGTCTATGGAAACCACGATTGCGTTCGAACGGTGGGAGATATCGACATGAAATTTTCACGAATATTCCCTGTCACAATAAGCTATTTGGGATTAAAAAAGAGGTAAATCGGACCAGCCCGCCTACCTTTTACATGAAATCCTCTTTAAAGGAGCGATTTATCGGCTTCTGCATAAGCATTCAAATTAAAATTTCATAGCCGAGATGTTGGTACTAGATATTATCACTCCACAAGAAATGAATCGGGAATTTAAATCTGTTAATAGTGGGCGTGCGTGTGTATAGATATGTTTGCGTGTGTGTATAGATGGAGAAGTGTGCCCTTGGAGTGGTGTGCCTCTGCATTCTGAACGGTCTGAACGCGGAATCATTCGAGCAAGATGATTGTTAAAATGACCAAAACCGTGATATAGAGAGTGGCCACAGAATTTAAAGGTGTTGCGGAAAGTGAAATGCTAAGGGAATACGGGATATAAGGAGATATTAACACATTGTAAAATGTTCTTCGGAGAATGTTGGAAAGAAAAATGGGAATATATATTAATTTACGGATAATTTTGAATAATTTCGATTCGACAAGTTCGGCTTCTGTTCGACCGATCGCAGAAAATATCACCCATGGTTAGATTTGCTGGAGATTCCAAAATACCCTTAAGTTTTGAAAAATACCAATAAAAATATTATCATATTTGTCATCAACCCATTACGTCTGTATGCATAACACAGCGTCACTTCATGAAATTAGTATTTTCATGAGTCCTTGGTACTGACAGGTGAGGATGAAAAAACGATTAAGCAAGAGAAGGCAGTAAAGTATACTGGAAAAAAATTTCGCAATAGCAGCAATTATAATAAAAATGACGACACCAACGTCAAGTTCAACGCCAACAATAAAAGTATTTTGGTGATGCGGCGGTTCCAGCCAATTAGAGCTCGTGAAAATTTTAACTGTATAAATCCACAATCGCAACTGTAATAACTAAGTATGTTGTTGCAAGCAAAGAGTCACACGTTGGTAACATAATCACCAAAAGATAGCGATGTGAACGTATATAAAAATAAAATAAATCAAGGTTAAATAAAAAAGCCCTAAGAAGAATCAAAGAAATTCGTACTCGCAAACAGAAACACATGCGTGTTTAAACCCACACAATCACAAAGTTACAGGCAAATTTTTACACTTATGAACTCTATCCTACGTCGACTGACCAACACACTGACACCCACGACAAAAGACAGCTTTTGCAGGTCTAAAATGGCTCAAGAGCCTTTCGCTTTACAAATGATATAATTCACGCACTTGACGTGCGTTAGTTAGAGGTGTGCGAGATCACACACGCATGTGTGCGATTACGGGCTGGTGCGACGATGAAAATTTTAGTGGTTGTTATTCTGGGGAGCGAGCCATTTGTCACTCCTTTCCTTCTTTAACGTGGCGCGCTCGTATACACACATTCTCCACATAAATTTTTTTATGTTTGGCCTGTGTCAGTATACGTGGGCCATACTCTGCTCTGATTACTTACTCTGCCGCAAGCTGCCCAGCACACTGCGATGCACTCAAGCATCCTAAGCATTTAGAGACAACAGTAATTTATGTTGCAGCCATTCAGCACCTTTGAATTTTGTTGAATCGGTTTTTTGGCTTCGTAACAAGGATCAGCTACAGCGACAGCACTCACCACTGACTGCAACATGTTTACTTAAGTTCTTTTGAAATGTAACGAATCAGTAGCCAGAATTTTAATCGAGGAATTGCTATTGTCGACAACTGTAACCTCCCGGTCATGTGAGGATGTAGCAGCACCGGAAGCTAAGAGGCTTTAGTAAGGGATACAGCGCCCGTTTGAATAACAAGAACGCGCAGTTGATGTTGCTGATAGTGTGTGATGCAGATGGTCATAGAGTGCTCGAATATAAAGGTAATGGAGCTCTGGAAGTAGATATAGCGATGGTGATAGTGAGGGCGGCGGTGGTAGTTTTGATGTTGTATGCCGATGATGTTGCTAATGGTGTAATCCTGCTCTTTTTGGTACTGTAGAACGATTTGAATTGTTTTCAAGATAATAAGTTTGATAACCATCATTTCTTAAGAAGGGAATCCGAAGGTCAATCATTCAACAAATACTTTCTCGAGTATTTTTAACAATTTTTCTACCGGAATAATTCGGGTCCGCGGGGAAACGCTCTGTGCTTCCATCATTCACTTTATTTGTTATATTATTCTGCCATCCATATATCCAAATAAAAAATCATTGATTGTGGTGAGGCGACAATTGATTGCAACGCGAGCTCTGGCCTCATTTTTAAAGAAATATGGTCCAAAGATGCCACCAGCATGTAAACTGCACCAAACGGTGCATTGTTCCTAGATGCAATGGCATTTGTAGAGTCCCTTGTGGATTCTTCTCACTCCATATGCAACTGGTTTGCTTATTACAAACCTGTTAAGTCAAAAATTAGCCTCGTCGCTAAACACAATTTTGCGAAAAACCGCGGGTCTCTTTCCAACTGCGCTAGAGCCCAATCGGTACCAACTGATTCTTATGCGGGTGCAATCCAAGATCTCTGTACAAAATTTCCCACATGGTGGACGGACAGCGCCCCATTTTCTCCCCCCGACAATAAAATGATAAATTTGAATCTTCTTCCACACTTCCATTTACAGCTCCAATATTCTCGTCAGTGAGCACATTCCTCTAGCGTGTTGGAGTTATTGCATTATTTAGATCGTATGTGGTATGAAATGTATCCACAGTTCGACGAGTGGCTTCTTCAGATGGACAGTTATGAAAGTTCTATATAAGCTAAAAAAACACCCTTTATAATCCATCTCACAAACATCTCTTGTGTTTACTCATGTACATGTTTACTCATGTACGTGTGTCTATCGTCTGTGTACTGAACAAATGGATATGTCCATACGAAATTAAGTACGAATACTCTCCGTTACTATAAACTGTTTGGAATCGAAAATCGGCAATTTCGGGTAAGAGGCGTGACCAATTTTTATAGTAAATGTGAACTAGTTGTTGTATGCAATATAATTTCTCAAATCCTAGAGCATTTCTGAAGCTGCAATTACGCTTCAGAATAAAGCGTTCCAGTTAGAAATAAATTTCGATGAATGGCGTAGATTGCTCACTACGAATTGGAATTACAAAGGTCGAATAGAGGTATCACTGCAGAAGTTGCCACGAATAATCTCTGTATTCCTAGTATATCTGGTACTGAAAGGGTATAAATGCAGCGCCTATTTGTTAAAGCCAATACGAATTTATCTGTGCTATTAGCTCAATGCCTTAGCTCGCAGAGGGAATTTAAAGGTAAGACTTTACATTCGGTTTCATCGCTGAATACAGTCCCAAAAATGGGCGTAATTCACCCATTATTAAATATAGTCACAATTACATACAATGGCATAATGGTAAATACTGTCACGATTTCGATTACATGTCTTTTACGTATATTCTTCTTGTTCCTTGGCTGATTATTGTTAAAAATTGGAGTAGGTGGTCTAGTACCACACCCACTTCATAAAGGTGATATAAGTCTATCAATTCTTGCAGCTGTTTCTGACCCTGTAAATTAAACTCGAAACCGAAATTGTGTACCGAAATTCACGTCTGAGAAGTAGTCACTCCCAAAAATTTTGTATGAATTGCCCACCGATCATCAAAAAACAAACTATAAAATTTTATTGCGAATAAATATTTAGTCATTCCTTTTTTTAATTAGTAATTTTTTCATTTAACTTATTTCTGACTCTATTTTATTCAATTAACTTTGTTCTCTACTTCCTCAGTTCTTCCGCTTTTAGTCTATTTTATTGAAAATATATCGAACAATTTCTATGCATGTGGAGGGTTATTGTAAAAGAAGATAAAACTATAATAGAATCTGTGACCATAGTTTATTATTTTATTATATCACTATTTTTTCCTCATTCAAAAATAATTTTTGATCGTCCAAGACGGCGGACGAAATGTTTGTGTCTGTGCATTGATTTGAAAATCCGATTCTTGTCATTTCGTTAGAAAAACATATTCATACGTGTTCACGCTCCTTTTACGTTTTCATTTCTTCATTATCATGCTCTTGTTTTCTGCCTTCATCTTTCCTTTCGTTTATGTTTCCTCTTCTCCTTTTCCTACAGCTATTGTTAATTCGGTTATGTTTTTTACCATACGAGCTTTGTATCCTTCAGTGCTTTCAATTATGACTGTAGGTCAACTAAATATGTACTCCGTGTTTTATTTATTTCACTTTCAGATTTTTTTATTTCTAATGAAATGCAATGGATATGAATAAAAGCTGTACCACGCTGTCTATTGGTAGCCTATTTTACATAACACTATAATTACATTATCCTCAAGAATGTGGACCGTTAGGATGGACCTTTCAGGAAATACCGAATATTACACTGTTCTATTTATTTTCATATTTTATGTAATTAATTGCGATATCCATCCCCTATCAATCCTGTCGGAGTTCTATATATTTTATATTTCGATTCATACTTTAATTATTATGAACCGCGAAGGAGAATGGATATTACCTCCCACTAAAATATTCCTTTGTTTTCTTTGAATGAAAAATATACTAAGAAATATAATTGATTGCGATTAAATTTAAACTGCGGGTTATGAATTAAAGAATAATCAAGACATCGCGCCAACTTGCTTTAATGCGTACGTATCATTTATAAGAAAGGCTATCGTCCTCGCGAAGTTTTGGACTGCATTGTTTTTAGTGTCTTTTTTTTGAATAGCTCCAACGCTTCGTATAACATGTTAACCGAATTATTATTTTTTTCTAGTTCCGAGGCTGACAAAGATGACGGTGGTGTTTCTAATATTGGTGAATCTCTTGACGGCAATAGCGTTAGCGAAAATTGCGCTGACGATGGTGTCGGTGGCGATAGCGAATTAATATTGAATGACGAGCGCGATCTGTAAAAATATTTAATTTAATTATTCAGTTGTTAAATAATTGAGGTACTTTTTACGGTCGTGGCGCTATATACGGTTTCAAAAAACTCATTGTGTCAAAGGGTGCCCACGGCTTCTCCACCGATGATGCATCCTTTCAGTGATAGTGGACCAAATCGGCACTTCCCGGCGCCATATAATTGAGACACAATTTATTAAATAAAGCTTCCTCCTCTGAAATTAAATTAATTAGCCTTTCAGCGGCCATCCTCTTGCAAATCCAAATTGCTCGGGTGCCAGTCCCGTTGTTGTGTGGGCAACAAAATGGCAGTGACCAGAGTGCATGCTGGTTCACTAGCCAAGAGCTAAAGCTGCACCCTGGTTCCGAGGCCTTACCAAAGGCTTTAAAATGGTACCACGGGTGGTGCATGAAGCATGAGGGGGTCTTCTCAAATTCCCCCTAATTAATATAAAGCCCACGAACATAATGCACCGTGGGTAGGCTTCTCACTTTGTGAGAGCTTCGTGGTGGTTGTTGGTGCCACCCAAATATACGCGGGTAGAGACCAAAGAGTCTCCGCGAGAGTTGCGCGAGGAGGCCGCCTCCGTCAACTCAAGTGCCGGTGAGGTCCCCACCGGCACAAGGCTTTAGATAGTGCCGCAATAGTAACCTGCGAGGAATGCACTGCCACACACAGGCATTCCACAGGTACACGGCAAAGCTACGGTTGGCGTCCGTAAGCAAAGTGGGCGTCGGTTGTCGCTATGAAGTATAAAAGGTGCGTTCACAAAGTTCGCACTTGCAACCCCGTGCGGGATGGCCCGCCGTGTACTTAAGCCATCAATGGCAGGCGTACACGTTAAACACAAGGCAGAAAAAATCCAAATTGCAATTACAATTGCATACGTTAAGAAACAGCTGTTTTTCATTTTAGCCGCGTTGACGTAAAATCGTAGAGAAAACTTAATGAATTCAGGTCACTACGTTACGATACGCTACAATATGTTTTGAGTGATAGCAGTCAATGATTCTAATGTAAGTGATTCTATCAGGTGACACGTTACGTTACGTTACGATTTCACCAATTGGACTTTTGGCTTTTCCGTTTGGATATGTATATCACGTGGACTATAGTATATTCTTCATCATGAACAAAGCAGTGTCTACATTTAGTGTTGTTTGTTAGCTCATCAGAAACTGAATAAAATAATTCTGAATAATAAAAAATTTCTTATCCAGTCACCGCCGCTAAGAAAGATAAACAACTAAGAAGGTTTATATTCTTGTGTGTATGTGTGCTTTGCATTTATTTACGTATTTGTGTATGTATGCGTGTATGGTGTGTGCTGATGAGCGCGTGTGTATTCTTTGGACTCGGGACTTGGGACAGTGGGTTGGTGTGTGGCTGTGTGCGTGCGTGTGTATGTGTGATTATGTGTGGATGGTGTGTGTGTGTGTGGGTGTGTGTAAGTGTAGCGTGTGTATGTGTGGTGTGTGTGTTTGTGTGTGTTCATCGGTGTGAATATTTGGGTTTACAGTAATGGTTATGTCTGTGCTTACGAGTGAGCTCTTTTCACCACAAAGTTTCACTTATGCGGTAATACTGAATGACTTTTGCATGCTATTGTTTTCGATGTTACTACTTCTCTCGACGCTACTAGTTTTTGTTGCAACTTCTCAAACGAAATTATTCTCCTTTTGAAGATCAGAATAATTGACCTTGAAGCCCTGTGTGAACAACACTAGTCAAAGATTTTATTATTCTGAGGTAAAGCGACTTCGACTCAAACTCTTAGTTCGATAAAAATCTGATTAACGGCAATGTCTTATATACACAATCTCTACAGTTAAAATTTTGGGAATGACAACCCAATCAATGTAGAAAATGCAATAATGTAATGCAATAAGTAATCAAGTATTAAAAAGACGGTGAAAAAGGAATAAAATTTAAAAGACGTCGGAAGAACGAAACGAAAACAAAACGTTTGTATTGTGGGTTAACAGTGAAGGATAACGATACTATTCAACTTATAACGATATCATAATTATTCAAGTCATAGAATAACGATACCATTCAAGTCAACTGTAAGCGACTGGGGTTCACAAGGGAGAAATACATCAGGGACAAGAGGGGAAAGGGAACGCAGTAGTCGTCTTCACATATTTATAGAATCACCCATATTCACGTACTTCACCACATAAAAGGAAGGTTCGCGCTATCGAATCTTATAATTAAAGCAAATAATTGTTGTTGTTGTTTGGCCAGTTATTGTATTTTCGTTTTTGCGGTTAGTGCCTATTTGCGTATTTCTGCTGGTTGCACGGTTCCATGTGCACGGTACACGTTCTCAAGCGGCACATTGAATTAATTAAGCACACCTCAGGACGCGCAACGATATCGTTAATGTGTTATTGTTGGCGTAGCTGTGTCTCTATTGTCAACACAGTCAATTTTGCCAGTTTTCGTCTCCATATTGTTTTACTGTTGTTTTGGTTAATTAGAGATATATTGAAGGAACATGGACTTGATAAGACACCAAATATTTGAGAATTTTTTAAGGCATTTAACAATTCAATTTAAACAATTCTTTGACCAAAACAATATTACTGCAATGCTTTTCCACGCTCCAGAAAAAACCAGACCCGACTAAAACCTAATTACATACAACGTAGAATCGAAAGTTAATAGCTTCGGTTCTGTAGTCAACCCCACCAAGACCACAAAAATATTGCGAAAGAACAAAACCAATCCATAACCATAGAATAATTCAACGGCCATCTTGTTCATCGATATGCCTTTAATTGTACACAGATATTTCTTTTGCCTCACAAAATCATCCGAAACTACATAAATTAACTTTTAGCGACAGCTCCAAATAGTGAGAAGTGTGATACGTATGCATGCAAAAGGCTCCATATGCATTTCTGTGTATACATACGTTTTAAATTTATTTGATTTTGAACGAAACTATGTTAGACAAGGTTCAGTTTTGATATCCACCATTCGAGGCGGCCCATTTTTGCTTGTTTTGTAATGCGTGAAAATAAGAAATATCTAATTACTGTAATACCTATATTGAAAATATTTATAAACTTTTTCAGGGTGAAGTTGCATTTGTCAGCTAGGGATAAAAATTCAAGGCTGAAATTTCGTGGAGCAGTAAACCTCACAAGAATGAGGTTTATTCGCAGAATAAATAAGAATTCGCACCAATTAGTTTATACTATGCCCACATTATTATATGTGTATGCAAATACGGGTGAAGAAATGGTTACGATAATGGGGAAATTTGCAACATGTTAGCGAAGAGAAATTTGAGGAAGTCTGTTGTCATTGTTTGCGTCTCGATAGATGCGAGTGTAATGTTTATTGACTTAACGGTCTTGCAAATTCGCTTGTTTTCTTTATTTATCGTTATCGTTCTACTAATTTTTCGAGGAACTGTGTTCTAACAAGTTTTGTTTTTTATTTTGTAGGACGGTTAAACTATCTAACATGTGTTTACGATCAGTCTTCAAATTTCTTTGTCGTCTGATAAAGTAAAAATTCAAATCCAGTTTTTTCTCTGGCTGAAAGTAAACTCGCACTTGAAACAATGTTTTAGCACATGCTTTCTTTGATACTAACGCACTTTTTATTGTTTTTATTTCGTTAAATATCATCGTCCCTAAAATCTTTCTCAAAATTTTAATAAAATTATAATGAATTCCTAAAATAAAGTACTCAAAAATATATGTTTTAATTCCATGGAATACATACCTCCAATTTAGGAAACAGGGGATAAGCCAACGAATTTATTTAGAATATATCACGCTTAAAAAAGGGATCAAAGCCTTTCCATAAAGTTGACAACATATACCAGAACATTTGCAGCTATTCCCTTTCCTGGATTAAAAAAAATACCTTCGAGAAATGGCTAAGAAACTCAGTCGTTAAATATTTACTTAGTAGCAAAACTATAAAAACGAAAGATTAAGGAAGAAATTAAAGAATTGGGAAGCTTAACGGAATCCAAAAGGAGGGAGGTCTGATTGCTGAATTCAATGTCAAACCAAATTCTAACGAGAAATTGTCCCAACTAAGTAAATTACTGGTACTTACCAGTAGCCAGTTGCCAATGACACTCCTGGTCATTACTCTAGTTCACCCCTCGTTATTACTTTTGTACACTCCCGGTAATTACTAAATGTCAAAAACAGAAAGGCGGAGTAGATTCTTACCATTTAAGAATATTTCGTAGCAAAATAGCAATTCTAAGAGGTCGTGCACGACACACCCAAGTAAGAAATTCAGATCGGGCGTTCTAAAACTAATTACTAAGGACAAGACCAATCAACTTTCCGTTTTCAAACGGTTATACCGCAACGGTATGTGTGCAATACAATCGATTGTGTGTGCGTGTGTGTATATATAACAAAAACGATTATATTGCATTTTGTACGTAAACATAATCATTTCTTGCTGATCTTAGGCCAACTCCGTCGTGTCTTAAGATCAACGAGTTATTGAATTAATTTTTAATAAAAACAAATAGTTGAAATAACCGTCATCATTTGGATGCGTTACTTTATACAGCACTAATATTATAGGTTACTGTGCTGATCGTGCAATATATTATTTTGGGTACTTTCCCTTTTTGTCAACCTCCTTTCCTGCTCTACGATGCTATTCCCTTGCCAGCTGTGTCTTGTCGCAAAATTTTGTGCTGTATAAATTCATTAAATTTATAAATTAATAGAATTCAATGACACTTTACTTTTGATGCCTGAATTAAAAGGAGCGGAACTAAAAACTTTTTCCCAAAAATAATAAGAAATATTTATTCGAGGGAAATAAGCAAACTGAGCAAGGAAGAGTTATATTTCTTATGAGTGCCTTAACACCACCCTCTTCTTATTCTTCTCTCTCGTTTCTGTTCAATGTCGGAAGATTCGGTGTTGCAATCAATCCTATTTTTTTCCTTTGTTTTTGTCTTCATTATCTTAACTTATTAGGTAGCTCACAAGTGGTTCTAAACTTAATAAACCGCATAAAAGAAAATATAGAGGATGCATCTAAGAAACCCCAGCAGTGTCAAAAATAACATTTCCCTGGAATAGTATGAAAATTATTATGGAAGGAAGAGGAGGAGAAGAACAAGAGGGATTGCCGTAATTTAGTACGGTCACTCTTCGTCGACATTAAAAGGAAGTAAAATTGTATCATCTAAACCAAATAATCCCAAACAACCCACTTCCGGTGGCTAACCAAGCCAACAACGTTTGGGTTCTTGTGAGCTTCATCGAATGACAGATAGTCGAAAGCGTAAAGAAGAGAATAGGAATAAACTTTGAATGTGTGCGGCAATGCAGATGTCGAAAATGTGGTGTTTTCCCCGTCTGATAAAAATAAAGTTATGGAAATACTTTGCTCCAAATGACTCCTTCCTAAATTCTTTTAAAAATTTACCACTCGACTGCGTTAGCAGCAGAAACAATAACAACAGCAACTACAACCCAGCCGGAAGCATCTAATTAAGACGTTTGCTGGCCATTTTCACAAACTATTCAAATTATTCATTTTAAATCCAGCAGGAAGAGCACAAATCCGACTCAACTCCATACACGCCAGCCGTAGCAGTTATTTGTTAGCCTAATTACAAAATATTAAATGCTAATGAAGCTAAATTATAGCCTTACTATTATTAATAAATTAATAAATGCGAAACTTAATAAGGCTCGTAAAATTTCGTCTTGCGAACTCTTATTTTTCTTTCTTGGAAAGCTTTGAAAAGATGTTTAACGATAATCGTTTGCGTTTGCGTTTGCGTTTAGTATTGGGTTATCATATTTGGTTTACAATTAGTACCTCTGTTAGTGTAATAGTGCGTTTACGAAGCAAATGCGAACAATACACACTGATATTTCGGTTATACGCAGCTTAAAAATAGTGGACGAACAAGTCATGGACGTTATTCTAAATTACCATAATAATTCCGTCCGTTGTCAGGATTAGTGGTCCGGATAGTAACACTGTATAAAAATATTGGTAGTAATAATCATGTCGTCATCACTCACAGGCTGCGGCGTATCATTGTATTTAATTTCGAAACAAAATATTCAGTATTGGCTGACTTCAGTGATTCAGCGCGTTGATCGAGGTACTAAAAATATCGAAATTTAAGAAGTCGCGTAAAAAAAATAATATATCGAAGTCTTGTTCTTCTTTTCTCTTGGAACTGAAGTCATACATATAACGTTACACAAACAAATTTACTCCCTTCTTCTCAACGGCCTTATCGACTACAGAACTTTGACATATGGCCGCGACCGAAATCTCGAGAGATTTCTTATCTGTTTCTGGTATTCTGTCGTTCGTTTCAACGTGTTTAACACTTTTTTTGCTTTTCTCAGAGATGGAGTCATTCGTGGGGTATAGTGAGTCACGCTTTCATTGGAAACCATAATAATGTTCCTTTTTATTCACTTTCATTTATTTCCCCGTCTGTCCAGGCTTTTGCAGGCTTGGATTTTGCATTACAGAATTTGCGTGCTTGAACTTGTGTATAGGTGGGTGGATGGTAGTGAGTGTGGGTATGTGCTCGTCCCAACATAGTAGGTGCTGCTCGACCCGTTTCTGAACCGATTACCAATAAGATCTTTATTTCCAACACCCCCCCGTCCCGTTAATCAGAATGCCAAAAAATCCGAAACAAAATTTGTATTTCTTACCATGCGCATCGTCCCGATCAAAGAAAAAGCGTTCTTGATTTAATCGCGATTTGGGGACCATATCAGAGCTCTATTGATTAATGAAAACTTAAATTGAAAGGAACTACGGTCTAGAACTTTTGAGACTGTCCGCAAAAATTTGTTGAGCATTGGCACAGCAATAGCAATAGCAGAAACAATCCCAGTGGCAATTTGCTGGACACTTTATTTTGTCTTTTGCTTTTTGTTGTGTTTGGTTTTATAAATAGGAAGTTATTCCAAACTAGAAAGCTTTATTAAGCATTTGCCACCAGACGGAAGTAATAATCTTAGTAACATCGAGATTATAACTTCCGCCTAGTGGCAAAGGAAAGGAAGAAAGAAGAAAGGAAAAAAAGAAAAGTATTTAGTATGTAATAACTATTGTTACTAAATCTATAAATGTTAATTTTCGTTTTCACAATTCAATCAATTTATTTAATTATAAACTTCATTATCGTTTTATAATTTGAATAATTGGCTCGAAGCAGATCGACAATTCCAGAGAAATCACGATGGGGGGTTACTTTGATTAAAGACAATTCACTTCGTCTCAAAGCCGTAATGTATGTAACAGTGTACGCATCCATCCGTGCATTCCATAAATTCCAGAAAAAGTTCTTACAATGCATTAATCAAAGTGCTGAAAATATCGCACACATAAGAGCTTAAAAACTGCAAAATCAGTCGTGCCTATAACGAATTTTTCTAAAAATTTTGACATACATTCTTTAATAATTAAAGATCGTTTTAATAATTAAAGATCGTTTTTATAAAATTTTCCATTTGCCCATCACACGGTATGAATGTTATTACATTTTAGAAACCTCTTTGCTACGGAGCACAAATACAGCCACCTTTTTCTAACCAATGCTTTTCAAAGGATATTAAATATTTTCCTATTATGCTTCTTCTTTACCACTTTTATATAATTATAACTTGCTAATAAAATCGCAGCAATTTTAAAGTACATTGAAGCTTTAAATGACCATCAAAGAGAAAGTGGTCTTTGCTAGCATCGGCTCCAATGGTGTCAGAAGTAACAGTATTTTGATCACGTACTCAATAACACCCAAAAACACAAAGCCAAACTGACATTGCTCGAACCACCGACAGCACGTGCTCAACGCGGTTCTCAGTGTATGTATCAATGCAGTGTAATATCAAAGCACTTTATTGATGAGAAAATCAACTGCAGGCATAACCATCTTGCATATAAGCGATAGAAATACCGACGTAACGGAACAGAAAATATAAAAGTAAGAGTATGTGCGTATGAGAACGTGCGTTTAACAAGATCTAATGGCTAGACAGAGAAACGCACACAAACTCAGAATAATTTTTTTTATGACACTTGGAGTTTCCATATTTTTCATGTCCGCTCATCGATTGTTTTATAGAACATTTATATAGTTGTATCTAATAAGAATGTATTATATGTTGGACGGAACGGAATGATTTTTTAGCTTATAGTAAGTATCGCAGCTTTTAACAGCTCCTATGTAGAGTGCGTTCTAATATATTTCAGAACGGTAAAACTACTAAGCGGTTCACCCCTAATGCCGTTATCGTCTTATATATGTTTCGTTACTAACATCATGTCATGCGAAGAGAAATACATTTTACTACCTGTTCAATGTGTCCTGTAAGTCCTTAGCACACTTATTCTGGATACGTATGACTGAAAATCAAAAACAAATTAATTAAAATGTTGCCCCATCAAATGTGATCAAAGGGTTTAAACGAAAGGTGTTAAAATTTGTATCGCAGTAAATGCATCCTTCAGAGGGTAGGAAAAGTGTTAAAGATACATCAATAGCAATATTATTCAGATTTAAATCTCATCGAAAATTGGTTCAAATAAACAACACTCTATGCCTGATACTATTGCTGTTGTGGCAACCATTACTACCGCAACCAGCACATACAATCTCTCTCTCTCTTACTCACTAGAAAGCAAGGTGGTCGAAAAATCGGATGGTCAGACAAGCGGTCGGAACACTCTATGTAAAAATAACTCGAAAGCGCGAGGCAGTCGTGGCCGAGCGGTTAAGGCGTCTGACTAGAAATCAGATTCCCTCTGGGAGCGTAGGTTCGAATCCTGCCGACTGCGGGACCAATGATGTTCTGTTTTATTTTTCTACAGGAGTAAAAGTATGTCTGTCCTTGACCACATTTGTAGCGTTGAGTCCAACAAACCTGCAACGTCCTGTAGAAGCCTTCGATGCCAACACCGTGCTCCGTTTCTCTTTAAAATCCGTTTCATTCTTTATTACCTGCTCCACTTCAGTAAGTGTTACAGTAGAGCGTACCTCAGAAACCGCCTCCCTTTCAGACGGGAAAACCCGTTTTCAGAGATTTCGGGCACCGGGCTGATGAAACTATTTCGAATTATTTTCGCAAGCTATCTCAAGAATTCATTTATTTTACGGATTTCGGTATTTTTATTATTAAAAATTGCAACGGTCGAATGAATATTATTAATATTATTCTTGCGATTGCTAAACTTGCAACTTCACGAGTGTGTCCCAAATTGTTTTAACAGATGTGCCAGACAACACACTCGCGGAATTAATGCGGATCATATTGCGAACCGTTTATGATCAAGTACATGCTAGTTTGCGATAATTATTCTTTCCGTTTCAATACTAATCAATTATACAATCATTGCACTATTTGATCTAAAACTATGCTGACCTGTTAATGCTCCGTGAGATAATGGCGGCCTTTAAGATTAAGACCTCTGGCGGTAGAATAAGACTTCTGATTTGTTATAAAAATCACTTTTAAGTGAGTTAGTGTCCAAATACTTTGAGCCACAGAAACATCCCCCCCACCTGAATATTTTACAAAATACTGAAAGTCTGACTCTAAAGAAAATTAAATCAAAAACAATTTGTAACTGTGAAAACTATCAGACATTCAGACAATCAGACATTTTATTATAATGCTTAAAGAAAGCGGTGCAAACAATGGAGGGGATACATTTTCGTCTGGCCACCCTTGGATGGCATAACTTTTAGTTTTTGACATCTTGATTCCTCGTTTGAAAGACAATATAAGAAAACAGATTTTAAGTTAAAGTAATCTTCATCAAAAACTCGTATTTCAAACTTTCTTTCCTTCCCTTCTTCCCACTTAGCCTTCTTCCAAGACTTCTTCTTCCAAGATCCAAGAACCTTCCAAGATCAAGACATAAAATAATATTATGCAACTGCTTCTTTGAGGCATTCGAGAGGACAGCCTTCCAACGACAATTTGACAAGCAGCCAAAGGCGCCGATGCTGCGACATACATTCGAAAACAAATAAAAAGTACAAATAAGGTAAGAACGCTTACTTCGACCTGTCCAAATTTCATAAGCCCTTAATTAATTTCATTCCAATAGATAGTGTCGATTCATGCAAAAGCGGGCAGGGCCTTATTTGCAGCAGAAATAAAGGGTTTTCCAATAAAAGCGGGTCCATATTGAAACGAAATAAGACGGATTATTGAAAACCCCATTTAAGCCATTATTCGGCTTTGCACTGTGGAACGCATAGATCCGACTGAATTTCAGCGATGGCCTGGGATTGTTGAATTTGAGTACATCGATCGATTGCGGCTTATTTGCATACACATGTGACTTCAGAAAACCCCACAAGAAAAAGTCTAGTGAGGTCAAATCGCACGATTCTGGCGGTCAATTCAAGTCACCTCCGCGAGAGATAATCATACCCTCAAATCGTTCATGCAGAATGTCCATTGTGGCGTTCGCTGTGTGGCTCGTAGCGCCGTCCTGTTGGAAACATAGGTATGTCGCCTACGTCCATGTCGCTCAATTTGGGCCAAAGAAAAATGGTTATCACCGATCTGTAGCGCTCGCCGTTGACGACCACCAACGTCGTTTTGAAAAAGGTATGTACCAATGACGCCGACGGTTTAAAAACCGCACTAAACAGGAACTTTTTATGGATGCGTTGCCACCTGGTGAAACTCGTGTGGGTTGGAGTCGTCCCATATACAGCAATTCTGCTTGTTCACATAGTCATTCATCCAAAAAAAATGCGCCTTGTCGCTAAAGATGAATTTTTGGCAAAAATTAGGCCAAAACGAACACTTATTTTGATAATAATGTGTTATCATTTGGCCGCGCTGGTCAATGGTGTAACTTGCCTCGCTAATTTGGCATTACTGACTGAATTGCAAACAATAGACTTACCAGACGCTTGCTAAATTACGTGATCACTACGACTGTCAACATCGACCTGCCCTTATTGGAAAACCTTTTAGAACCTAGTCATTAGGAAATTTTCTAACAGGATTATTTTAACCTATATATCTCTCTTACTAACCGCTTCAAAATCTGTAAGAGTTCCTTCATAAAGCTTTTATATCAAAAAAGAGAAGGTGATGAAGGAAGAAATGGATGAAAGGATGTGTTTAAATTTTTATTTGTCAATTTTTTTATTACAAAATTCTTTATAAAAGCCCATGAAAATTATTAATTAAATGATTATATCCTTCACCAAATCCACCCATGCATTCTAATTAATCTGTATATAATAACTGTTATCGCTCCTGAGGCATTTATGTGTATTTTATCACTATTTTTTGGCGTTTTCCCATTTTCAGCTGTAAACAACTTTAAGACGTGAAGCAAAACTTACAGTGGCTACTGGTAACATTTAAAATGGAGTATTGCTTTTACCTTTTTCAGAACTTAAATAAGACGGTCTGTGCAACATAATTGCTCTGTGGATTTTTGCTTTTTTTGTGTCAATTGAGCTCATTATTCCGAACACTTGATTCGATCTTAATGAAATTATGGTTATTTTCGGCTTTTAAAAAGCGTCAATGTCAGTATGCTTGTCATTGTATTGTTTGTTACGTTCACTGCGATGAAAAATATATACAAGAGAAAAAATAAATGCTAATATTACCATAATTAAAAAAAACTATCGCTGAGTGGTTTTCTACGATAGTTTTTTTTAAAAGTATGTTATTATTAGTATTAATTTTTTTGTATAAGTTTTTTGTATACTTTTCTCTATTGGCTGACTTTTATGTTTGGTTATTATTGCAGGTGTTGTTGTGCTTAAAGCAATAGTAGTGATTGCAGTGGTTTTGTTTACATTTTCATACAACTTTCGATTTTTTGCACTTTTGTTGCCCATTTGTATCGTTGCTCACTAGTTTTCTGCATACAATACATAAAAAATATACGGATATACACACGCAGTAACAGAACACACATTACAACTTATTCCCGCATATATAAGTGTATTCTATTGTACCTAGAGGTTACGTACACTTACACACAAATAACCACATTAACATGCAAACACACACAATTGGTACATCGCATTTGAATATATGTTGTTGAATTCCTCTCGACTGCGCCTGGCTCTTACTTTGTCGTAACTTTTTGTGATATTTGTTATAGAGAAAAACTTTTTCCTTCCATTTGTTTCTTTTAAATTGCAAATATCTTCATCAAAAACGAAAAGCAAAGCACTGGGGGCGACATTGGATACGCCGGCCTCTTTTGGAATCGCAATTGGTTCGAACTTTCGCACGAGCAGGAACTAATTGCAATGGCAGTGGTTTGAAAAATTTTTGAAAAAACTAAATCATAAGTTACTGAATCTATTAGGAAACTATATTTATATCAGTAATTTGCTTTTTATATCAGGTAATTTTTATAAATGTACATAAATATGTGTATGGATTTTTAGTGGCACTAACGTCTTCTACCGCTTCTAATGCATTTTTATTCAAATTCATCTCTGCATGTCCTTTCCGACGACCAGAAGCCAGAAGTTCATTGTGTTTTTCTTCCGCTGTGTTGTTCCTTACGCTTCTTCAAACAATTACTGAATTGTTTGCCCACGAAATGTGAAAAAGCAAAAAGAAAGGGTACTGAAAAGTGCTTCAAAAACTGAAATGCAAAAAAGCTTCCGCCTGATACAAAATTTCAAAAATCTCAGAGTCCGTAGAACATCAAACGCAAAAATACTAAATTTATTCAAGCTCAACCGGCAAAAAGTTGTCTAAACAATAAAAGGTAGTTGCGTCGTTTTTTCATTTGTTCGCCATTAACAATCGCACAACGTAAAAAAGTGTGTTTTGGAGCAATTTTCCGTCATGGCTGTGCGCCATCTTCAGTGTCTGTAGTGGAGAACCACTACAGACACTGAAGATGGCGCATAGCCGAAACCGGTATGTCTCCAAATCAAACTCGAATAGGGATAACGGAAAATCGCTCCAAAACACATTAACATCAAACCCTATCGGAACAATCAACAAACATCAAGTAAAAAAAGTCATCTTACCGTACAATGACTAACAAAAAGCCTACACCCGAAGAAATGTTACACGCATTAAAGGGGGTGTGCCAGTTATGGAGAAGTAGATATATTCTGGCTCACAACTATCTCCTGAGACGATTTAGCCCTGTCGTCTGTCTGTCTGTTCAAATCACGATTACGAGAAAACAAAAGTAGATAAAATTTAACACAGATATCCTGTTGTCGTATGAAGGGTGGTATTGAAAATGGGCGAAATCGGATGAGAACTACGCCTACCTTTTATAACTTATATTAATGTTGCACATACGAATCTCAGTTTCAACGTTTGTAGGGCGCATTTGATGACACAATTTTATCTTGGGACTGAACCACGAAAATTGATTTTTTTACAAAAAGTGGACGTGATCCGCGTCTCTACTAGGAATACGGATATATCCTGTGGATGTAGGGTATTTAAGCTTCTGCCAGGCCGAAGATAGCACCCTTACTTGATTTTTTTAAAAATTCATTTAGTGTGGTTTTCATGGCAATGCACACTAGACCGCTCGAACAGAAACAAAACAGGATAGGAACTAAAAATTAAAGAATCGAAGGAACACGATATCATTTAGCTATTCCTCCTTTTGTATTTTTTAGAATGAAGCTTTTTGAAATGGTCGAGAACGATAGCACGAAATGGTCGAAGTTTTGAAAAAATAGTAAGGCTCACCATTTTACTGCAATTTTTATCTATTTTAGATATGGAAAAGTGATAAATCAAATGAGAAGTAATTTCGAAGGTTTATTAATTTCAATTCTGATTGACATCAGAAGATATTGTACTCTGGTCTGCTGATATCAGTGTGTTTTTTACCTGAACATTATTAATGCCATTTATCCTAATAGTCGACATATTGGCAAATGCAAACAAAACTGTTGATCAGTGATAGCTACCCACATTTCTAGAAAAATATAATTGCTAACTTCAACCAGTCTGAAACTTACATACCTTGCACCCGGAACATAAATTCATAGGTTGATCGTAATGATCAATGGGCCCAATTTTTTGTGGTATGCTAATACCCGAGGCGGTATCCCGGTTGTGGAATTTAATTTTCAAAACTGCACTAAAAACTAGGAAAGACTGACGAATGCTCTGCTATAGGTGTGGCGGGGAATCGATTACCGTGATTTTTGCGGATGATCAAGGAATCCCCGATGGGGAGAACACCTTTTCCAAATTCCGTGATTACCCCATCGGTTCTTTAGCAAACATGTTTTCTGCTTCCAATCATGTGGGCCGGACAATGATTTTTGATAATCAATTATTGATATGATAATCAATTATTAGATATAAAGGCATTAATAGTAAGGCTTGCGAACTATGTCATATAAGATTAGCCAGATCATTATGCCATACGAGAAGTGTGATCATAGTGAGATAATGTTAAAATGAAACATAGATGAAATTGGAATTTCTTAGAATTATCTCTTGCGCTTTTCGTAATTGTTCGTAAGTTCCACAGTTCTGCATAATATAAAAACGAAATATTGACAAATTGTTTTTTGTTAATATTTTCGTATACTCTCCCAGACTTTGTGATGAATTCACTGAAAAATGTAAACCCACTTTCACACTTTCACACGAAAAACTCGTCATATCGACGACGAGCAATTTGCGTATTTGGGCAGAAAATTGTAAGAAAAGTAGTCATGAAAATAACGAAAAGAGCAAATTCAACGGAAAAACAGCTATAGGTAAAATATTACGTTAAAAAAAACAACAACTAGCAAGAACGTTGTCTTCAGCCTGGCCGAAGCTTATATATCCTATTCCCCAATGTCTTGGGGGATAACAACGTACAAATAAAATGTCGGAGGGTTATATAAATATATTATATATTTGTATTTAAATTATTATATTTACATTTATAACCAGCCTATGATGACAGAAAACATTCGTGCCAAATTTCATGGTGATAACATTATTTGTTCTTTTGTCATCGTAACTTTTGCCCATATAGGGCCTGACACGCGCACTTTTTGGAACAGTTCTAATTGAGACGCGGGCGTGGTAGTTGTCCGATTTCACCTATTTTCAACACCACCCAGGCTATTCTAACACGAAATATTCGTACCGAATATTATGATGATAGCTTTATTCGTTCTCTTGCAACCGCGATTTCACAGACAGACAGACAGACAGACAGACAGACGAACGGACGGACACGGCTAAATCGAGTCAGGGGATCATTCTAAGCCAGAATATATATACTTCTGTATATCCATTGTCGCTTCTTCACTGTGTTACAAGTTTAGCATAACGTTAATATATCCTTTCCCCTTTTTTAAAAGGGAATAGGATATAAAAACACGAAGTTGTAGGAACAAAATTGTGGAAGTTGAGTAATCTATCTAGGGACATCTTCACAAACAGGGTTAAAAGCAGACTGTTTCGCATAATACTCTTCTTATAATTTGTTCTATCAATATTTTATCTTTTTTATTTTAAGCCTTCCTTCCCTTCAATCGCAAAGTTAAAAGTCTGGTCAATGGATGCCAAATGTTTAAACAAATATTTGTTTGTGCAAGTTAACATGGTTAACATGAGTTACCATCAATAAAAGAATTTCCTTCTCAACTATACCGGCAGCTTGTCAACATGTTATCAAATTTATACTTTTTCTGTTTTGTTAAATCTAAAAAGGCTTAGAAATATTTTGTCGTTAGGAATTTTTGTTTTATATAGAAAAATTATTAAATTTGAATTGAACTATTCGCATCAAACATAATCTTATTTATTGGCGCCCAACGTGGGGCATGAAAAACATTAGTAAAATAAATAAATAAAAAGGAAAACAAAAACCTTGCATTAAAAAAAGCAACAATACCAACAATACAAAAGATAATAAGGATAAAAATAGAAAAGGAACAAGGACAAGGAACCTAACTAAGGAAGAAAGAAAGAAAGAACCAAGAATCTAACAGGAACAAGGACAAGAAAGAAGAATCATTATATTGTCTTATGATATGATTATTGTAAGTTGATTGACTCGGTTTTATAATTTATTATAAACTTATCATTATTTATATTGATTTTCAAATTTATTTGATTATAATAAATTTTATTGGTAATTGGTAAATTCTTAAGTAAGATAATGTCTGTTTAAAACCGGGTTTATGAACGAAGTGGACAACAACAAAATTTTCGGATTTGATTTCCGATCCTCAAAAGTTTCGTTTATCATAAAAACCAAATTCGTGTGTAAAAAAATGAATCCAGCAGAGCTTTCACAAGTAGTGAATGCCTCAGTAACTTCTGCACTTGAACTACAAAGAAAAGAGTTCGAGGAAAAACTTAAATTATTACAAGATCAATTTTCTAACCTATCTGAAAAACCTTTAGTAGCCCGTTATGAAAAAGTTAAAATCATCCCGGGAAAGGTATGCGAAGAATCTCTTGAAGTAGTGAAATCATTGCCAGAATTTTCCGGTCAGTCCGAATCTTATGTGTTGTAAAGAAACTATTCTTTACATATTTTAAAAAAAAAAACACCGAGGGTGTAGAACACGGCCTACACCCCAACCGAGCCGGTCTTTACTTACTCGTAAACTAAAGACTCGGTGATCTGAGTTGAGCGGTCCCAACTCGGGTGGAACTAACCGGGTTATTCTGTAAACTCACATGATGCGTTCAGTTCGATTCTATTCTCTATTCTCTTTTGTTATTTTCGTAAAACAGATGTTCCGTTGTCAGAAAAAAAAATTAACTTGAACGCATCCCATCCCATGTCTTTGTGTCGTAAATTGTTGCTACTTTTATATGCTTTTCGAAAGATTTTCCGAAAACACACGAATTCCATAAGATTCGATTGCATGCGTTCAAATGTCATTTCGCACGCATAAAGAAACCAGTCGTTTCTGCTTTGTCGGCGTTGGTGGTAGTTTTTCATGAAATTTTGAGTTACCTAAAAAAAGAAAAAAAAACAACAAACAAAATGGAGTCGAATGCGGGAAGAAGGTTTATGTTTATATTTGGTTTCATAATTATTTGTGATATTATGTGTAATTTTCCATTAGTGCCAAATACACAAATAGCCGACAGTTTACTATTCTTCTTCAAGAACTGAAACTTCAAGAACTGTAAGTTTCCTAATAATGCCCTGATTATTAGAAAGGGGATTTATTTATTTTTTACATCATTACTAATTTTTGGTTTGGATTGACTTAAAATCGAGAACAAAAAGAAAGCTTGCGGAGAATGCAGCGGAAGTACGGAAGACTGGAGGTGGACCATTCCGTAAAGTGTTTTTAACAGACGTGGAGCAAGAGGTCGAGCAATTGCTAGGCCTCTGTGCTAATATTGCGACAGGGGGTAATTGTTTCGGTTTCGGAAACAGAGTTGCAGGGGAGTGTTCCCTCAAAATGAATTTTTGTAACTATTATTTTAATCCTAATACTAAAATATGTATTCCAGTATCGCCGGAGGAACCCACGTTTCAGGCTTCACCAGCCGTCGACCACACCGCAACGACTTCGCCCTCGGCTGTAGCCGACAATAACGTCTATCATCCTCAAGAAGCATCTTCCACTTCCAGCTTGGAAAATACAAATAGAAGTACTGCCGTTTCCGCTGCGCCAAAACCGAAGCGACGCCAAGAAGTACTGGACGAGGAGGTGGTACTACTTCGGCAAGAATTGAATAACCAGCAAAATATTTTGCAGTCAGTAGAGCGCATTGCTAATGCCTCCGAAAATATGTGTGCGTTATTCCACCAGTTGGCGGAACATCAGAAAGCTGCATTTGACGCGGAGGAGAAGGAACGACAAGATCGAAAAAATTTTCGGCAGTGTGTTTGTAACGCATTGGAACGCATCGCCAATACGTTTGCTATGTGTGTTGCAGATCCGGAGCGACATGAGGCAGCTCAGGCCTTGATTAATCTTCAATAAAAAAAGTGCAGAAGTTACTAGTATTAAGTTCACAAATGAAGTGCCTGTTATATTTTCAAGTTTTCTAGATATAAGTTCACAAATAGTTACCTCTAATATTTGATCTCCATATTGTGATACTAAAATAGGCTGTAAAATTATCTGAGATATACAGGACTAACAATCATGGAATAAATAATATAATTCGTACAAAATTATATCTCAATGTTTTTTATTTGTTTGCCTTGAAAAAGGCATATTTTGTTAGCCCTGAGAAGGACTGATTTTTTCTTATTTTTTCAGTTTTAATTAGCAATTGATCTGGCGTTCTGGTCGCGAGCTGCTATCGCTGCAGTTGAAGACACTTCTTCATCCAAATATGGGTTTTCAGCAACCACGACTTCCTCCTCGATCTCCCATTGGTTTTTGTAGTATAAGCAAATGTTATGCAGGGCGCAACAAGCATTCAAAATTTTTGTTGCTACCGCCGGAGAGTAATGCAGGCCTCTTTCTGCAATAATACAGCGGAATCTACTTTTGAGGACCCCAAAGCATCGCTCAATTGTGTTGCGTGCCATACAATGCTTTGTATTATATACAACCTCATGTAGTTGTTGAGGTCGACGATATGGTGTCATTAAATATGGGAGTAATTGATATCCCGAATCACCTAAAATTTTACGTATCACAAAATCTTCACATAAGGCGAAACATTATCAAGGTCTTACCCAGAAGCCAAAAATTTCTGTGTCCAGCGTTGTATTGCGTTTTGAAGAACTCCTCTGCCTCACTAATCCTCCACACATATGCGTCGTGGTTTGCTCCTGGTGCTCTGGCATCAGCAAACCGGGTTACCATATCGAAATCACATATCTGGAATAAAAAATTATTTCAACCTTTGTTCTAAAAAAGATATAGAAGCCTTTTCTGCTGTAGTAAAGGTTTTTCCGATCTCCAGTTCCCATTAGTTTGATATGAGTGCCGTCCACACAACCAACGACTCCAGGAATGCAAAATTTCGCAAAAAGCTTCTCTTTTGTTGCGGATGTTTCTTCTTCCGTCCATTGAAAATGAATCCACTTCGGACAAAAATGTCGATCGAAGATATCTAATAAGTCCGACACGTTTTTGGACACATTACTCTGCGACATTGCGGCGACATGTTCATTACCAACCGATTTTTTGTAGCTCCCACTTGCTAAAAAACGCAAGAAGGAAGCTAATTTGAGAATCGGGGGAATAAACGTAGACCTCTGAGCCTGTTTCATCCATGGAACCGCCTCTTGTAATACCTTCATGAAACAATTTTTGTCCATTCGAAAATTTGTGAGAAATCTGTAACAGAAGTAATATACATAAAGTTGGATTGTGCCAGCAAATTCTATATAAAATAATGCCTTAAAGAGCAATGCATTTTTATAAGTGTATATCAACTTACTCTTGTTGCGGCATCTCTAAGGGATTTGAATGATCTCTTAACCCTCTTATCATCCTTCTTAAATTTACATTTTCAGCGCGATGGTCACGTTCCTGCGCTTCTCTTCTTCGTCAAATATAATTTCCAACACCAGTCAGCATTTTCAAAAGTTGTTTTCTACAGGTTATTTTTTGAATTAAAATTTTAAACATATGCACTTATGCACCTTTTCTACTAATTGACGATTTTTCATAACCGACCTTTGTTGCCAGGTTACACTATAGCAAATTTTCATAAAATATTACGGGGATAATGTTAAAAGTAATGCTGAACTTGTTGAGATTTGCACGGTAAAATTAAAACAACGTCTACCAAAACAATTTATTTTAATTGATATAATGTTAAAAATTAAAGAAATGTTCAACATTTAAAAATTTATCAAATAAATAAATTTGTTATATATATGAAAATATGAAAGACCTTACTTAAACGACTGCACTCATACCTATCAGTCTTCATACATGGTAACACTGTGCGGACTGAACTAGTATACAAATACATGACGAATGATAGGCAAAGCAAAAATCGGCTGTTTCTTACGAGTTCCCATCCCACGTTTATGAAACCTTACAGAATTTGTAGTTTTCGATCATGTGACAAATTGAACGCAGGATTTGAACGCATCATGTGAGTTTACATAATAACCCGGTAATTCGACGCTTGCGTCCCACAAAGCAAGGCACTGGAAATGTCCCGTAAAATCAGGCGATCATTTATGAAGAAAAGAAAAGAGAACAAAATGGTACAGTGGAGGCAGATAGAAATGAACCCAAAATGAAAAACCATTGAAACACTATTTACGAAACAACAATTTAAAAACGTTTGTGTTAAAAATGCAACAACAAATAAACAACAACTAGGCAACAACAAATAATCGCATTGAATTTGACAACAAGACAACAAAAATTAAACACAAAAATGTAACAACAAGGCATCAATTATTACTTAAATAGAAACTAAAAGACAAATAACAACAATCAAACACTTAGAAGATTCTGGAAACGAGATCAAAAACAATAACCAACGAAAAAAATGCCGTTTTTGAAAATGCGACAAATTTAAGAATTTTTCAAAAAAAAAAAAAAAAAAAAAAAAACAAGTAGCAACAAATATAATGGATGACCCGCTATAGAAACAGTAATGTTCAAAACAACAATGCACAGCAAAAGTTGTTTTGACAAGACTATAAAATCGAGTGTGAAAGTTCACTCGATCTCTTCTTTTGGAAATCTCCAAGCGGTAAGTCACTGACCTAGTCGTAGAACATTTTAACTAACTTGTATATTGGCCGAGTGGTTTTAACCGGACGCCAATTTCGTAGCACAGAACATTGAAATTAACCTATATAGAGGCCGAGTGGTTTTAACCGGACGCCAATTTCGTAGTTTAGAACATTGAAATTAACCTATATAGTGGCCGAGTGGTTTTAACCGGACGCCAATTTCGTAGCATAGAACATTGAAATTAACCTATATAGTGGCCGAGTGGTTTTAACCGGACGCCAATTTCGTAGCATAGATCATTGTAATTAACATATATATTGGCCGAGTGGTTCTAACCGGACGCCAATTTCGTAGCATAGAATATTGTAATTAGCATATATATTGGCCGAGTGGTTCAAACCGGACGCCAATTTAATATAGTAGATCCTATTGTTAAGATCCTAGATTTATGAGAAATGTTTGTAAAGAGGAGAAGAAATGAAAATAAGGTAAAATAAATAAAAACAAGGTATTTTATTTCTGATAAAAAAACCCCTGGCGAGACTGAGTTATACCCAGGCTCAGAAACATCGTTACAGTGTCTTGGCGCGAAGCCGCCCACAATGTCTACGAGTTATATAAAGCATACGATGGTAGCTCTAAACACTATCAGGTCGTTACCATTATCAGGAACAAGATTCGAGGTGCTGCAGATGCAATTCTTTCTACATTTAGTACAGTCCTCAATTTTGAAGCCATTATTGCCCGTTTAGACTTTACGTATTCAGATAAGCGACCTATCTATTTAGTAGAACAAGAACTGTCAACATTAAGATAGGGTTCTGCCACTGTCCCAGAATTCTATGACGAAGTAGAAAAGAAATTGGCAACATTAGCAAATAAGACAAAAATTTCTTATGAGTCAGATATTGCGGAAGCAATGAACGAAAAATATCGTGTTAATGCTCTTAGAGTTTTTATTTCCGGGCTAAAAAAACCATTATGCGATATACCCTTTGCGTCACAACCCCATGATTTACCATCCGCATTAGCACTTGCACAAGAAGTAGATGCAAACCACGAACGACATGTCTTTACTGCTAGCTTCGCAAATAGGGGAGCTGAAATAACAAGAAAAACTGGTAATAACCAAAGAAATAATATTCGCGATTCGCCTGATAATCAAAATAATGAATACTTATTATAAGAATACTCATTATATTAGAAACTATAAAAACGATGCACAATATCATAATAAAAATAGTCATGAAAATAACAATGCAAACTATACCCAAAGGTATTCTGACCAGACTCGGGAGGCATACAATTATGAAAGACAAACTCGTCCAGAACCAATGGACATTGACCCCACCTCATCTCGTTTAAAACAACCCACATATTACACAAATCAAATGTCAAAAAATGATAATTTTCAGAAACGTCAAGCATTCTCAAACCGCAAAACGGGGCCAAAATTTCAGCGAATAAACAATTTGGCCCAAGGGGAAATCACATATGAAGAAAATACTGAATCGCTATATCAAACATTAGCTCCATTAGAATGTGAAGACCCAAATTTAGAAGAAATTAATTTTTTAGAGGAAGTTCCCTCTTGCCTTCGTTCTCCAAAAACTAGGGGGACAGGAGGTAAAGATCCTTGTTGACACTAAAAGCTATATCCGGCCTCCAGTGGGCATTAAAGGGGTCAAACCTGTTAACAAAATTTTTACAATAAAATCCATACACGGTGTTACCAATATTACACAGAAGTGTAAAATACATTTATTTGGCATAATATCAGAATTTTTTATTTTACAAGATTTAACTATCTTTGATGACATAGTAGGTCTAGACTTACTAAATATGGTTCGAGCTAATATAAATATCAGAAAAACCTAATAGAATATGATTTTGGGAGAGAAACTATACTTTTTTTTAAAGCCAAGTTGTCAGTCATCTTCAACTCCAGACGGAGTCGGTCCCAGAAAATATAAAAGAAACTTTTTTTAATGTAATAAAACGAATAAATAGAGTCTTCGCAGACTCGAATGAAAAATTAACTTACACGTTGTAGCCACAATACGCACAAAAACTAATGAACCAACTTACGCTAAATTCTATCCATACCCATTAGGTGTAGCTGATTTCGTAAAATCAGAGATTGGAGATCTTTTAATAAATGAAATAATACGACCTTCGAGGTCTCCATACAATAGCCCCATATGGGTTGTTGACAAAAAGGGTTTTGATGACTGCTACTCAGTCAAAAAAAATTAAAATCCTTTTTGATCCAGAACAAGATGAAGCTTTTAATAAACTAAAACAAATACTTTTATCCGAAGATGTTATGTTAACTTATCCAGACTTTCAGAAAGCTTTTGACCTTACTACTGATGCCTCTTCCCACGCCTTAGGAGGAGTATTATCTCAGGGTTGAAGACCGATTACAATGATTTCAAGGACATTGAATTCAAAAGAAGAACACTTTGCTACCAACGAACGAGAGCTTCTGGCTATTGTTTGGGCTTTAAAAACTCTAACTCATTATTTATACGGCGTGAAGAACCTAAACATTTATACCGACCACCAACCTTTATCATTTGCGGTGTCCGACCGCAACCCTAATCCCAAAATTAAAAGATAGAAGGCCTTCATTGAGGGTTATAATGCCAAACTTATCTATAAACCAGGCAGGGATAATATGGCAGCAGATGCTTTGTCAAGACAGTTTATAAACTCTTTGGATTCCGAACCCCATTCGGATGCGGCTACTATTCACAGCGAAGAGTCGCTAACTCATACAATTGAAACTGTCCTTAAACCTATTAACGTCTACAGAAACCAAATTATTTTAGAACCAGGTTCACATACATCCAAAGAACATTTATAATTTTCGGAAACAAGCTTCGACACTTTCTTACCTTTACCGATAACGAGAGTTTGCTTAAACTGATAGGAGAAATAGTAAAATCCGACGTAGTCAATGGTATTCACTGTGAGCTGCCCTTACTGTCTCAGATACAGCATCAGTTAATAAGTATGTTCCCAAACACTACCTTCCGTCACACAACGAAATTCGTTACAGACATATTTAATCCTAACGAACAAATAGAAATAATTAATCAGGAGCATAACAGAGCTCATCGCGCTGCGCAAGAAAATGTTAAACAAATACTAAATGACTATTTCTTCCTTCGAATGGAGAAGAAAGCAAAATAAGTCACAAAAAATTGCAGAATTTGTACAAAGGCGAAGTATGATAGACATCCCATAAAACATCCTATTGTAAGGACACCAGTACCAACCTTTCCAGGGGAAATTCTCCATGTAGATATTTTCTCGACTAAGCCAACATATTTTCTGACTTGCATTGACAAATTCTCGAAATTTGCAATTGTTCAGCCATTAGCATCGCGTACCATAATAGATGTAAAACCATGCATTTTGCAATTAGTTAACCTATTTTCCGGAACGAAAATAAATTTTTGCGACAACGAAAAATCACTTAATTCAAATACTATTAAATCTTGTCTCAAAAACTACTTTAACATTGATATAATAAATTCCCCTCCCTTACATTGCACATCAAATGGACAAGTTGAAAAATTTCATTGCACAAATAAAATAGCAAGATGACTAAAATTAGAAAAAGGAATTGAAGGCACGATAGACCTAATATTAGCAACGATCGAATATAATAAAACCATTAATTCAATTACTAATAAAAGACCATTGGATGTTTTTCATACCTATCAAGAACACGCTGAAGAAATCCAAAACAGGGTTAAGGAGGCCCAAGAAATGGCCATTAAGGATCATAATAAAAATAGGTCTGCAAGAAGTTTTCATGTTGGCGAAAGAGTGCACATCAAGTCAAACCGACGTTTAGGCAACAAGTTAACCACTTTGTATATTGATGGAGTCGTCTAAGAGGACTTAGGCTCCACAGTTAGAATTAATGGAAGAATAGTTCACAAAGAGAATCTTCGCTAAGAATTTGTAATACTTTAGTGTGATCATCGCAAAATAATAATGTAAACTTGCATAATCGCATTGGTTTTACTAACGTAGTAAACGAAATTTTGAAGGTCGAAAAATTCTGAGTGATGACAATCGTTCTTAAGACAGACTATATTTTATCTCATTAACTACCCTAATACTGTTGAACTTTTAAAACCCAATAATTTTCGATAATAAATTTTTTCGAAGTAGAATCATTCCTAAAACCGAGTCTCTCAACAATTTAACTATAGCTATAGATATATTACTAGTTCCTGTGTTTAAAATTAATAATGTCAATAGCCTAATTCATTCTTTAGTTAAGTACACTAATAATACGATTGAAATGAATTCGTAAAACCCAATAAACATCACATCAAAGGACAACAAAATGAAACCACTTCGAGACAAAGCTGCCGCAAAAAAAAACACTCCACTCTTCAACCATTGCCTGGGAATTACTTTATGGTTCTACAAAAATATCGAACGCAACAGCTCACGTTTAATGATAACGAATGATATGAATGCAGAACGGCATTTGGACAATTAGGTCCAACACAATATAAAATGGATGATTGTTTAGTCGCTATAATCAATTCAATCAATTTTACATTACCAATAGCGCCAAAATCAATCCATCAAAAGTAAACTGAGTCTGCAAATGTAAACCAATAAAAACTATAATACAGGCAAACAAGCAGAAGGTCCGAGGACGTCCCTTACTTAGGAGGGGAGGAGTTAACAAGGTTAATATGAGTTACCATCAATAAAAGAATTTCCTTCTCAACTATACCGGCAGCTTGTCAATATATTATCAAATTTATACTTTTTCTGTTTTGTTAAATCTAAAAAGGCTTAGAAATATTTTGTCGTTAGGAATTTTTGTTTTATATAGAAAAATTATTATTAAATTGGAATTGAAACTATTCGCATCAAACATAATCTTATTTATTTGCACACGGCGCAATCATAAATAAATTATACCAAATAATTCGACTAGCGACGACGAAACGAAACCAGACAGTGTAAGACCTAAATTGTTCTGTCCCTTTATTCCATTAAAAAGTTCTAAAAAAGTAAATATGACAATCACAACCTCCGACGTGGCCAAAGGTCCTTTATACTCAGTGGTCGGTGAACGTCCCTTTTTAGTGTTATATTCCATTATCTTTTTTAACCTAGATCTGCTAACTCTTCCTCAACTCTTCTCAAAGAACGTCTGCAATTTGTATAGCATTTTGGTGGATTTATAATGCCCAGGACTGCTCTCTCGGTCATAAAATTTCAACTTCATAATTTTAATAGAGACTGAGAAATAAGGCTTTCTAATTTTATTTTATAGAAAATAGACTGGGCCAAAATCGTCCTTTTTCCAGGACCGTACCATTTACTTTCAAAATATTTGGGAATATTTGTGCCACATTTTGTGATATTTTATAACCCGCTCTTCTGTGATGCAGTCATCTCTACAATTGTGGCTCTGGATGAACCACCTGCAACCTGTAAAATAACCTAATATTCACTGGTGAGTTGGCGCATAAAATTTTCTTATGTCCATGTGTACATATATTCGTATTAGGAGACAGAAGTGAGCGTGGTTCTCACCCGATTTCTCCCATCTTAAGTACCGAGCAGGAAAGCGATAGGAAATATTCGTGCCGTATTTCATTACAACAACTCTACTTGTTTACCTGAAATTCGGTCTTCTTTATAGTTGTGGTTCTGGTGGACACACTACGCCCTGTTTTGCATAATTATTTAGTATTTATGAGGGTGTTCGAGGAGGATCGTGTTATCCAATTCCGTCTACGAAGGTTAAAAGTGTAATACATGTGTAGACGTATTCATATTGGGTTTTATTGTTGAGAGGTTGAGGATCGTCCTTTGAGGCAAGGAAAAATACAATCAAATGCAAACAAAACTTTGAAAAGTATTTTAAAAAAAGTCGAAAATTATGAAAAAGGTGTGAAAAAGACAAAGAGGTTGAAGAGAAAGAAACATAAAAATAGGAACCCTTGAAATGCACATCCAGCGCGATTTCATCTCTTAACGCATTATATTTGACAAAGTTACGCTTAATAGAAGAAAAAATCTTCTCACTTTTCCTTTCTTTCTGTTACCGATCAAAAGTCACTTCGTCCACCGCGAGACTTCGTGGTGCCCACTATTGTGATTAGTAACCGCTATGTGCGACAAGGATAGAAAAAAACAGAATGCAAACTTCTTCTTATATGAAAGCCGAAAGGGAAGGATTCGACTTCAAATTACAGAAGCTGGGTCACCCATTCGTTTCGTTTCCTTTTTTTCTACTTCCTTTTCTCTTATTCCGCTTTGTTGATTCTAGTCTAGTTATTTCTCTTAACAAGATTTTTCCCACTGAGAAAGGTGCTACCTTTAATTTATTTTTTGCCTTACTTTTCTGGTCTTTTTTTTGTAAGAGAAGAAAATATCTTTGAAGTTATTTTAAAGCCATACTCAAAAGTTGATTTATAGCAACAAATAAAAATCAACTGAAATTACTCAGATTCGATAAAAACCAATGAATAAATTTGGTACAATTAATATAATCAATACGTTCCAAAATTGACAAATCACTAAAACTTTATTTTGAGTTTCTCATCCCATAGTCATAACTATATGTATGGAAAATTTCTCTCACCTTATGCAATATACTGCTGTAGCATATATTTTGAAAATATTTAAAATTCTCACTAACTGAATTTTAAATTCAGTTAATTAAATTAAACAGGTAAATGAAGTATTTACCTACAGACTTCAGAAATTATTCGAAATCTATTTCGAACAATTTACTTTAGGAACCTCTCCCGCTTTCTACATTTTGTCTACCGGAACCCACTTTCCGTTAGAAAAATTTGGCTTTCAATTTGCAATTCATTTCAGATTTGAATTTCTGAATGACGCATTTGCCGTAATGGCAATTGATGTATGCTTGTACGTTAGTATTTTGTATATGTCTGGTTTTGCTTATTGAAGTTTGTATTACTTTGTTCTACAACTCGTGGATTACGGAATTTAGGAGAATTTAATTGCATGCTATTAATAGTGTTGATATAGATTCAATTTCTAAATGAAATAATTGTGATTTATTTACGAATGGATTATTATTTCCATATATTACGTAGAAAATATGTTGCTCTTCTATACAAAAGGTGAATGCTAAAGAAATTTGGTTTGATTGCATGACTGTGCTTCACTAAGTCCGGCTAAAAGTGAATTAGTGCTAATATTTCATAAAATACATATTCTGCCAACATGACATTTGCATATCTTTCATAAATTAATAAATTGTTGCCAATTGAAACATGAATCTCTACAGTTCTCCCAAACAATGTTTCAAACATTTTATCATCTGGTTTTAAAGAATGAAAATCTCGTGTAAGTGAAGCTCATTTATCTGAGTCGTGCAAAATTAAGTTTTTCAATATCTTCTCGACACAAAGTTGTCATACATGTTTAGTACGTCGTTTGCAGAACCATTTATTTTATTACTAATTGATCCAACAATGTAAGTGAAAATTCTTTCAAGGTTATCAACAAATTCGAAAAGTAGTGAATTTTCATTTGTCTTGCTCGGGATTTGCTTCATGTTTAGTTCAGGTTCTAAACTTTCTAACAGCGGCACGTGAATATGGCTTATATACCCAAATATTCTGATATAAATGTGAGGGTTTTTATATTATGGCAAGGCTGAATTATAAAACGTTAGAGCTTTACATAATGTTTTCTTTACTCAATAATTTATAATTAATAAATAATTAATAACATTCAAATTAATAACATTTTTATGTTAAATTAACATTCAATAATTAATAACATTTTATTTAAAAGAGTATACTTAAGTTTCTTAATAACTGAAGCTAATTGAAGCAAAAGCAATATTTCTTAAAGATAAAAAATAAAGATGGGGATAAAACAAAAATGCATTTTATTATGTTGTTGTGCAATGTATTATGTTGTTATATTACTGTATTTTGGGCATTGCTCCCATTTTACGGCCAGCGCAGCGGATTTTCAATGCCAATTCTCGGTAAGGGTCGATTCGGCGAACAAGCAGTCAACATCCGGGAGTTAGAGGAATGCCAGATCTGCCGAAAACATCGCGGATGACCAATGGGAACGCCGTTTGCTCGCTGACTTCTTAGGGATATTTGTTTTCCAATGTATGCCGCCCAATTCTCAATTCATTGAGGCGAATTTTCTTTCGGAAGGGTTTCATTATATAAATTATATAAATATATATTTAAATATATATTTAACGTTTAGCTGCTTTAAAAAATTTCCTTTTGTGGTATATTTATTTATACTCCCCTTCAATACCAAGTCGTCTTATCCATTTAATATCCTTCAACTATTATCGTCCTTACCCCCCTAAAACGTCCCCCCCCCTAAAACTTTTTTCAAATTTGTTCTGCATCTGTAATGATTCCATTCGTTTCTAACTCTTTCCACAGACTCAAATATAATTTTACTCAATTACCTTTCAGTTATTTTACTGTGTGAAAACGAATTTTGAAATTCCTCTTCAAATATTTCCTCTCCACATTAAATTGCTGAATGTTGAATTAGGAATAAACTAAAGTAGGGAAATAAAGGAGGCGCAGGTAAAGCGGACTAATTACTCAAAGCGTCATGGACGTCACATCACGTCATGGAAACCTTTAGATATTAAACACTCACTCATGGTGGAGAGAAAACATGTTTCCCTAGTGTTTTTCATAAAAATGTGGTCGAAGAAACCGTTTCCCGCAATTATTTCGGAAACTGTTTCCAATATGGAGTTATTTTTAAAATCCCCAAATCAATATTCAAAAATTTATTAATCCTATCATGAAAAGAGTTCGAGAAATATTTCTGTAAAAACTACCTTTTTAGAACCGGTTTGATTTGGAATAATTTTCAATGTGTTTTGATACTTAAACCAATCTATAATTGGGCTGTTTATTTTAGATTCAGACTTGGTACCGACTTAACCGATTCCATACTAATAGATAACAGATAACTTGGCTTACTAAGTGAGGCAGTAAATATGTCTTTAAAACCAAACTAACTTTATTTAAAATGTTTGATTTATAGTATTTTCACAATATAAATTACAAGAAAATAAAAACCAAATTCAAAAAAGAAGTAATCGAAAATTATTCAAGCAACAGAAAAAAATTATCGAGATAATCATTTTAAAATACTGCGACAACAGACAAACATTATTGAAACAAAACACTACCTATTACTCAGTTAAAAGCGACTGAATTATTTATCGCGCGTTGAAATACATCGCGAAATCATGCAAATAAAGTAATTATCAATAATTAAACCTCCGCTCAGAATAAACAGTGTGGGAATCATATTTGATGAAAGAGCATAGGGCTCAACATTCACACAATCATGCAACGCAATTATCCATTTCCCTAATAGTCGTACAGCGACTCAAACAATATAGAGTAAATAAAAATTTGTATGTCAATATTTTTTTACTTTTCCAAAGACAATTATTTAATATGCAAAAGTGAATAGTAAAGTGAATTGAAATAGTAAACAAACCGGATTTTGATAATGGGTGATCATAAATAAAAGAGGTAAATATTGCCACAGCAAGGAAAAACCGAATGGGGGGCAGGGTAAGGTAAAAATATTCAACACGAACGTTGTCACCAACATCAGAGGTGAGAGGATACATGCATATGAAATGATAATTGTGCGGAAAAACAAACTCAAAGTTGATGATAGTAATGATAACGAAGCCGGAAGTGATTTTCAATGGTGCGCGCAATGATTTTGGTCGTTATAGGGATGGTGATGGAACTAGCCCTGACGTTGATAGTTATGTAATGTTGCTTTTAATAGTAATGTTTCAATAGTAATGTAATGATGTTGTTTTTAATAGTAATGTTGATGAGGTTGTTGATGTTGATGGTGCTCCTAGTGTTAGAGTCATCTTTGGTCAGGAAAACAATTTTTGCCATTTCCTATAGCATTTTCCGTTTAAGTAGGATTTTATGAAATTACGGCAAAAAATGTATTGTCACTATTAAATATATTATTGATTACCATTACTGGTGATGATTTTGGGCAATTAAAGGAAGGAAAGTATTTGATAAAACTATTTGTGGCGCGTATGAAGTTCATGCATATCTGCATTACGTTTACTAATGAAGAAAAGGCCAATATTTCTATTATTAAAATATAATGTACAGCTGAAATTATTACTATTCCTTTATGCCAAATAATCCAACGCCTTTTTTTATACGAGTAATAATTCATACGAGTAATAATTTATATTACCTATTATTAATTCATAATAACCCCTGCTTATTAGGACTTTTATGCAGTTGTTCTCTTCTTCCTTTCGCTCAGTTTGAAGAGCATATCAAATCCATCTCATTATTAACAAAGAAAGAATGTACATAATATCAGCAGAAACGATAACGAATTTATTTTATTTACGCATATTAAATTATTTTGCAAAAAGGATACGTAATCCGCGTCTCTACCAGGAATACGGATATATCCAGTAGGTGTAGGGTATTTAAGCTTAAGATAGCACCCCTACTGTTTTGTGTTCGTTTTGACCATTCCAGAAAATCGTGCGATAAGTAACACTGTTTTGAAATTGGCAAAATGTTCACAATCAAAACTCAAAGATAACGATATCCCTGAATTAACAGAAAAGTTAATTTACTTTTACGGACTTCATGGAATCGTCACTAATTTAGTAACTTGCATAAAATTGCTAGTCAGACGACAATTAAACCGATTAATATTATTCATCTGAAATCGCAAGGAAACCTTTTCATTCGCAGTTCGATGCGCAGGAAGGAAAGCAAAATTATTTAACTTTTGCGCATTAGTGAGCCACAATAAAATCTATTTAATTTAGAGAAAAAAGGAAACTACTTGATAACTAAAATAATTAATAATATGTTATAATAATGCTACTAAAATATTGAAAAGTTTACCAAAAATCTTCGAACAAGGGACAATAAATTTTAGGATTACAATATTTACAATAAAAATAATTATTCTGCCGAATTTTTAAAACTCGATAGCAGTTGATTCTCGACTCGAATTTTCAAGACTTGTTTAATTGTGCATTAACGCACAGGAATCTTTTCTTTGCTTTCCACAAATGCACATATTATACGAAAAACATATCACCACACTCACGCGTATATTTGTGATGCGTGGTATCGATTCTCTAATATAACGATTAGATTTATTATTGAGTTTACGAACCAAAAAAGATGGAACATTTCCTGTGAAAACAAAAAAGCATAAAATTACAATTTTGTGATAAACTACCGCAGCATTGATATTAAATATTTTTTTATTTTAGCGAAATTTCAACTAATTATGGCTAATATTTATATCTCTCTAGCAATTCCGGGCTTAAAAACATGCGAATGGTTTTACGAGTGTCCATGCTGTCACATATGAGAGTCGAGGAGTAAATAAAATTTTACCTTTCAAACGGTATTTCACTGTCCACAACCACATTTTTTATCGGTATTTCGACCTGCCTACTTGGATCTTTCATGTAATCCTGCAGCAAAAATATTAAATGAAATTCATGGGGCTGTTTTTTAAGAATTAATCGAAATTAAAAAAGCTACAGCAACGTCTTTTTTTTATTTTAATCTTTCAATTTATACAGTCCACAATTGTCGGCAGTTCTTGCCCCTGTTACTGTTGCCACTGTTGCTGCCGTTGCTGCTTGTGATGGTGTTGTTGATAGGATTATATATATAAATCTTATTGCAACTTTACGAGATTTGCAAGCTTGTTTTATTGGTAACTTATTTGCAATCCACTTTGAGTTGTAAAAACTTACCATGACACAGGACTTCTGAAAGAAGCACGCAAGCAGGAAAAATCGACACAAAAACAGCAACAAATTGTGTTATGCAATGCAAAATTTGTGAAACTGAAGGCCGCATATGTTGTGTTTATGGGCTCGGTCATTTATTGGGCATTGATTTTTTCCTTACAAAATTTTTTCATTTTCAAGCTGAGAAAGGCAATATTTTCAACATAAATGCTAAAAAATCTTTCATTCTAAAGAGCAAAACCAACAAAGTAAAATAATTGACTTTTGGAATTTGAAGGAATATCCATCTCTAGTAGATTATTTTATCAAAATAAAGACTAAAACTAGTAAGAACATTATCTTAGGCCTTCGACAACGTTCAAATAAAATGCCGGTGGCTTATAGGAATATATTATATATTTATATTTAAATTATTATATTTACATTTATAACCAGCCTGTGATGACAGAGAATATTCGTACCAAATTTCATGCTTTATTTGTTCTTTTCAACGCTAATTTCTTGTGAAATAGTTCTAATTGAGGCGTGGGCTCGGCAGTTTTCTGATTTCACCCATTTTTAACGCCACCCATCGACTCGTAAGTACAATTTCATATTTAAGTTCGTACTCGGAGCTGAGAAATTGAGCTTTAATCACGATTTAGTTCACATTAAATACCAAAAGTAGGCGTGGAAGTTGTCCGATTTCGCCCATTTTCAATACCAACTAGCCTATCCTAACATAATATTCATACAAAATTTCATGATCATAGCTTCACTCGTTCTCTTGTAATCGTGATTTCCACAGACAGACAGACAGACAGACAGATAGATAGATAGACAGAACAGGGAACCGACTCAGGGGATCATTCTGAGCCAGAATATATACACTTTTCTATATCTATTGTAGCTCCTTCAAACGTTGATACTGCAAACTTAGTATCAACGTTAATATATACTTTTCCCCTTTTTTAAAAGGGAATAGGATATAAAAACCTAGTAGATCTTTGAAATATTCATACCGTTTATCAGGAATATCGAAGACTATGTTTTTTCGTTGTACTTAGGGGTATAATTGTGTGTGTATGCTTTTAAGTGTACGTGAATGTCATGACCAAATACTTCTATAAGTTTAAGACATTTGAACAAAGCCAACATTTTAAAAGCTCAAAAACACACTTGCGAAAATAAATTCGTGATTGAGTACCATTAGCGGTAAGTTTGTACACAGTAAAATTCTTACTTATATTCAATACAGTGAAAGAAAATCCGTTGTGGATGAAGATTTTATATATGCATGCGGTAGAATTACGGTATACTCCTTATTCTTTTCACTAACGATTTAAAATTTTGTTTTAAAGAAATAGAAAAAACAATTGTTGAAATAAAAAAAATAAATATCTTGCAATCATTTAACTGAAAGAGGAAGAGAATATTCTATCAACTTATTTAGAATACATTATAGAAAATTATATAAAGACAGAATGTTCAACAGAAAATTAGGGGCAAATTTTCAACAGAAAACAAATTACCTACCAATCTCCCCGAGATTTTAATGAGAAAATTATTCTCTCTGACGTCTACCTTAAGTCTATTTGTGAGTGGATGTGGGCGTGTACCGTGCTCTAACCGTGCAAATATAACGCGCAATAATGTGATATATTTTGCTATCTCTTGTGGATGATAACTGAAGGTTATTACATCAAACAAACAACAAAACAAAATTATAAGAAATGAAAAATTGTTAACATTAAATAAATTCAGTATTCGCAAGATGAAAGCAGCAGAATAGGAAGACGGGAAACAGAGGAAGAATATTATACAATCGCAAGATGAAAGAGGAGGGAGAAAAAGAAGTTGGTCTCACTCGTTACTCAAACGCACAAAGATTATGCTGCAACATATATATATATATATATATATATATATATATATATATATATATATATATATATATATATATATATATATATATATATATATATATATATATATATATATATATATATATATATATATATATATATATATATATATATATATATATATATATATATATATATATATATATATATATATATATATATATATATATATATATATATATATATATATATATATATATATATATATATATATATATATATATATATATATATATATATATATATATATATATATATATATATATATATATATATATATATATATATATATATATATATATATATATATATATATATATATATATATATATATATATATATATATATATATATATATATATATATATATATATATATATATATATATATATATATATATATATATATATATATATATATATATATATATATATATATATATATATATATATATATATATATATATATATATATATATATATATATATATATATATATATATATATAT
>OZ016502.1:20343262-20401682 GCA_963966595.1 Physocephala rufipes | reverse complement strand
TATATATATATTATATATATATATATATATATAATAATATATATTATATATATATATATATATATATATATATATATATACTATTATATATATATATATATATATATATATATATAATATATATATATATATATATATATATATATATATATATATATATAATATATATATATATTATATATATTATATATATATATATATTATATACTATATATATATATACTATATATATATATATATATATATATATATATATTATATATATATATATATATATATATATATATATATATATATATAATATATATATAATATATTATATATTTATATATATATATATATATATATATATATATATATATATATATATATATATATATATATATATATATATATATATATATATATATATATATATATATATATATATATATATATATATATATATATATATATATATATATATATATATATATATATATATATATATATATATATATATATATATATATATATATATATATATATATATATATATATATATATATATATATATATATATATATATATATATATATATATATATATATATATATATATATATATATATATATATATATATATATATATATATATATATATATATATATATATATATATATATATATATATATATATATATATATATATATATATATATATATATATATATATATATATATATATATATATATATATATATATATATATACCATAAAGCCGTATTCGGGATGCTCTGGTTTTACGTTGTTCATACTATTTGAAGTCATTTCCATTAGGAAACCAATTTGGATAAAAATACGGACACCTAACATAATATTACATCTGTAAATCTAATGTTTGTTTAAATATTTTGACGAGTAATTTTATGACGAATCCATTGTCTACATCTTGATGTGAGTTAGAACTGAATTTAAATGCATAGACTGATATATTCTCAGCGAACGAGAAAATAATTTAACAAAGATAACAGTTTGTGACACATGATTTTTGCTTTCTCAATTGTTAAGCTGGACATATTCTATAGGATAATGGTCACCTCTACCACTCTGACGCCTCCTACTGGTCAAAAGTTGGTAATTTCTAAAAACCAAACTTATTTTTGAATTATCAAGAATATGTTCTTTATAAAAATCAACTTATCTAAAGAAGGAATTTCATTTTCTATTCATCCGAATTCTTCATTTAAATTTGTGGATATAAGTTTTTCATTATAGGTTGTGGAAATATTTTATATATTCTTTTTCAGTTCGTTCTTAATTCATTCCTTATTCGTTTATAAGGCTGTTATCTACTTTCTATTGTTCTCTATTTCCTTTTATTTAATATTATTACGAAGTTGGGTGCGTGCAGGATACATTCGGTTTTCTTTTTGCACTTTATTTATCGTGTGTCTAACTCTGTGTGTGCGTTATGCGTATGTCACACATCATATGTGTGTAATGCGTGCGTGTGTGGGTTCCTCATAAAAACTATGTCAAACGAAAGGAAGAATAAGCGTGGAGTCATAATGAATGGTAGAAAAAAATAAATGAAATAGGGCGAAGTAAACAACGACAAAGTATCGAAAGTGAGCGAGGAACTAAAAAGAAATAGTAATTATTACATTCGAATGAATGAGGAAATATTTCATCTAGCATTTCAGGAAACAAGCAGGATGATGAAGGATAGAGTAGAGCAGAGATACAGAGAGAGATGGATAGATAGTGACAGAGCAAATAAAGGTTGACTTAATAACATATAGCCGGAATATCGTAATAGAAAACTGTAGACGACGGAAATGGCGGAAATAATTACTGTATTTAACTTGACGAAAAGTAAAATGTTTATTAGTGTGTTGCTCTATTTTGTTGCTGCAATCTTTAAGTAAATAAATAATAAGAGAATGGAAAATTTTATTTTCAGCGTTGTTCAAGTTTTCAACTTTACATAAAATCAATATATGTTATTACTTGGCATAGACCGGTGTGAAGTTAGCATCCTGCGAATTCAGCATCCGGCGAATTCAACTGCATAACTGTTTTAGAGCTCTGTGTCTTTTACACGGCGAAAATTACAGTTTCGGAAGCTAAGGAGAAAGTACATGCACCAACCCAATTTTGTTACTATGCAATAATATTTTGTTACTATGCTGTGTTTTTAATGAACTGTATAGATTCTACCTATACGAATGACACTTACCCTGGTTTTGTACAGGTTTCTAAGCAAACCAAAAGTATCAAAGATGGCGCCACAATCAAAATACTCCTGAATGTTGAAATACGTCTTTATTAAAAAAAATTGTGAACTATATTTTGCAAATCAGAATTTTGAGACAACTTATGCAAAAATCGTAGAGATAGGAAATTAACGAAAGTTATCTCCATACATTCGTAGGACCATCTGGAAGATATCTAAATAGGTGGCATCACGCTTAAATTATATTTGCAGTATTTATAAAGAAGAAAGTGTGACCACTATTGATAGATTAGCTTCAGCATCCTGTGCGGATTGCAAAAATCGTAGAGATAGGAAATTAACGAAAGTGGCCTCCATCGATTCGTAGGACCTTCTGGAAGATATCTAAATAGGTGGCATCACGCTTAAATTATATTTGCAGTATTTATAGAGAAGAAAGTGTGACCACTATTGATAGATTAGCTTCAGCATCCTGTGCGGATTGCAAAAATCGTAGAGATAGGAAATTAACGAAAGTGGCCTCCATCGATTCGTAGGACCTTCTGGAAGATATCTAAATAGGTGGCATCACGCTTAAATTATATTTGCAGTTTTTATAGAGAAGAAAGTGTGACCACTATTGATAGATTAGCTTCAGCATCCTGTGCGGATTGCAAAAATCGTAGAGATAGGAAATTAACGAAGGTGGTCTCCATCTATTCGTAGGACCTTCTGGAAGATATCTAAATAGGTGGCATCACGCTTAAATTATATTTGCAGTTTTTATAGAGAAGAAAGTGTGACCACTAATCTAGCTTCAGCATCCTGTGCGGATTGCAAAAATCGTAGAGATAGGAAAATAACGAAAGTGGTCTCCATACATTCGTAGGACCATCTGGAAGATATCTAAATAGGTGGCATCACGCTTAAATTATATTTGCAGTATTTATAGAGAAGAAAGTGTGACCACTAATCTAGCTTCAGCATCCTGTGCGGATTGCAAAAATCGTAGAGATAGGAAATTAACGAAAGTGGCCTCCATCGATTCGTAGGACCTTCTGGAAGATATCTAAATAGGTGGCATCACGCTTAAATTATATTGGCAGTTTTTATAGAGAAGAAAGTGTGACCACTATTGATAGATTAGCTTCAGCATCCTGTGCGGATTGCAAAAATCGTAGAGATAGGAAATTAACGAAAGTAGTCTTCGTCGATTCGTAGGACCTTCTGGAAGATATCTAAATAGGTGGCATCACGCTTAAATTATATTTGCAGTTTTTATAGAGAAGAAAGTGTGACCACTAATCTAGCTTCAGCATCCTGTGCGGATTGCAAAAATCGTAGAGATAGGAAATTAACGAAAGTAGTCTTCATCGATTCGTAGGACCTTCTGGAAGATATCTAAATAGGTGGCATCACGCTTAAATTATATTTGCAGTTTTTATAGAGAAGAAAGTGTGACCACTATTGATAGATTAGCTTCAGCATCCTGTGCGGATTGCAAAAATCGTAGAGATAGGAAATTAACGAAAGTGGTCTCCATCGATTCGTAGGACCTTCTGGAAGATATCTAAATAGGTGGCATCACGCTTAAATTATATTTGCAGTTTTTATAGAGAAGAAAGTGTGACCACTATTGATAGATTAGCTTCAGCATCCTGTGCGGATTGCAAAAATCGTAGAGATAGGAAATTAACGAAAGTAGTCTTCATCGATTCGTAGGACCTTCTGGAAGATATCTAAATAGGTGGCATCACGCTTAAATTATATTGGCAGTTTTTATAGAGAAGAAAGTGTGACCACTAATCTAGCTTCAGCATCCTGTGCGGATTGCAAAAATCGTAGAGATGGGAAATTAACGAAAGTGGTCTCCATCGATTCTTAGGACCTTCTGGAAGATATCTAAATAGGTGGCATCACGCTTAAATTATATTTGCAGTTTTTATAGAGAAGAAAGTGTGACCACTAATCTAGCTTCAGCATCCTGTGCGGATTGCAAAAATCGTAGAGATAGGAAATTAACGAAAGTAGTCTTCATCGATTCGTAGGACCTTCTGGAAGATATCTAAATAGGTGGCATCACGCTTAAATTATATTGGCAGTTTTTATAGAGAAGAAAGTGTGACCACTAATCTAGCTTCAGCATCCTGTGCGGATTGCAAAAATCGTAGAGATAGGAAATTAACGAAAGTGGCCTCCATCGATTCGTAGGACCTTCTGGAAGATATCTAAATAGGTGGCATCACGCTTAAATTATATTGGCAGTTTGTATAGAGAAGAAAGTGTGACCACTAATCTAGCTTCAGCATCCTGTGCGGATTGCAAAAATCGTAGAGATAGGAAATTAACGAAAGTAGTCTTCATCGATTCGTAGGACCTTCTGGAAGATATCTAAATAGGTGGCATCACGCTTAAATTATATTGGCAGTTTTTATAGAGAAGAAAGTGTGACCACTAATCTAGCTTCAGCATCCTGTGCGGATTGCAAAAATCGTAGAGATAGGAAATTAACGAAAGTGGCCTCCATCGATTCGTAGGACCTTCTGGAAGATATCTAAATAGGTGGCATCACGCTTAAATTATATTGGCAGTTTTTATAGAGAAGAAAGTGTGACCACTAATCTAGCTTCAGCATCCTGTGCGGATTGCAAAAATCGTAGAGATAGGAAATTAACGAAAGTAGTCTTCATCGATTCGTAGGACCTTCTGGAAGATATCTAAATAGGTGGCATCACGCTTAAATTATATTTGCAGTTTTTATAGAGAAGAAAGTGTGACCACTATTGATAGATTAGCTTCAGCATCCTGTGCGGATTGCAAAAATCGTAGAGATAGGAAATTAACGAAAGTGGTCTCCATCGATTCGTAGGACCTTCTGGAAGATATCTAAATAGGTGGCATCACGCTTAAATTATATTTGCAGTTTTTATAGAGAAGAAAGTGTGACCACTATTGATAGATTAGCTTCAGCATCCTGTGCGGATTGCAAAAATCGTAGAGATAGGAAATTAACGAAAGTGGTCTCCATCGATTCGTAGGACCTTCTGGAAGATATCTAAATAGGTGGCATCACGCTTAAATTATATTGGCAGTTTTTATAGAGAAGAAAGTGTGACCACTAATCTAGCTTCAGCATCCTGTGCGGATTGCAAAAATCGTAGAGATAGGAAATTAACGAAAGTGGTCTCCATACATTCGTAGGACCATCTGGAAGATATCTAAATAGGTGGCATCACGCTTAAATTATATTTGCAGTATTTATAAAGAAGAAAGTGTGACCACTATTGATAGATTAGCTTTAGAATCCGAATTGAAATACCCACTTATGAGTGTATTCTAAATGGAAAATTTTCTGACATTATATGCTAAAATCATAACGAAGTAAGCTCAGTTTGTTCATTAATAATACAAATTATATCCAACTGCCTAATATCTCTTCTTTTTAAATTGTATCAAAGTTAGCAAATTTGTTAGCAAAGTTCCCCACCACACGAACATCGTTACAGTTTAAGAAGCACAGTTTGGTGGTACGATTTTTACGCACAATATGTGCGAATACGGAGTCTGGTAGAAAAAAAAATTGAGTTCCGTTATTGCTAAGTTTTTTCCCTATTGTTTGCTCAAATTTTTGTTCCTTTTAATGAATGAAAAGGCAATTATATCCTGTTCACAATTTTTAACTTTTTTCATAATTTTTTTACCTCTAATAATCTAACGGAAACCTGAAAATTATTTGAAATTTTCAATTTTGATAAATAATTAAAGCTAAGCTTTTCATCAAAATTAGATCAAGCACTTCAAAGTAGATCCGGAAAAATCTACTTAACTAAAATAAGAAATTTTATATAAAAATAGTCTTTAAATTTAAAAAATACTGAAAGTTTTTGTGCTTTCACAATAATTAATTATTCTAAGAAAATTTTACGTAGTTTTATTTTGTATTTCAAAGATAAATCACTATTTGTAATTTAAAACTTTTAAATGTTCTAAACATTCTATAGTCTTTGATTTAGTGTAGCTGTATTAATTAGGTAGAATTAGTTAAAAGTTAAACCTCGCAAAATTGCATCTTAAAATATGGTCCATTAATTACAACATATTATATACCATTCGCAGCCAGTTGAAATGTTATGCTGTGCAATTTGTTAGCAAATTTTTCTAATTTATATAACAAAATCAATTAATAATTCGGGGATTTATTCTTTTACTTTGATTACTTCTCTATCTATGTCTTTTAATGAACTGGGGTTTCGGATCATTAAGAAAACTATGGGAAATTGGTAAATGCTTTGAAAACTCAAAATCAATAAAATTTGTTGTTGTTGTTTCTGAGCAACAAATTTAAGTTAATAAGTTGTCTCAAAATTCTGATTTGCAAAATATAGTTCACAATTTTTTTTAATAAAGACGTATTTCGACATTCAGGAGTATTTTGATTGTGGCGCCATCTTTGATACTTTTGGTTTGCTTATTTGTTTTAAATGTGTGAAATTGGTTACATTCATGAAAGAGGGAATTTTTACAATATCTCCATGACCTGGATAGGAAACTGTACAAGGTCAGGGTAAGTGTCATTCGTACAGGTAGAATCTATACAGTTCATTAAAAACACAGCATAGTAACAAAATATTATTGCATAGTAATAAAATTGGGTTGGTGCATGTGCTTTCTCCTTTGCTTCCGCAACTGTAATTTTCACCGTGTAAAAGATACAGAGCTCTAAAACAGTTATGCTTTTGAATTCGCCGGATGCTGAATTCGCAGGATGTTAACTTCACACCAGTTTGGCATAGTGTATTTCAATTTGCATTAAATTTACATTTTCAAACGAATTACAATTAAGAAAGAGAGAAGAAAGGGAGAGAGAGAGGAAATAATTTCATAATAAACCGACTCTGTTGTCTTCCTCGGCAAATATAATAACTTTAATGAATTTTACATACTTTATACCCTTCTTGCACTAAATTTCTCTACCCAGCCGACACACAATATCAATTTTAGCTTTAAGTCAATATCATTGAAAAGTTTTTAAGGAAGTGCTGCTTTAGTCCTGTGATAACCACGGTAGCGAATATGGTCACCACCACGAAGATGCTTGATGGTCACCACCAGAGGGATGATATTTTACACAGCTTATAATGGAAAAAAGAAAATGGTAGCGAAAGTAATGGGCGAGGCAGGCAGGCAAAAGGTATACTCACGGATCAGTAAAATAAGCTTTCAGATCTTTTTTATTAATCAAGCCATTACCCCTGACCGTCTTCTTAACCACCAACTTCGGACGAGCTCATATAAATACGCAAAGGCATTTTTAATTGGAACGAATAGATGTTGGAACGGAATAAAACAAATTTCATGCGAGATATTAATATAATTCAAATATCCGCCGCAACTTGTCACGGATCAGGTGGTCGAATTTTCAATGATCCTGCTGAATATATGCAGCTGAATATGAGCGTTAGCCTATTTTATTGACTTTAAGGGGATCGGTCGATTACGACTTGTTGGATCTTCGAATTGGTGAAACCTCACCAGAAAAAGCGTCAAGTCAGATAACATTGGCATATCCTCCAATCGTTCATACTGAATGCCGATCGTGGCATCCACTGTGGAGCACTTAGTACTGTCCTCCTAGAATCGGGTGCCACGCCCGTCGCGGATGAGGCGACAAAATGGCAGTGACTACTGTGCTCGCATAGTTCACTGCCAATTGAACTACGCAAACTAGTTCCGAAGCCGTACCAAAGGAGGTAAATTGGTGCCACGGGTGGTGCGCACCTAGGGTCTTCGACCCCGCTAATATAAATGCCCACGAACACAGCGCACCAGTGGGTAGGCTTCTCACTTGTGAGAGTTTCGTGGTGGTTGTGGTAAAACCCAAAGTTAAGCGGGTAGAGACCTAAGAGTCTCCGCGTGGAGTTGCGTGAGGAGGCCGCCTCCGACAAATCAATAGCCGGTGAGTCCCACACTGGAAAAGAGGTTTTAGATAGGCCCCGATCGCCAAACCTGCGAGGAATGTCCTGCTCGTCCCAGGCTTCCATAGGTACACAAATGGCGCAATATGGCAAAGTTGCTGCCGTGGTCGTTGATTGCCGAGATATAGGGTATTCACAGAGTCTACCCAGCAATCCCGATTGTGGGTAGGCCCACCATGAACTTGAGCCAACCATGGCAGGTGTTCACGTTAAACACTGAGAGGCATCTGTCCTCCTAGAACCAAATGTCACATATGTCCACATCGTTCAATTTGTTTTCAAACTTTGTTTTCAGAAAAGTAGGAATCAGCGGCACCACCGACCCAAAATCCGCACCAAACGGAATTTTTTGTGGGTGAATCACTACCTCCTCACACCTCCTTATTACCACTTCCTCACTAAACCTCATGTGGATTGGAGTCACAATATACGGAAATGTCGCCTATTATCATTACCTTTATTTGGTATCACGGACTGAATAATTAACAAGAGATTAGACGGACGGATCTCAGCAACATTTCGAAAACGCGGCGTGGTCTCAGCTTATTTCCCGGATCAACATTGCATTGCGTATATTCACAACTTTACGTATGGTGTTCTAATTCGCCACATATTTATAATATTTATACCTTATGCTGGTTCCAAAAATCATATGCACGATTATATATCGATATGGTATCACATAGAGCTGGAATATCACTTCGATAGCAAAATATGTTCCTAATTCACGTATCCCATACACATCGTTTCATTTCAACATCATTATGAGGTATAAATAAGGTATCATATTTCCAACCAGAAGAAGCTAATTTTAATATCAAGTGATGTTCTAGACATCTATAGTCCTTAAAAATTTACGTCAAATAAATAATGTTGTAACATTTAAAAAGAATGAATCGTTTCAAAAATGAAATTGAATACTGCAAACATTGTAAAAAAAGAAAACTAAATAAAATAGAAAACAGTGTAATTTAATCAAATAACACTACATGTGCATAAACACAATCTTCTGAAACGCTCTGTTCCTTTTTCTGGCATAGATCCCATCTCGAAACTTGCAATACATTCATTAGGAAATGTGTCGCCAAGATGTTTTCACCTGCAACACTCTATTTAGCAAATATGGAAACATTTCGATGTTTGATGTGCCTTCCGTATCGATAGTTGTTTGTTACACGCATATAGCCTTCCGTGTGAGACAAATAAAAGCTCTCTTGCAGTGGAAATGTAAGAAATGTAAAGCACATGAGGAAGAGAAAAGGAAAGTATAAGGTTGCAGATTAATCAATGAGAAACATAAGTTTAATCTGCGAATGTTTTCTGAAACAGGAAGTAGTAAAATATTAGCAGCATATTAATTTCAACTGCAAGTGATGGGCGCTGATAAAGGAAATGGGTGAATAAAAGGATGAATTATCTATAGAAACATGATCCTGTAATGCATAGTCGACGGTATATGTCAACGAGACAGCGTTCTGCCTTTGCTGGGTCTTCCATCAAACGTAAAAGTAACACGACTATACTGTTAGCTTCTATTAGTTCATCGTTGCCATCCTTAGCTTGGTTTGCATGAATAGTCGCTAATTATGCCCACGCTCATTGCATTATAAGTATAGGAAAACGGACTAAATGAATTTGTATAACTAATTAATAAGTTTCTTATTTAATTAAAGTAACCAGTAAATTTAATACCACATTTTGACTTTATATTCGCGATAAATTCTACTTAACTTCAAGTGCAAGAATCTTTTCTTCGCTTTTTTTTAACACCAAGCACCAAAAGGTTCATATCGATTCTTGGGAGTATACCTTCCCCTAAGACGGTGATCCCACTTGTTAAAATTTAGTTTCAAATTAATTCTCTGAGAAAATTATCTATAAGCAGGAATAAACTCATACTACCGTTAAACTATAGCCATGGAACTATTACGATTTTTAATACCAAATAACTAAGAAAGAGAATATTCGTGCTAAAACCAACAAAATACTGTTTTCGTTCTCCTGTAATCGTAATTTCAACAAACAGGCAAAGAGACATACATACACATAGAAATAGAAAAGGCTATTTTTTCTGAGTCGGAATAAGTACACATTTCTATCAAGACCGTCATGATTGCCACGAAATGGAAGCACAAGCTAAAAACACTCTACTCCTTTCGCGTGTAGGGTATAATTAAAGAACTGAATTTATGAGACCGGTCGCTTACTACCCTCCAATATCGGTATACGTCTTGCCGTCTCGTAAAAGAGCACCGTTGATATTTCCACGTATGCGGCGTATGCCGCTGCAAGTGCATGAAATTAATGGACTCATGTGTGCTCCATACCGCGTGTTTATTTTATCTCTTTATATTTACGTTTAATTAAATAGAACAGAATATAATTAATTAGAAAATTGTTACAATGTAACGAACGTAAAGGAACGATTTCAAGAATAATACAAACAAAACGGAGTATTAGGATGAGTTTTTAAAGTAAAAATAAAAATGTAACAAATAAATTCTAAAAAAGAAAATATTTTTGTCGAAATGAAGGGAAAAACTTAAATTTCAAAATATCTATGAGACCGAGCCACCGTGTTATCAAAACTCGTGCCAAACAAAAAAGGATAATCACACTTCTTTGGTTTGAAAAACCAAGGAAGCATTCCTTTTTCGAAATAAAAAAAACAAGTAGAGTACAAAATTAAAAACCCTCAAAAATAAAAAAAGAATAGCTTAACCATAGCCTAGAACCAGCATTCTGAACTTTCGCGCGAACAAAGAATTTTCCACCGCGAAAATATAGCTGCTTAACTAATACAACCTGAATGTACAGAACAAATGATTGGAGGAGCCAAGTAAAGAGTTTTTCAAATGGGGTGGATATTTGTAGCCTATTGCGTCCATGATGCTCAGGTTGCGTTTGCGCAGGCTTTGGGCTATTATTCAGTCAGTGATGCAAAATCACTGCAAGTTATAAAAATTGAACAACCCGTCCAAATAGTAAACTATTTACCAGTGTGTATCTGTAACTTTACTATCTTTCTAACCTTCAAAAACAAATAAGTAGTAAGTGTCAATTTGACGACATTTCGGTTAAATTCTTGGAACTAACCAATAACACGAAACAATCCACCCACACAGCAATCGTTATGTAACACGTCCATAAATCATTCGCAATATTAATCGCAAAATATTGCACATATTTTTCAAATGTAGACTGTGTTGCTGTCAAATAGAAACGGAGGCCCGAAAATCCAATCTTTGAATTTGAGTTGGTCAACTGACCATTACTGAGCATTACTGAGAATAGAATCCTATTACACTCATTGAAACCTCACCTAAAATTTATACATTTGTATATCATAAAATGTAATAAACTGGAAAACTGGAAAAAACAGAAGTAATTCGCTGTCAATCAGTCATCACTTCGATATATTAATAAAAATCTATCTTTTGTAAAATCCGAGAGAGACTCGATTTCGTTATCCGAAATTGGCTAAATTCGATCTTTCATGAATTTTATCAAAAGCAGAAGACCGACTTCATAAGCGTACAAATTATACAATAAAAATTTATGAAATTGGGATTTTAGTTTCATACTTTAGTTTCATACTTTAGTTTCATATTGCCTTTTTCAACGCAGGTTTTAATTTTGTTGGTGATAATTTGTGAGTGTCCACTTTCTAATCAAAACTTATAAATGATTCGGTGACTAAGAAATATTATATTAAAAGAACTAAATTACTAAATTCATTACTAATTCATTACTAGAGAACTAAATTAATTTTGCTATGTCATGAATGACATGATGTGGATAATCAGGTCATCAAAGATGACATTGGAATAATTGCGAGACCATACCAAAAAATTTCATTTATGGAATCTATTATAGTATTCCACTAGAGCAACAGAAATCAATTATCAAATATAATGTTTTTTGCAAAACCGAATCGATATCAAGTGGAAAAATTCGTTTTAATGAACGACGGCAATAAAAAATGGCCGTTAAGTCAATGGTACTGAAAGAAGAGAATTAATTTTGGTATACGCTTGATATGTTTCATGTAGAATAAAAGGAACTTACAAAAGGAAATCGAAAACTTTGACAAAAAACCAATTAAATCCAATGCAAGCAAAAATGTTGGACTGCAAACATGAAAGAGACTAAACAATTTTTTACTTTGGTTTTCTTTGAGAAAAAATCAAGTTTACCTTTTTTGTGAGTCCGTTCAGCGTTCGCCATTCTAAAGGACTACAAGTTACTTTTTGTTATGCAACCCAAACGATCAAAATTCAAACCTCTTTCCGTCGGCTGCGAAAATCATGTGCTGACAGTAATTACGTAACCTAAATCATATGTGTCAAAGGAGTTACTACTGGTGCTACAACAGGGAAAACGGGCGTTCAAAAGGTTGAAAATGTAGAGGTGCTCGTTGCAAAGTTTATGCCTTTCATCTCCTCAGTCAACTTTTTTTGTTGCTTACTTAATAGCTGCTGCGGAATTGTCGCCTTATTCGCGCTGCCAATGCATCAAATAGCATCAGGATCAGGAGCTCCGGAGACGCGCATTTTCAGGTATGCGTTGCACATGTATGAAGTTCACATTGCATACTTTTTTCTCTTTTATTTATAATTTTTTTTTTGACTCGGCGTTGCACATTGTACTCTGCCGGATGTGAAAGGAGGTAGTGTATCTAATTCATCTAGTGATGAATTTTCGGCACTGTCCTTTAATGTGACAAACTTGGGAAGAGGTTAAGCTGCGGATAATGTTCATGTTCACGTGGTGACGAAGATTGATTTAATTAGTTTTAAGAAAAGAGCTTTATATATGCATTTTACTAAAGCGAATTTTTATGTTGCGAACCCTATATGGATGATGGGTTTCTGTAAGCACATTTACCCACTAATTCCGTAAAGCCTCAAGCGAGTAAATCATTATCATGTTTCACTTGCACTTTTCGCAAGGGTCCAATTAAAAATCCATACATTATCACAATTTTCGGTGTGGTGAGTAGCCTCTTTAACTCAGGAGACAATTTAAGGACTTTTGGGAACGGTTTGATTTAGAGTCAAGTGTGAGTTAATAGAAGAAGTTAATGGGTCACTAACTATTTGTGTTCCCATTTGATAACGTCATGTTGCCTCAAATGTTACATACCAAAAAGCAAAATAAAGCAAGAAGAAATATCATCCCAGTGTTGGAAGTATCGCCCAGTTGATTAATAATTTCAATATTATCAAATAAACGATTCTTTCGATTCTTTCGAATTCAATTCTGGATGTTTCGATTCATTAAAATATGAAAAGGTAAAAGGACCTCAAAATTCCTTCTAACTGAACCATTGTGTTCACAATTAAACGGGCATGTATATATATATATATATATATATATATATATATATATATATATATATATATATATATATATATATATATATATATATATATATATATATATATATATATATATATATATATATATATATATACCATAAAGCCGTATTCGGGATGCTCTGGTTTTACGTTGTTCATACTATTTGAAGTCATTTCCATTAGGAAACCAATTTGGATAAAAATACGGACACCTAACATAATATTACATCTGTAAATCTAATGTTTGTTTAAATATTTTGACGAGTAATTTTATGACGAATCCATTGTCTACATCTTGATGTGAGTTAGAACTGAATTTAAATGCATAGACTGATATATTCTCAGCGAACGAGAAAATAATTTAACAAAGATAACAGTTTGTGACACATGATTTTTGCTTTCTCAATTGTTAAGCTGGACATATTCTATAGGATAATGGTCACCTCTACCACTCTGACGCCTCCTACTGGTCAAAAGTTGGTAATTTCTAAAAACCAAACTTATTTTTGAATTATCAAGAATATGTTCTTTATAAAAATCAACTTATCTAAAGAAGGAATTTCATTTTCTATTCATCCGAATTCTTCATTTAAATTTGTGGATATAAGTTTTTCATTATAGGTTGTGGAAATATTTTATATATTCTTTTTCAGTTCGTTCTTAATTCATTCCTTATTCGTTTATAAGGCTGTTATCTACTTTCTATTGTTCTCTATTTCCTTTTATTTAATATTATTACGAAGTTGGGTGCGTGCAGGATACATTCGGTTTTCTTTTTGCACTTTATTTATCGTGTGTCTAACTCTGTGTGTGCGTTATGCGTATGTCACACATCATATGTGTGTAATGCGTGCGTGTGTGGGTTCCTCATAAAAACTATGTCAAACGAAAGGAAGAATAAGCGTGGAGTCATAATGAATGGTAGAAAAAAATAAATGAAATAGGGCGAAGTAAACAACGACAAAGTATCGAAAGTGAGCGAGGAACTAAAAAGAAATAGTAATTATTACATTCGAATGAATGAGGAAATATTTCATCTAGCATTTCAGGAAACAAGCAGGATGATGAAGGATAGAGTAGAGCAGAGATACAGAGAGAGATGGATAGATAGTGACAGAGCAAATAAAGGTTGACTTAATAACATATAGCCGGAATATCGTAATAGAAAACTGTAGACGACGGAAATGGCGGAAATAATTACTGTATTTAACTTGACGAAAAGTAAAATGTTTATTAGTGTGTTGCTCTATTTTGTTGCTGCAATCTTTAAGTAAATAAATAATAAGAGAATGGAAAATTTTATTTTCAGCGTTGTTCAAGTTTTCAACTTTACATAAAATCAATATATGTTATTACTTGGCATAGTGTATTTCAATTTGCATTAAATTTACATTTTCAAACGAATTACAATTAAGAAAGAGAGAAGAAAGGGAGAGAGAGAGGAAATAATTTCATAATAAACCGACTCTGTTGTCTTCCTCGGCAAATATAATAACTTTAATGAATTTTACATACTTTATACCCTTCTTGCACTAAATTTCTCTACCCAGCCGACACACAATATCAATTTTAGCTTTAAGTCAATATCATTGAAAAGTTTTTAAGGAAGTGCTGCTTTAGTCCTGTGATAACCACGGTAGCGAATATGGTCACCACCACGAAGATGCTTGATGGTCACCACCAGAGGGATGATATTTTACACAGCTTATAATGGAAAAAAGAAAATGGTAGCGAAAGTAATGGGCGAGGCAGGCAGGCAAAAGGTATACTCACGGATCAGTAAAATAAGCTTTCAGATCTTTTTTATTAATCAAGCCATTACCCCTGACCGTCTTCTTAACCACCAACTTCGGACGAGCTCATATAAATACGCAAAGGCATTTTTAATTGGAACGAATAGATGTTGGAACGGAATAAAACAAATTTCATGCGAGATATTAATATAATTCAAATATCCGCCGCAACTTGTCACGGATCAGGTGGTCGAATTTTCAATGATCCTGCTGAATATATGCAGCTGAATATGAGCGTTAGCCTATTTTATTGACTTTAAGGGGATCGGTCGATTACGACTTGTTGGATCTTCGAATTGGTGAAACCTCACCAGAAAAAGCGTCAAGTCAGATAACATTGGCATATCCTCCAATCGTTCATACTGAATGCCGATCGTGGCATCCACTGTGGAGCACTTAGTACTGTCCTCCTAGAATCGGGTGCCACGCCCGTCGTGGATGAGGCGACAAAATGGCAGTGACTACTGTGCTCGCATAGTTCACTGCCAATTGAACTACGCAAACTAGTTCCGAAGCCGTACCAAAGGAGGTAAATTGGTGCCACGGGTGGTGCGCACCTAGGGTCTTCGACCCCGCTAATATAAATGCCCACGAACACAGCGCACCAGTGGGTAGGCTTCTCACTTGTGAGAGTTTCGTGGTGGTTGTGGTAAAACCCAAAGTTAAGCGGGTAGAGACCTAAGAGTCTCCGCGTGGAGTTGCGTGAGGAGGCCGCCTCCGACAAATCAATAGCCGGTGAGTCCCACACTGGAAAAGAGGTTTTAGATAGGCCCCGATCGCCAAACCTGCGAGGAATGTCCTGCTCGTCCCAGGCTTCCATAGGTACACAAATGGCGCAATATGGCAAAGTTGCTGCCGTGGTCGTTGATTGCCGAGATATAGGGTATTCACAGAGTCTACCCAGCAATCCCGATTGTGGGTAGGCCCACCATGAACTTGAGCCAACCATGGCAGGTGTTCACGTTAAACACTGAGAGGCATCTGTCCTCCTAGAACCAAATGTCACATATGTCCACATCGTTCAATTTGTTTTCAAACTTTGTTTTCAGAAAAGTAGGAATCAGCGGCACCACCGACCCAAAATCCGCACCAAACGGAATTTTTTGTGGGTGAATCACTACCTCCTCACACCTCCTTATTACCACTTCCTCACTAAACCTCATGTGGATTGGAGTCACAATATACGGAAATGTCGCCTATTATCATTACCTTTATTTGGTATCACGGACTGAATAATTAACAAGAGATTAGACGGACGGATCTCAGCAACATTTCGAAAACGCGGCGTGGTCTCAGCTTATTTCCCGGATCAACATTGCATTGCGTATATTCACAACTTTACGTATGGTGTTCTAATTCGCCACATATTTATAATATTTATACCTTATGCTGGTTCCAAAAATCATATGCACGATTATATATCGATATGGTATCACATAGAGCTGGAATATCACTTCGATAGCAAAATATGTTCCTAATTCACGTATCCCATACACATCGTTTCATTTCAACATCATTATGAGGTATAAATAAGGTATCATATTTCCAACCAGAAGAAGCTAATTTTAATATCAAGTGATGTTCTAGACATCTATAGTCCTTAAAAATTTACGTCAAATAAATAATGTTGTAACATTTAAAAAGAATGAATCGTTTCAAAAATGAAATTGAATACTGCAAACATTGTAAAAAAAGAAAACTAAATAAAATAGAAAACAGTGTAATTTAATCAAATAACACTACATGTGCATAAACACAATCTTCTGAAACGCTCTGTTCCTTTTTCTGGCATAGATCCCATCTCGAAACTTGCAATACATTCATTAGGAAATGTGTCGCCAAGATGTTTTCACCTGCAACACTCTATTTAGCAAATATGGAAACATTTCGATGTTTGATGTGCCTTCCGTATCGATAGTTGTTTGTTACACGCATATAGCCTTCCGTGTGAGACAAATAAAAGCTCTCTTGCAGTGGAAATGTAAGAAATGTAAAGCACATGAGGAAGAGAAAAGGAAAGTATAAGGTTGCAGATTAATCAATGAGAAACATAAGTTTAATCTGCGAATGTTTTCTGAAACAGGAAGTAGTAAAATATTAGCAGCATATTAATTTCAACTGCAAGTGATGGGCGCTGATAAAGGAAATGGGTGAATAAAAGGATGAATTATCTATAGAAACATGATCCTGTAATGCATAGTCGACGGTATATGTCAACGAGACAGCGTTCTGCCTTTGCTGGGTCTTCCATCAAACGTAAAAGTAACACGACTATACTGTTAGCTTCTATTAGTTCATCGTTGCCATCCTTAGCTTGGTTTGCATGAATAGTCGCTAATTATGCCCACGCTCATTGCATTATAAGTATAGGAAAACGGACTAAATGAATTTGTATAACTAATTAATAAGTTTCTTATTTAATTAAAGTAACCAGTAAATTTAATACCACATTTTGACTTTATATTCGCGATAAATTCTACTTAACTTCAAGTGCAAGAATCTTTTCTTCGCTTTTTTTTAACACCAAGCACCAAAAGGTTCATATCGATTCTTGGGAGTATACCTTCCCCTAAGACGGTGATCCCACTTGTTAAAATTTAGTTTCAAATTAATTCTCTGAGAAAATTATCTATAAGCAGGAATAAACTCATACTACCGTTAAACTATAGCCATGGAACTATTACGATTTTTAATACCAAATAACTAAGAAAGAGAATATTCGTGCTAAAACCAACAAAATACTGTTTTCGTTCTCCTGTAATCGTAATTTCAACAAACAGGCAAAGAGACATACATACACATAGAAATAGAAAAGGCTATTTTTTCTGAGTCGGAATAAGTACACATTTCTATCAAGACCGTCATGATTGCCACGAAATGGAAGCACAAGCTAAAAACACTCTACTCCTTTCGCGTGTAGGGTATAATTAAAGAACTGAATTTATGAGACCGGTCGCTTACTACCCTCCAATATCGGTATACGTCTTGCCGTCTCGTAAAAGAGCACCGTTGATATTTCCACGTATGCGGCGTATGCCGCTGCAAGTGCATGAAATTAATGGACTCATGTGTGCTCCATACCGCGTGTTTATTTTATCTCTTTATATTTACGTTTAATTAAATAGAACAGAATATAATTAATTAGAAAATTGTTACAATGTAACGAACGTAAAGGAACGATTTCAAGAATAATACAAACAAAACGGAGTATTAGGATGAGTTTTTAAAGTAAAAATAAAAATGTAACAAATAAATTCTAAAAAAGAAAATATTTTTGTCGAAATGAAGGGAAAAACTTAAATTTCAAAATATCTATGAGACCGAGCCACCGTGTTATCAAAACTCGTGCCAAACAAAAAAGGATAATCACACTTCTTTGGTTTGAAAAACCAAGGAAGCATTCCTTTTTCGAAATAAAAAAAACAAGTAGAGTACAAAATTAAAAACCCTCAAAAATAAAAAAAGAATAGCTTAACCATAGCCTAGAACCAGCATTCTGAACTTTCGCGCGAACAAAGAATTTTCCACCGCGAAAATATAGCTGCTTAACTAATACAACCTGAATGTACAGAACAAATGATTGGAGGAGCCAAGTAAAGAGTTTTTCAAATGGGGTGGATATTTGTAGCCTATTGCGTCCATGATGCTCAGGTTGCGTTTGCGCAGGCTTTGGGCTATTATTCAGTCAGTGATGCAAAATCACTGCAAGTTATAAAAATTGAACAACCCGTCCAAATAGTAAACTATTTACCAGTGTGTATCTGTAACTTTACTATCTTTCTAACCTTCAAAAACAAATAAGTAGTAAGTGTCAATTTGACGACATTTCGGTTAAATTCTTGGAACTAACCAATAACACGAAACAATCCACCCACACAGCAATCGTTATGTAACACGTCCATAAATCATTCGCAATATTAATCGCAAAATATTGCACATATTTTTCAAATGTAGACTGTGTTGCTGTCAAATAGAAACGGAGGCCCGAAAATCCAATCTTTGAATTTGAGTTGGTCAACTGACCATTACTGAGCATTACTGAGAATAGAATCCTATTACACTCATTGAAACCTCACCTAAAATTTATACATTTGTATATCATAAAATGTAATAAACTGGAAAACTGGAAAAAACAGAAGTAATTCGCTGTCAATCAGTCATCACTTCGATATATTAATAAAAATCTATCTTTTGTAAAATCCGAGAGAGACTCGATTTCGTTATCCGAAATTGGCTAAATTCGATCTTTCATGAATTTTATCAAAAGCAGAAGACCGACTTCATAAGCGTACAAATTATACAATAAAAATTTATGAAATTGGGATTTTAGTTTCATACTTTAGTTTCATACTTTAGTTTCATATTGCCTTTTTCAACGCAGGTTTTAATTTTGTTGGTGATAATTTGTGAGTGTCCACTTTCTAATCAAAACTTATAAATGATTCGGTGACTAAGAAATATTATATTAAAAGAACTAAATTACTAAATTCATTACTAATTCATTACTAGAGAACTAAATTAATTTTGCTATGTCATGAATGACATGATGTGGATAATCAGGTCATCAAAGATGACATTGGAATAATTGCGAGACCATACCAAAAAATTTCATTTATGGAATCTATTATAGTATTCCACTAGAGCAACAGAAATCAATTATCAAATATAATGTTTTTTGCAAAACCGAATCGATATCAAGTGGAAAAATTCGTTTTAATGAACGACGGCAATAAAAAATGGCCGTTAAGTCAATGGTACTGAAAGAAGAGAATTAATTTTGGTATACGCTTGATATGTTTCATGTAGAATAAAAGGAACTTACAAAAGGAAATCGAAAACTTTGACAAAAAACCAATTAAATCCAATGCAAGCAAAAATGTTGGACTGCAAACATGAAAGAGACTAAACAATTTTTTACTTTGGTTTTCTTTGAGAAAAAATCAAGTTTACCTTTTTTGTGAGTCCGTTCAGCGTTCGCCATTCTAAAGGACTACAAGTTACTTTTTGTTATGCAACCCAAACGATCAAAATTCAAACCTCTTTCCGTCGGCTGCGAAAATCATGTGCTGACAGTAATTACGTAACCTAAATCATATGTGTCAAAGGAGTTACTACTGGTGCTACAACAGGGAAAACGGGCGTTCAAAAGGTTGAAAATGTAGAGGTGCTCGTTGCAAAGTTTATGCCTTTCATCTCCTCAGTCAACTTTTTTTGTTGCTTACTTAATAGCTGCTGCGGAATTGTCGCCTTATTCGCGCTGCCAATGCATCAAATAGCATCAGGATCAGGAGCTCCGGAGACGCGCATTTTCAGGTATGCGTTGCACATGTATGAAGTTCACATTGCATACTTTTTTCTCTTTTATTTATAATTTTTTTTTTGACTCGGCGTTGCACATTGTACTCTGCCGGATGTGAAAGGAGGTAGTGTATCTAATTCATCTAGTGATGAATTTTCGGCACTGTCCTTTAATGTGACAAACTTGGGAAGAGGTTAAGCTGCGGATAATGTTCATGTTCACGTGGTGACGAAGATTGATTTAATTAGTTTTAAGAAAAGAGCTTTATATATGCATTTTACTAAAGCGAATTTTTATGTTGCGAACCCTATATGGATGATGGGTTTCTGTAAGCACATTTACCCACTAATTCCGTAAAGCCTCAAGCGAGTAAATCATTATCATGTTTCACTTGCACTTTTCGCAAGGGTCCAATTAAAAATCCATACATTATCACAATTTTCGGTGTGGTGAGTAGCCTCTTTAACTCAGGAGACAATTTAAGGACTTTTGGGAACGGTTTGATTTAGAGTCAAGTGTGAGTTAATAGAAGAAGTTAATGGGTCACTAACTATTTGTGTTCCCATTTGATAACGTCATGTTGCCTCAAATGTTACATACCAAAAAGCAAAATAAAGCAAGAAGAAATATCATCCCAGTGTTGGAAGTATCGCCCAGTTGATTAATAATTTCAATATTATCAAATAAACGATTCTTTCGATTCTTTCGAATTCAATTCTGGATGTTTCGATTCATTAAAATATGAAAAGGTAAAAGGACCTCAAAATTCCTTCTAACTGAACCATTGTGTTCACAATTAAACGGGCATGTATATATATATATATATATATATATATATATATATATATATATATATATATATATATATATATATATATATATATATATATATATATATATATATATATATATATATATATATATATATATATATATATATATATATATATATATATATATATATATATATATATATATATATATATATATATATATATATATATATATATATATATATATATATATATATATATATATATATATATATATATATATATATATATATATATATATATATATATATATATATATATATATATATATATATATATATATATATATATATATATATATATATATATATATATATATATATATATATATATATATATATATATATATATATATATATATATATATATATATATATATATATATATATATATATATATATATATATATATATATATATATATATATATATATATATATATATATATATATATATATATATATATATATATATATATATATATATATATATATATATATATATATATATATATATATATATATATATATATATATATATATATATATATATATATATATATATATATATATATATATATATATATATATATATATATATATATATATATATATATATATATATATATATATATATATATATATATATATATATATATATATATATATATATATATATATATATATATATATATATATATATATATATATATATATATATATATATATATATATATATATATATATATATATATATATATATATATATATATATATATATATATATATATATATATATATATATATATATATATATATATATATATATATATATATATATATATATATATATATATATATATATATATATATATATATATATATATATATATATATATATATATATATATATATATATATATATATATATATATATATATATATATATATATATATATATATATATATATATATATATATATATATATATATATATATATATATATATATATATATATATATATATATATATATATATATATATATATATATATATATATATATATATATATATATATATATATATATATATATATATATATATATATATATATATATATATATATATATATATATATATATATATATATATATATATATATATATATATATATATATATATATATATATATATATATATATATATATATATATATATATATATATATATATATATATATATATATATATATATATATATATATATATATATAGCAAGGTAATGTAAGAACCCCGGGATCTGGCGGTCTGAATCCCTGGCTAAAGTTCGTTACAACTTAACTTTAATAACGTTTTATCGCCAAGGATTCAAAAATTGAGAATATTTTTCGGCTTTGGAGCTTTACGGCCCTGGCCTTGAGACACTAACATAGTCTTAGTTCCATATCAAAGATATCTCAATATTTCGCTGTCGATTGCAAAATACATTCAAAAATTCCTATCCGATCCCCAGGTACAATTTTTTGTACAATGGATTTCTATTCTGGACTACTGTCTCTCGTGATTGATCGATCGATCATCAATATCATGATTATATAATTTGTATCGTGGTTACAGACATGTATAATAGAGGGTAGATTTTATGCACTTACAAATAAGAGTTATGGATCTACTAAGTGCTTACTGCGTTTATATCTTTTGCTATTCCAAATTTCAGTGCTCGATCATCAAAGTTATGGTAAGCTTATAAGAAGCCATAGAATACATATTAGTGACACCAGATTCGAAATTTAAAAAGTTTAGCAATGCTTGAAAACCAACGACTTCTAAGTTCAAATTTTGATAACATTCATTGAAGTATATATTACGCCAGAAGTGTATTTATGAATGCATTATAAACAACTGCAATACATGTTATGAAAAAAAGAGAATGAATTCGTCAAATAAAAATCACTTGCTCCATGACCGCGACCTACTCGTAACAACGTTATTTTAACGTTATATAATATAGTTTATATGCTATATAGTATAGATAATGATGTCTTTTTCCTTTTCTCTAGGCAGAGAACTCAGCTTTTCCCCGCATAGAAACTAACCCAAAAATTAACTGAATTTTCAGAAAGAAAACCCCGAACGGTTGAGACGAACGTCGGGCATTGAAGAAACGGCTCGTAAACGCGGCTTGAAATTCAATATGATGATGACATTTCATAATAAAACCATCACCAAAATACCTGGTAGAATGAAAATCTAGCGAAAATCGACTCAAGTTCAATTTAGGTTCTGGTCCTCAGCTATCAATTCTTAAGCGATTGACAATATCCAAGTTGGAAATCTTTTGTTCTTGAGCCAACAGCTTAGCGAAAGCCTACATACTTTCAGAAATCTTTGAAATTTTCAGCGGCCGACATATTTTTGGTGAGAACTGACGACCTCCAATCGGAAGCCAAGCGAAAGGTCCAACATTTCAAATTAAATTTCGAAGAAACCATTTGATAGATCTTAATCGGCATCATACTAAGGATTAATTATAAGCAGCAAATATAATTAAATATCAGCGTTATCAAATAAAAAATTTGATTTTGGGGTAGACATATAAACAAACATTCATTGAGCGCCGACAAAGCTTTAGTAATAACCGACCGTATTGCAATTGTTGGTGATGTTGTTGCCGCTGTTGTTTGCTATAGTTTGCATGGTCATAGTTGCTCTTTTGCTAGTAAGTAAGGTTATTAGGGCTTGTCCCTATTTTTGGTGTTGGTTTTTTGTTTGTTGCCTATTTTGATTATTTCCAACAAAAGAGAGCATGTTGATTAACTGTAACGGTTTTTGCATGTTTATTAGTTCTTACTTATGCATGTTTCGATTTAGATGGGATTCCTAGCTAAAGCAAAGGGATGCAACTATTTGGTTCGAGATTAATTCGAGATTGCCACATAGCACTTGTACTTTACCGAACTAATATCCAAAAAATAAGGCTTTGGAAAAATGAAACTCCAAACTGTACAGAGATAAAAGAGAAGAAGCAGTTAATAAACATTTTCTTATACTCTGACTGTGTGTGCCACCAATCCAATTGGCCTGTAAATTAGGGTTCGGAACACAGATGCCACAACATGAGTTGCAGACAGCGTCATTAACAATTTAATCATCATATCTAACAACGTAATCATTGTCATCATTATTAATATCAGTAATATCCATATAGAAATATAAAATTAAAGCATCATTTCTGGCATAGGATCAAGTATTGCTTTTTGTTATCGGTAGGTTTTTCATCCTCTTTGACATTTCCACGTCTTTTTCCAAAGGACCAATCATAAATTTTATTATCTCATATACCTAATTCTAATGAATATATCCATTAATAATTTTAATGAATATTGAAAATTTTCTGTCTTTTACGATTGATATTAATTATTAAATTATTATAATTATTAATTTAAGAGTCACGAGACTACTTTCATACGTGGGTATAGCAAAACTAAAGTGCAGATGCTCACTTCAAGGTCATTTTAATAAAAATTTGATAACACTATAATATTCGATATTATACATTGTGCGCACACCTTGGTTTACACAGAGATCCAGTGAGATTTTCTTGTGTTATATAGAACGTATTTCTTGGTGTTATGCTTTGAAACAGTTGTTTACAGTATATCACTACATCCTGTAAATAATTTCTCACCAATCCTAATCTGTAGATTTGAGCCAAATTGCGAACCAGATTAATCCCCACCCCTAGACGAAGGTTGACAATTAATGAAGAATAAAGAGATTTAAACTAACCACCTAATGAAGGTGAATGAAAAATAATTACGTCCACAGAATAGTCACAAAAATGAACAAAAAACAGATTATGTAAAATTTATTATGTAAAAAACAGATTACGTAAATAGATTTTATTCCGAATTTCGTACAACTTACGGGCAATATTCCTTCTTGATAGTTCTATCATGTGGCAAGAGCTCATGATGCGCCATGCTCCTGCAGTCGAAGAAGGCTGTAATCAAAACCTTCACATTTGACTGAAATTGGTGCGCGTTTTTTGGTTTTGGCTCGTGCAACAGTTTCAGCTTTTAACAAACGAAAATCAAGAAACTTTTGAATGGAACGCGACACAAGAAGGAGAGGTTACGAGTAAATGGAGAGAATAGATTTGCTAAAACCGGAATGTGGTACTGTCACATCACCGATGATGGTGATAATACTTGTATTGAGAATTCAGTTAGTGATGGATTTGGTTAGGGTGATGGACGTTTTCTGTTAATTGGTCGTTAATCGTGAATTTCTGAAAAAAGATATGGATCTCACTAAAAACTAAAATCTGATTATTGGAAAAATGTTATGCCAGAAACAAGTAAAAAATCTCTCGCGGCATTTCAATCCAAATCCAAGGGGGAAAAAGGAAACTCAGGTTTTTCAGTGGCGTCAACTGTGGCAACAGAAACGTTTTATTTTGGGTCGATTCCTATAAGAAGTTGTGTTAATTTGACATATTACAAAGTCGTGGGGATTTGATACTATATCGAAATTATGTGCTTCACTCATTTTAAAGTTTGAGCCGAATAGTATGGCTCTGGTCTATTTTGGAAAATCTTTTATCCTGCTTTGAATTTCTGTTACGAATCTGCAACAGATATGACCGTAACAGATCTTTAAGAACAAATGAGATTCTCTTCTTCGAACTTTTACGATAGCCTGTTATATTGTTTGAAAGTGAAAATCTTTTTACAATGACAGTTCTCAAAAAATTAATCTCAAAAAATAACGAATCTAATTTCCAATTTAAATATTCCAAAGACATGGAAGTTGAAAAAAGTAGGTGAATTTATAATAATAAAGATGAAAAAATTAATAATACCAACAAACCTTTTTAGGAAAGCGGCAGAAATAAATTACATTTGAGGAAAAAGAAATATATTCCTCATATTTAGAGGCAAAGCCACTAATGGCAATAAGGAAAACGTGAGACGATAGTGTCCAGAAGGAGTGGGCCGAACTTTGTGGCCAGCTGAATGCAGTTGGCGGCGCACAGCATAGCATTAAATAATGGATTAAACTGGTGGTGGTCCTCAACTTTCCTCTAAATTTGGAAAAGTTAGAGGAGAGAGCAATGGGATGTTGGGGAGCAATTTTAGTAGACGGCCACCCAGGGGTTTTAGCTGTGGGCTGCTGCGAAGATATCGACATACAGGTGGACGCTAGACATTCTGAAGCAAATATTCCCGAAAAGACAAACACCTGTAAACGGAGAAGAAGAGACGGTATATTTGTGTAAAGTTTTTTTTGTACATATAGTTCCATTTAATGAATAGAATTCTTCTAAATTGCAGCAGATGATTTAAACGAAGTTGTGCAGTGGTCTGAGGCAAATCGACAGAATCAATCTGACGCCATAAATGCCAGGCTTGACCAGATAATTGCGTTAATGACTGATTTGGTCAATGCCCAAAAGGAAATTGCTGCTGCAATAAGAGAACTACGTTCATAATTCAATTTTCAATTTTTATTATAATTAATTAATTTATCACTTAAATAATACATATTACAAATTTAATGCGTATCGCTCGCGAACCCTGGCCCCAAACTGTGCCATTCATTTCTGATTCTTTCTAAATTAGTCTCTATTATGCTAGCAATATGGTTCCCCTCTACTTCTAAATTATCTTCTGCAAGGAAGTGCTCGGACCCCATTGTATATATATTATGCATAGTAATCGCAGTATAAATAATTTTCGCAGCTTTCTTATGCTATAAACACAACCTCGCGACAAGTTGTCGTACACGGCCGCGATTTGTCAAAAATACATGGAGTCTTATGGGAGTTGAGAAAAAAATCAACTTGTCGCTCTGCCCTCGCGTACGACAGCGCAGTAGTCGAACATTTTCTATTTTTCTCAGTTCTCGCGCATCTTGTTCTTCTTTTCTCTGTTTGTTTACTCTGTAATGACATATAAAATGGCATATGTATTATTCTATAATGACAAATATAATTGACTAGTCTCTATTTTTTATGTTTTTTGTTTGAAATTTTTCTTGTGTAAGTATTAATTAATGTAAATATATCTCCTAAAATGATTATTCTCTATTTTAGAATGACTGATATTGAAGAAACAATAGTTGAGCAGGTCAGGCAATATAAATGCCTACAATTTTCAAGACCCTGGTTACAAAAACATCTTGCAGAAGGAAAAAATTTGGGAGGAAATTGTTGTAATGACAAACTTGAATGGTAGATCTATGTATCTATTGGAAGCACGAAGGCGCGATGACTTTTATTTATGATACGCAGCACTTTAGAAGGATCTACTTTTCATTATCTAAGAAATGAAAGACATTATACTTTTAGTACAACCAGCAATATGCCAATTGTCGACGAATCATCGACTGTCCAAGCTGTCGACGAATCACAGGCTTCGCTGCCTGCCCAAGCTGCTCCGCCACTAGAGCTATCGTCGCCTGCCTACCAAAGTGTTCCTCTGCCTGAACTTTCCCCGGGGCTAGGTTCCGACTGCATACTATCACCATCTTCGCAAACGAGCACCGAAAGAAGAAAGAAAACAGACAAAGTAAGTATTTTTACTTTTTCACCGAAGGTTATTAAATATTGAATCTTCCAGAATGATATAGCATTAAGCCAACTGTTCAGCACAGCGCAACAAAGTTTGGATTCGTTGGCGAAGAATCTAACAGAAAGAATACAACAGAAGCTAGAACCAAAAAAACATACTTCACGGCGTTGGTGCAGGAGTTGGTGGATGCCAACCTACCACCATTAATTCAAAGGTCGGTGTTCGAGGAATGTCGACAAATAATACATAGGGCAATCGACAATTACAATTAACCAAAAATTTGTAATATTCCTCCCTAAAGTTTTCCATTTGCTTAAGATATTTTTGTAGCCAGTATATTGTAAACCATATGGGCTATTATGTTGCGTGATTTGCACAATTATGGAATGAAGATGAAATCTAAATTAAGTTTGTTAAACGAAAAGTCCATTGCAAATGAAAAGAAAAGGAAATCAAAATTAAGTTAAATTATTTTTTATTATTAAATTAAAGATCAATTATTTCTAAACAGAGTATTTTAGTTGGTTTCTTAAAGCAAAAGCCATGTTTACAGAACGATTTGGGTTAGCTCTCATAGAAGGTAAAGTATTAGTTTCTCGCCTCCAATTTCCATCCACGCTGATACCGCCTTCAACTCTGTCCACTAATTCGCTGTTGTAGTAGTAATTGTCCCGTTTCAACATCAAAAAATTATGCAAATCCCAAAAGTGTTTTCTATTAACACTCGAGCTTTAGACAAGGTCTTGTTAAAATAGTCTTTATCGCCAGCCAGATTTCGTCCAGGGAATGGCCCTTATAATATTGAGTTTTAGGGGGAAAGCGCTGTCTGCTACAAAATAGTACGGAAATTTTTGTAAACTTCCTGATAAGTATTTCTCGGGTGGAACTTCTAATGTGCCGTTTAAAATTTTCTTGCCGAATGAGCTGCGCAAAAAACCCCACCATCACTTTGGCTACCCAATGCTCCAACATCCACAAATGTAAAAGTGTAGTTTGCATCACATGCTGCTAAGAGGTCAATGCTGAACGATTTCTTGTAATTGAAAAATAGCGATCCACTCTTTCTTGAGCAAACAATCAAAATATGTTTGCCATCGATTGCTCCTAAACGCGGTATGTTTCTCTCATATATCATATTTGTGTTTGCGTACCAATCATTGAGTTTTGGTGGAGACATATATACATGGTGTAGCTCTTCCCAAACTGGCTCACACGTTTCGTATATTATTTTGCGCACCGTGGAAATCCCAATTTTATGAGACCACAATGAAACCTGCACATTGCACTCTTGCAACAAAAATCTGTAATATGCAAATAAGTTGTTAATATGTAAAAGATAGTAAGTGTATTTGCTTACAAAAGAGTGATTGATAATCGAATTTCTGCAGCAATAGATTTACGGAAGGAATACCGTTCCAATCTATGTCGCAGGAGCTCCAGTAGGGCCATAAAATTCTCGCTGTTCATCCTTGTTGCTTTATTAAAATGTTCCTTGTCATTCAGTTGGAGTTGTTTAGTGCATGCTTGGAAAAACCCTAACCGGTCCCGTGCCAAGTTTACTGGGCGAACCCATCATCTTCTCTGGTATCTCCTCTGGTTGATCCTATGTGCCTATAGTGTGTTTTTTACTTGATTATTAGTTTTAATTTTATACTAATTTTTTTCTAACGAAACATACCTCATATAAAACACAAACAATTCCAATGATGTGAAATATAGAACACATTGTTTCTATTATTAAATTATAGTCTTCATTATAAACATCCATTTTTACTTTAATTTTTGCAACTTCTTCGGTAAACAAATAAATTCAAATTAATAAACAAACATATGTTCTCTGCTTGCTTCAGCGCCGGCAGAGTTTTTTGACAAATCGCGGCGGTGTACGACAACTTGTCGCGTGGTTGTGTTTACAGCATTAGGCGTGTAGTGAAGAACTCTGTGCCGAGACAGACACCTAAATTGGCTTTAGAGAACTCCGAACGTTCTTTCAACAGTGTTTCTTGTCCTTAGGAATAGTTTGTTGAAGATTTCTTCGCGTGTGCCAACTGAAGGGTTACTAAATGGTGTAAGCAACCATGGCTATAGAGGAAACCCCGAATCACTTATAAAACAGCAGATATTAATATGCAATTTATGTGAAGTTAATATATTACCAATTATGTGTAAATTTTAAAATCTAAATAAATCTCTAAATTAAATAAATCTCGTGTCCGGTAAATCAGAGGGCTTACTGTTTGCTCCTAATTCCAGCAAATTCATTCTATGATCGCGTCTAATCGTATTTGAAATTATAAAATGTTTAATTTAAATGTATTAATTTAATTTCTCTTGTTAGCTTTGCCTTCGTCTGTTAGCATTCCTGATTTGGTGCAGTATATAAATATCCATATTTTCTTGAATTTGTTGTGATAAAAGGCAAAATAATCTTACTTTTATCCTGCTACAGATTATAGCAGATTTCATACATAATTGTGTCGCACAGAATACCAATTTCGGAAAACATAAAAGAAAATTTGACAATTCGAGTTTTTATATGAGAACTTATAACAGAATAATCGTTTACATAAAAGATTTTCCAGAATAGATCAGATTAGCTATTAATGGCATTCTACACAAAAGTTTGGCGTTTTAAAACGCTTCATTGTTGATTTCAAATTAAATCCATCCAGTTATCCAGTTATATAATTGTACGACCAATTTTCGCATGGAAAACCTCCCACCACCCCTTTTCCGAATCAAAACTCTACTTCCACATCCGAAGAATCAAGCTCGAAAGGATAATTAGTCGTGAATAAGTTTGGGAGCTTTCTTAAGCTTTCTTGAAAAAAATATTTAACTAGATTAAAAAACATTTAGCTATTTTAATATTTGAATACTAGGACCAAGAAAGATTAATCATTCTTACTTCGAAAAATAGAGAACCATAAGCTGAAAGTGAGTTTCGGGTCAAGTATTTTGTAAGAATCTCTCAGGAATTGGAGTTTTGAACATTTAGAAAATTTTGGCAGGAGCTGGAGTATTGTACTACCAAGATCACTGTTCTTGAGCTTGTATTTGTGCGGAATCCTGAGAAATATTTGCTTCTGGGTCTCCGGTGTTAACTTTACTCCTTCGAAATTTAATTAATAAAAATTATACCGATTTTTCAAGTTAAGGCGATACGATATAAATGTTGAATAAAATTATATTTGATAATCAGGTTAGCCTCCTAAACCTGATTCAACGGCTTACTGGTGGGTATTAGTGTGTAACAGAGGTTGTAATTATTCTATATTATATTAAATTTAATTTAGAATTTAATTTATGTTAAATTCAGCACGAGAACGAAAGATGAGCAATTGGAGGACCACCAGCCCCGCTAAACTAGACAAAATCAAAATTCGAGACTTTTTCGTTGACTTTTGCCTCTCCCGTAATGTTATTTTTGTCGTTGTTAGTGCTGCCGTCAGAAAAGGCTGTAATAAATAAAATATGTATAAAGTCGGCTGTCACGGCAATGGTAAATGTAAACACTCATATAAACACACGCACACATACACATAAACATCCGCACTCCCACTCACACACACATACAAATATTCTCCTTTTGGCGTTACTTCATTTTACTTGAAATATTTTCGCATATCTATAAAAACCAGCGAACAATCAAGCAACAGCAGCAAGGCAACAAAATAAACAAACGGAACAACAGCGATTAAAAGAGAAACATTAGAAAATTCTGTTACAACTACTTTGTTTCTCTGTAGCTTTTGTTTTTTCGCTTGCTTAAAACTTCGTCTCTTCTTTTCAACGTGTGATTGAGATGTTTTACATGCACTTTGGTAACTTCAACTTTGTTTTACTTAAGGAATTTAGGTTCATGCTTATGCTGTTTTTGTTTTTGTTGCTCCCGTTGATGTCGGTATAACCGTAATGAGGAGTTTGTGAACATGAGAAATGCGAGCAAATGAAATTTTCCAGAAAAAGGTAAATCGCGTAAAGGAACAGCGTGAACGCCGAGACATCATACAAAACTTGTGAAGCATGAGAACTGAAACTGAACTGAAACTAAAGAATGTGGAATAGGAATGAAGGCAATGAGAGTGAAAATTAAAGACATTTTCCAGGCGGTAGGGTTGCGGCTAATTCTACAAAAATGGAGGAATATTAGGTTTTCCTCTAAATGCAGACAAACCTTTTATTTTCTAATAACTTGTTGTAATTGTTATTGTTTAATAATTTGTTCTAGGAATCTTGGCTTGGATCAGATTGCACCTTGATTGCTGGAACTGGTTACGGCCAAAAAAGCAATTATTTCACAACAAAAGGAAATATATTTGCATAAATTCAGTTGCTTATATTTATTAATATCATTCCCTTAATCTTAAGGGCAGAATAGGTGCTAAAGCGTAGGAAACATAAGCCAAACTCAATAAATTTCGATGTCTTTGCTGCGAAGATGTTTTAGATTTGGATTAACATTTCTGGGTTCATTTAATTAATTTTTAATAGCTTTTTAGAGGATTAAAACTTCTTATACAGTTTGCACTACACCCCAATATCTCTCCTCTCCATCTTTTTCAATCTCTCGCATACGTATATATGAAATGCCTCTATCATACACAGTCGTACTGTTTGACAACGCTCACAAATGATCAATGAACCTGAGAGTCGCAACAGTAATGAAATAGTTGGGTTTGGATTAAAGCCACACAAGGATACAAGGATGTACATTGGAAAAAACTTTATAATTTGCAATCTACGGGAGTTTGGAAGGAACAATGGCAGTGTTGACACTGATGATATGCTGGTGGTGATGTTGGCCCACTCGCAATATAGGTTGGTGGTACTTATAAAAATGGTTTGATAGAGATGAAAAACGTTTAATAGAGAGGATCGCTATAAAGCAGGGATGGGACGATCAAAGTTCTCATTTTCCGATATTTACGAATATATTGCTGATTATTGTCCCATTCAACAGCGTTTCTGTGTTATGTCGGACTCAATCCATATTAGTTATCAATTCAGGCATGGTTTGACATCATTGGCATAGATAAAGATTAAATTTGTATCGACAACACAGAGTCAATGCAAACATAATCAGATCACGATTCGGAAAATAAAGCTGTAAATACATTCCTTAAAATTAAGGAAGGCCTTAAATAGGCGGAGAGAGCTGTAGTGTGACGAAGCAGTAGTTTAAAGGATATTTTATTTATAACTAATTGTCGGGTGTAAGCTCTCTAATACGAAACAGTAAAAGTTCAGAAGAAAACAGAATATTTCATCTTAACGGATATTCTATAAAGATAATAAAGGGCGTTCAACTTTATGTTTACATTCTGTACATATAATTCTTAACACTAAAATTTCATTGGCAAAATATTCGTAATTGGAAAAGTATATGTTCTATCTAAAGTGAGGCAACTTTATCAAGGATTCTATAAAAAAATTTTCGACTTCATCTAAGGTTTTTATGAAATCATGTTCACTGTGACCTAGTATAACGTCATAACATGTAATTGCCTAACATAACGTCAGAAAATCTCTCAAGTGACATTTTCAATTAAACTGGAATTTAAATTTTCATTATTATAATCCTGTGATTGGCAAGTGTGATACTTTTCGTCTGCCTCAAAGAGTTATATTGTTGCATGAGTTTATATATGCGTGTATACACATATGCATATAAATGCGTATAAATATCTATATATATGTAAATGTGTATATGCAGTGTCGGACTACTAAAATGTACAAATGTCTGAAATATATCCAATTGTCCGGCATGTCCGGCATATATCCAATTACTAATTAAATGCCAAGAAGGATATAAGGTGGAATGTAAAAAATAAGAACAAGAAAAATAAAAAGAGGAAGATAAGAGAAGGAAAACACATTTCACAACTTGCGATGCTCTTAAGCACTTGGGAAATACGTCAGATATAAGTGGATGACAGTAGATGGTGACTTTGATGGCAGTAGATGATAACATTTCGATTTATTTTTTTTGCTTGTTACGGTGAGAGGGTGAGAGTAGGGTACCTGTATATGTTCGTCTGCATAATATCTCAAGAAAGCTAGTTGAAACTTTCAGTCTCTCTCTCTTTTCTCACCAACAAACCAACCCTTCAAGAAATCACCTAACCATCATAATTAATAACACCATCACCATCATCATATCTAGTCGGTCAAAATCAATTGACTTTTATCGCAAAGCATTTTTCGTCATTATTTAGAATATCCTCTGCCTTTCTCTGTCTGTTTCGTCATCCATCACTATCTTTCTCCGTTCCGCTCAAAATGGCTTATGTTTAAATCTGCATGAGAGTGCAGTTTTTTGTTTTCTCTGAGAGTGAACACCAAAGGACGATGAATGAAATCACTTTATATTTCGGGACTAAATCTTTTTAAATATACATGATTCTACGTGCTAGCAATATAGAAGTATACATGATGTACCAATGTACACCACAAATGCGTCAAAAAACATTCCCCTGGAGGATACGAGAATATTTAACATGTAGAGCTCCTTTTTCCCCAATATAACTAAAACATATTAATAAGTTGTAACACATTAATATATTTTATCACCTTTATTAACTATCGGAATCTCAAACTTCAAGGTTCAATATCCGAAATGAAAACTTTTTTGTTCGTTTTGCGGTTCCTTTCAACTTTTTCGATTTCTCTTAAAGCAACTGCGTTAACTGCAGCTCCTTTAACTCTAATCAACTTAAGCAACTACAGAGTGTAACTGTAGTAAAGAAGCGCAGACAAAGACAAAGGGAAAAATAAGAATAAAGGCCCTAAGACCAAAAACAACACTCAATTGTGTATCAGACAATTAATATTATCATACTTATACTCAAAATTATCTTAAACTTAGTCCATTACCATCGCGTATTCTAAAATATTTCTTGTGGGTAGGAGACATGGTTGGGTATGTAAAATTTTATTCCTTTTCTTCCTTTCGTTATGGTTTTAAAGGTTCGCTTTCTTTCTCTTACCAACATTCAGTGACACAGGCAGTGATCTTCGAGCAGTTGAGAAAATCCTTGAAGCCATGATTGCTTTAACGTAATTTAAGTGTAGTTTACATTCTCTCTCTCATTTGGGGATTCCTTTTCCGGCACTCAATTTTCGGTAAACCGAGTGAAGTAAATAACTTAAGTATTCACTAGGACGCGAATAAAATAGTCGGTATTGAATGCAATTGCGCTCTGAGTTAGGAGTTAAGCAGCCTGTCATTCAATCAGTTGCTAGTCAGTCGGTCAGATGGAAAGCCAGTCAATTCGTTGCGAGCGGCAGAGTATCGAGATTATATATGCAAATACAGTCGTACGTAACAACTTTTCAGTTTGCTATTCCTTTTGAGGAAACCGTCGATGTTGTTATTGCTGCTATCGATGCTTCTGATGCACTGATCAGTTCCTTTGCTTTAGAACTTTCCCAGCAAACACTTTTAAAGTGTATTTGCTTTACGGGTGGGTTTGTGCATCATGAGTAGAGTGTCTCTTTAGACGCTTGTTTGTTTGTTTGCAGAGAGCTTATGCAAATGACGTTCGATGACAGAGAATTGCATAATGTTTATTTCTTTACCCCCCTTTCTCTATCCTTATAAACCTTTTAACTTTTTTATGTCGTGTTCGCCAAAAGTTTTGATAGATTTAAATAAATACGGCGTTGAATCCTCTCGGAAATCTGTACGCAGTATATTGAAATTTATGTAAACGTTCACTAAGTTCATATAGCCATATACTATGTAGCAGTTTCCAAACCCAATCTGACATTCAAAGTAGAGATAAAGACGTGGGGACTCAAAATCCGCCACTTAAGATGCTTTGACACCTATTTTATGCTCCGCTTCCAAAAGATGAAGTGCATAACAAGTTTTTCACTCTGTTTGTAACGCATTCAAAGAGGCGTAGCCGGTACCTAAAAACATATATTCATGCTTGGAATCACCTGTGTCGGTCGGAGCCTGAGGCATTACCATGGAATATAGTATGAATATTTAGATGTGTGAAATCGGGTGAAGTCGGATGAGAACCACGGGCACTTCTGATACCTAATATGTATATATCTTCATCTTCATCTCCCTTTCACCTTCAGCATTTTTAGGTGGAATTGAACTATGCAGTTTTGCATAGTTCACGAACTCACCCACGTACATTACATTACTTTGCAAGAAACGGGCTCGAACAACGGGCATTATTATTATTGTTGAAGTCTCAGATAACCGAAACTTCTGTTAAGGAAATAATGAATGTGCGTTTATTCTACACTGTGCGTAAATGGGTATATGTGTACGCGTGTGTTCACGTATATACTCAGCCAAATATTTAAAGCATACTCCAAGAAACTTATCCTTTTGTGGATGCGTTGAAAGAGGTGTGCGGAGGGAGAAGAATATAAAAGCCCAGTAGAAGGAATAAGTTAGGAGAGACGATACATATTTGAGGAATAATGACATAAACATTCTCTTTAAAATCAGCCTTTTTGTTTTTAAATCCGACCTTGGGATATTGTTGATTTTCGTATTGCATAAACTTTGTAAAATGTAAATACTATTAAATACTACTAATTAATATTAATATGTTGGTAAAAGTTGTTCTAAAGCTCCATTTCCTCTTGCAATCGTGATTTACATTTGCTTACGTTTCTGTTGTGCTATTGCACTCACCCTCGAACAACAATATTTCATTGCCGACAACACAAAGAAATTATAAGATCTTGGTTTTCCGCCTTTTCATTGTTGTGCCACACCATACGGTACACTTGAAGCCTTATGGCATACAAATTACAACTGCGGATTAAGGAAAGCAATAACCAAACGATCCTATAAAGAGTGCTTTTCAGATCTAAAGAAAATGTTGCACGCCCGTTTTTTGACTCGCTCAAGAGTTGACAAGTATGACGGTTGTGGCTATGACAGTAACAGCGACTGATACTCGGTTGGGAAACGGTAATCAATTTTCATGCAATTGTGTCTTGCAAATTAAAGTTTATAGGGATTATTATATTTTCGTTCATTATTTTTGTATATCCAACACAGTTGCCCCAAGACTCTCGTTCTTCCCATATCTCTCTTCCACTACTTATGTAAATACTTTAGTAGAATCCGAAAAGCCTAATATTAATTTCCTTTAGTTTTTAAATTTGATTATAAACATTTCACAATTTGTGAAAAATCAAAAAAAAATTTAATTAATTTTGTAATTTCCTAATTTACGAAACTGTTGCTGGAAATAATAATATAGGACAAAGTCATTAACCGATTCGCCCTTAAAGAAGTCTACTTTTAATAAGCCTCGTTTTAAAAGAGCCTCTCTTTTGCAGATCGATAACCCATAGTCTTCCGAAATAATTTGAAAACGCATTTCTCATTGTTCGAATACGTATTTTAACAAATTTTTGAAAAGGCAACTCTTGAAATTTCGAAAATTTAAAATCGTACAATCAAATCAGCTGATTTAAAATTAAATCCATTTGGTTGCCTATTCCTTATATTTACCTTCTGTAACTCTGTGACTACTTATTTTCGATCTTATCGCGCTAGCCAATTTCGAGATCTTTTCGTTCTCTTTTTAGTCGTTTTATAATTGAAGAAGACTTTTCGGAGGACTTTAAAGACATTTTGGAGAATGTTTTTTACAAGGGATACATTTACGTCTGTCTTAATTGCTGGCATACGTGCTTGACTCGAATTTTATTTATTTAATACCCTAACTTCTGTTTAAGGTGTTCAGGATATTTATTTTCCTTTAGCACTCGGGACGTAAGAGTGATGATGATATTGGCTAAAATTATTTATAGGTATAGATATTGCTTTCGATAATGTTAATATTTAAAATATATATTGCCTCTTTTGTTGTATTTTTAATGTTGTTATTGTTATGTGTGGTTTTATTGCTACAAATTTAAATGCTGTTCCCCATTTCGTCTGCTGCAAACTGAAATAATATGATATTTCTACGAAATTGATAATTATCAATTATTGTACAATTGCCTTTTTTTTAATTAGTGTATAAACGGCCTGGATGTGGCCACTTAAAAACATAGCACAGCTTATTTCCAGATTATACCATCGACGCATGGGAAATACATGCATCCATTAAGGAAACAAACGAAACAAAACTTACAGGACCATTTGAAATGCTCGTGAAGTATGCTCTATATGAAATAACTTTCGAATTTGAATAAAACCGACATTGCAGAAAATAAAAAAATTGCATTTTTAATACTAAAATACTATTTTTTAGTATTTCCGATAGTTTAAACATGTATAGAAGCTTATTTAAGACAGTATGGAGATGCCGCTTTAATATTGGAAATATACAATAGAAAATAGTCTAATGTCAATTCATCTCTTTGTATTTTTTAAACAAAAATTAAAATATCACATCTGACCAAAATTTTAATTCGTGCTATCCCTTAGCACAGAATTGAAAAGTAATTCGCCCAATTTGAGTTGCAAATTTTTTCGTATATTAAGTGATAATGTGAAAATATCACTAAATACGATGTGTAAACGTAAAGTAAAGACTTTTCAAATCTAATCATTCATGTACGAAAGTCATCAGTAAATTCATAATTACAGTATGAGCACTACTGCTGATCCCAATGTAGCAGGTTTTAAAAAGTGATGAAGCAACCGTGGAAACCACTTGCTTCCAATAGTTTTGTCATTGAGTTGGACTTATAGGAACGCCCATAAAAGCAACTTAACGTAAAGAAAAATTGATAGCAAAGCAGGTATTGCTATAAAAAGAGTAAGAATATTAGATGGTGACAATAATCAGATGGTAACATTAGAGAAAATTACAATGGCAAAATCGCCATAAAGCAAAGATATCTATTTACAAAAACTTCATGAAATATACCAGATCCAATGCCAAAAAAACGGCAAGCATATTCCTTCCGGATGAGATTATTTGAAAATGAAATAATTGATATCCTGGCCACTTGGCAAGTCACACATATCAACAACAACTCTAAAAACAGCGTTGAGATACAAAAACTTCAAATATATCGAAACGGAAGACCAAAAATTGCACACAACAGCAATGGGTAAATGTTGGTAATGATGGATAGTTCCAAAAAATGTTTTCCTTTCTCAGGGATACACAGAAAAGGTTCTTAAGTCAGCTTCCATTCACGAAAGTCAAACACTTCATGACGTTTGATGTATAATTAAGGCAGCTAAAAACTTCCGAGGCATTGGTAATGTTGGCACTTTGTTCAACCCACTCCCAAATCGTCCTTAGCCTCCTTCTTTCCTCCTTATAATCATCTCATTCTTTCAGTTTAGCCTTTACTTTTTCTCTCTCCAGAAAAAAAGCGAGAACAAGTTTGCCAAAAGCGGAAATAAAGTGACGATCAACTCGACCTCCATAGATGAACTACTCCTAAAATATTAAAATTCTGAAATTCGGTCAACAATTAACCATGTCATTCCGCCAACGTTTTGGATATTTGTTACACGTGGCAATAAAACTAGTCGGAAATACTACAGGAGGTGGTAAGAACTAGTGAAGGTCTTAATCCTATTTATTTAGTCTTAATTTTATTTTCCTAAATTTGATAAATGTCCAGGATATCGGCAAATGGGACAAATGGGCTTTACGAGTAATAAAATGTCATAAATCATGGAAATTACATCAAATATGATGATACCTAAAAATAATCTGTTTTAAAAATTATGTTAAAGTAAAGTAATTTTGTGGGGAATGTATTATTCCCTGAAAAAAGATAAAAACTTTAATACGGAATTCTAACTTTCTTCAAATATTTCGCGTCTTTACGATTGGATAATTTTTAAGTTTAAATTTTCCTTAATTTACCACGACAGATTTTATTTATTTTTGAAATTGAAAATTTAATATATATTTCAAATCTTCCCATCCGAAATATAAAACATTTAGTTTCCCGAAAACCTTTAAGTGGTCAAATCGGTTTAAGTGGTTTCAGTGGTTTCGACAGTAGCTCATTTACTATTACAGTCGTTGATTTAGGTTTCCTCTCATTTTTATTTTATTTGTGGTAATGGCAACAAAATTATTACTTGGTGAAGCCAACCGATGTTTCGATGTCTACGGGGAAGAATAATAAAAATATCTGCGACACAGGGTCTACAATATCCGTATCGATACAACGTGGGATACAGGCACTTAACTAAGCAATCACTCCATGTTCCCGTGGTGACAATTAAACCTTCGGAAGGCCATCCTGAAAAATCCGACCCTTGTCAGAATGTAAGGATGAGAAATGCAAGACGTTTTGGGTATCAGTAGAAGCAATTAATTTATTTCAATGGCGATGTTGGGTAAAAGTATGTGGAAAATGCACGATTTAAGAATTTAAGACTTTAAGAATAATTTACAATTAAGAATTTAATTGTAGAAAAATATTTCCAGATTGAAGATATCTGAATGCGGAAAGGAGAAAAAGATTGCAAGGGATGACAAATAAATGGATAGATATGTCGAAGAAAGGATCGAAGAGTGGAGAGAAATTATGAGAGAAAGAGAAACCAAATCTATTCAAATATATCAATTCAAAGAAACACCCGATGGTGTAGCCGGAATAATTTTCCCACACTGCTTTTACTGAAATTTACTCAAGTAACCTTATGTCCAATTGTCTTTTCAAATATATTTAAGTCATCTGACACTATCGGTTCATTTAGAATTTACCGCCACGTTCACTAGTGTCGGTATCACTAGTGCCATCATCAATGTCACGCCACTGACAACAGCTGATACTGCTAATGGTTATCTTGCCTTTACTTTTATCTTCGTTTCTATTTCTTTTATAGAATAGAAGCTATCAACTGCTGTTCAAATAGTACCTTTATATCGATACTAATTACTCATTGTATTAAACCGATCTTGACGAATGCATTAACTCCGGAACTTCGCAAATTTCAGGTCCAAATGTGAACAGATCAAGTTCAATTGGGGTATTGAATTGGAATGATGGATTTTTAACTGAGATTAAATTATATTAATGAGATTTTCCGTATTAAAATAAGGTTTGTAGTGATTTCTCTTGGAAATGAAATTTTCCGTATGAAAATGAGTTTGGGTCAAATGAAAATGGGTTTTTTTCCATGTTAAAATGAGATTTGATCAATTGAAAAATAGATTTTTCATACCTCATTTTCATATGGAAAATGGGGAAACTCATATTATAACAAAATTTATTTGTTATATTCCATATGAGACACATAGTAACCCAACCTCATTTTCAATTTAAGAAATCTCATTTTAATATGGGAATCTTATTTTCGAAGAATTGGTGAACTGAAAATTGTGTTTTTTTCCGATGAAAGTGAGATTATTCAGTTGAAAAAGGGATCTTCAAGATCAAAGTGAGATTTTGTCAATTAAAAATTTTCCATCTTAAAATGAGATTGGATCAATGGAAATTAGTTCTAAAATGTCGTTAGGTCAATTGAAAATGAGATATTCTATTTGAAAGGAGAACAGAACAAATAAAAATAAAAACAAGTAAGCGTGCTATCTTCGGCCTGATCGAATCTTAAATACCCTCCACTCGCACCCGCTTTTGAAAAATAATTTAGTATTCGTTGTTCAGTTGCAGGATAAAATTTTGTCTTCAAATTGGCTTTACAAACGTAGAAACTGGGCTTCGTATGTGAATGTTCATATAAGCCGTGGGGTACTTTTATTCATAATAAGTTATAATTAAAATATTTATATATTACATTGTTAGTATAGTTAATACTTTGTATATAGTTATAAAAATATACCCCTTATAAAAAAATTGTTTAAAATTTATATGAATCGCTATATTTTAATTTATCAAAATAAAAATTATATTGAAAACTTCAAATAAGAAACTTAAATAGTTGAACCAAATCATTAAATCAAGTTAAAGAGTACCAATACATAAGCTATAAAAAGTAGGCGTGGTTTTTACCCGATTTCGCCCATTTTCAGTACCAACCTGCTTACAATAACAGAATATTTGTGCCAATTTTCATGGCCATATCTCTTTTCATTCTCTCATAACTGTGATTTCAACAGACAGACTTTCAATTTATTTTAATAAATATTTAGTGAAATTAGTTTTATTCCAAAAATATTTAAAAATAAAACATATTTATCCATAACCATCGGACGGAATTTGATGGAGTTCTGGATTGAACGCGTACTGTCGTTTGTGAAGACCGTTCTTTTTGAGATATATATTAATTTTTCGACATATTGTTTCGATATAAGATTGTTTCTCCTAATATTTCATTTGTATATTCACAATTAGTCAAAATAATTCCTTCTGAAAAAATCCCAAAGCTAACTTCGTGTTTGCGAAACACACGGAGTCGCAAACTGTGTAAAAATATCGTTGATGACATTGAGAGAAATGAAATTAATTCCCAATTAAAAAAAATTATTTAAAAACTATATTATATGTTCACATATATCCCTTAATGGAAAAGAAAAGAAATCAGAAAAAATAAAAAAGGCAATGAGGGTTACATATACTATTGGACAGTATTTTTTACCTTATAGGGGCCAAATATGAATTCATGCTACGCCGTATATTCAACGGTTAAATAAACCAAGAAGTCAATTGCATTAATTTTTTTAGACACAGCTTAAGATTTCAATGGACACTGAAAATGAAACCTTGCAAACGAGGCTTTCGAATCTCATTTCATTGAAAAGAAGGCGTAGCGATGCACCGAATTCGAATTAATAACAATACCACATTTTATGCGTATTACTATCTTCTTTATAATTGTGGTTTTATAAAATTCTATGGACCACGCTCATCACTTCCAAACTAATTTTGTACTAATACTGAGTTCGATTATATAATTCTATCGTTCAATTCCGTCTACAAACGCTAAATGTGGCCACACATATAGATATGTTAATATTAGGTATCAGAAAAGGGCGTGGTTTTTCATCCGGTTTGGCTTACTAAAAGCCAAAAAAGCTCTTATAAAATAAAAGGACGGGCACTTCCCGAAAACCAATGAACGAGAGATTAATATCTAGAGACACTAAAATACCAATAAAAACACTTTGAAATTTCATCTTTACATTTAGTGCGTGAAATGTATAGAATGCTATATATTTCTCCTTTGTATGCGCCTGTCTGTGTCGCATGAAAAATATTTTTCCTTCGCCTTAGAATTGCCACATCTCGCAGCCTCATCTTTTTTGCAGCCTTACCAAGTGTCCTAGATGCGTTCCACTAAGTCATCACTTTCAAAGCATTAAGTATGCAAAGCCAAATTGTATTTGTGATTGTATTGCATTTCGAATATTTTTATATGGTTTTCTCATCGTTACTTCTTCTTTTGCTGTCGATGCTTGTGATATTGCTGGTGGTGTTGCTTCTACATATGATAGTTTTGCGGTTGCTACGACTTTGCATGCCGTAATGGCAGGATCCAGAATCTCATTTGATATGTTGATTTACTTAGTCATGAAAAGTGCATGAGATTTTAAGATTCAAAATGTGTTCCTGTGGATTCGTATGCCGCCGATGGATAACAAACAACGAACGAAGTTTTTGGATACTTTTTCCTTTTCTCTTCTGTTTGTTTTGATCATTAAATTTTATTTAATCTTATCTATAAAATTTAAAGTAATCTAAATAGATGTTTCAGGTTTCACAAACTAAAAGGATATTCATATCCCTAATGGGGTGTGCATACTCTTCTCGAAGCGTACCATATGTAAAACTTTTTCATGTTATGAAAACGTTCTGGCGGTTCTGATGAAGGTTTAACCGCTAAATGATTTCTCCTGCATCGGAGGTGGATGATCAATGAGTTGTTTAAAAACAATTTCCTTGAGCTGTGGTAATACAAATTTGGGCGAGTAGGAAAATCCATTGGCATACTGGCTTTTACTTCCTGTAAAAGCAAATATATTTTGAAATTCAAACATATTTACACATCCTTCACACGTATTTTTCTAGGATTACATGAGGTTCGAATATCTGAAACTTTTAAACCATAAAACAATATTAATTAGATGTTGAGATATTTCGAACATATTTAATATAAAATATTTAATTCTCGTATTTAATAGAAAAGGCAACTGGGCAAACTTTTCCCCATTTTTTTTGCTCCCACTTAAATTCCTTACGTTTTAATTAATTACTGCTTGCAGTTAAAAATAATTGCAGAGTTTATATATTATATTAAAAATTAGTTTTCATTACGCTACCCTCAATATTGTTACTAATCAAGAATAGTCAATTAATAGCTTGTCCACATAAAAATATAAACCTGAGTTTGATTTTCGAAAATGGATCAGCTCTGTCAAAATGGGCGACCTTTTATTCAATTACCACTCACACATACAATACAAAAACAAACATAGAAGAAAAGCAGAAATATATCGTAAGGTTTTACATTACAGTTTTACAAACATGAAATATATCTCGCACGAATCCTTCGAGTATGCGAAAAGGGACTGAAGCGGTATTACTTGGTAAAACCTCATCGTCACAATAGGTTTCTTCATTTTCGTCCACATTTATTGAGGCACCGGCCTTTGTTGAAATATTGTGTAAGATTACACAAGCATACACAATATTCGCAGCTGTTTTCGTGGATACAGTTCAGATCTCGATGTTTATATAAACATCTAAACGCGATTTTAACACGCGGAATGCTCTATATATTACATTTCGGCCTTTTCCATGCAGTTAATTGTACTTAACTTCCTTAACTCCTTCCTTAACTCCATGTGGCTGCGATAGAGGTGGAAGAATCCAAGGCTCTAAGCGGTAGCCTTGGCCACCAAGCAGCCATGTATCCAGGTTTGTTACATAGTCCCCTACCACATGAGTCCTTATCAACGAAGCTGCCCGTATACATGAATCGTGACATGATCCGGGGTATTTAGCATTGACATATAGGAAAACCAGCCGATGATAATACATCTACTTGGAGTGCAAATATTATCTAATCTCGTTACTTTAATTCGAAAATAAGATAGTTACCGCTTCCACATTGAGTCTGTTAAATACCTTTCTGTTCTTGAATGAGAACATGATTTCTAATCTTAAAGGAGAGTGGATCGTTGCCGTCGCGTACGATCCTCAAAAACCTAAGCCTTTTGATTTTTTCTTCCGCTCATCTTCTGTAAGTTTATAAAGTAAATGAAATTTTTCCATATGTTATGCTTATTAGCATATAATTTTCATCGATAATTTAATATGCATGTATGACAATAATGTCAACCGATAATGAAATTTTTCTATTAATTATGTCAAAAATATATCTGTTAAGACTTGCTCTTTAATAAAAGTTAGGAATTCAGCTGTCAATTTTCGGCCAGAATACCAAATCTTAACAACCGTTAACGCTTAACTATTTTACTTCGCGTTTATTAATGTGATGAGCTTAGTTAACAACCGGAATGAGGCCATTGGCTTTAAATTCACTTCACAAGCTAGGAATCTGGGCTATAAAGTCGAATCGCCCCTAGAGAAGTGGGTACCCCCCTGAACCAACTGCACTTACTTTTGTAGTGCAGTGACTTATGGAGACTTTACTGTGATTTATGGAGACGAAGATCTCTTAGGTATAAAAATCACTTGGGGCACCGCTCTAATGTATTTGTGGTTATAAATATTAATATATTTTACATATACCATTTTGCCATAAATAATGAATTCGAATGTACAATCTTATATTTAAACGCCCTCTGCTCCAATTTGTCACTGCTCCAATTTTGACAATTTCCGAATCGATATGAGGAGACAGAATATTTGCTCCAAATACCATTATGATAGCTCTATTTGTTCACATGTAGTCGCCGTTGTACCAGACAGGCAGGTATACAGTTTTGTATATCGGTCATATATCTTTTAATTAGTAGCAAACGGAGGAACAAAGAGATTATACCCTGCCTCTCTTTATTATTGATTATCCACTACCTCTTCGGGAGTGGATACAATTAGCGCTTAATTTGCATGTACAAGGGAAGGCTGGATTGTGCAAATTTGTATCAATGTAAAAAGCATTAAATAATAATTTTATTATATCTGATATTTAAATGTTTCTCTTGACTGCTGAAGCTTTCTACCACACACAATATTCGTTGTAAAAAAGTTATTTTAATTGAGGGTGAAGGAAATGAAAAGAAGGAAAATTCATCAATTAAATGCTTTAACTGATCGGAAATGTATCGAATTAAATAAGTCCTTAATTTATTTGATTTTTAATTAGTTAACTGAATATTTTCCAGTAAAAAAACTCAAATAATAGTTGCCCTTAATTAACATAGGATAAAATTTGACATCCGCCTGACTCGTTATATAACTGAAATTAGCATTAATGTTTGTTTCTAATTCCTTACCTTATTATGTCGAGCTATGCTGTTTGTGTACTCGCATTCTAATTGATAATTTTAATATACATAAGAATGTACTCTCCGCTACACTCCTCTGCAAATAGTATTATAGCTTATTCAAATAAAAATGTAAATTCGGTTCGGGCCTTTTATAATAAAATAAAAGTCACCTGTAATATTTAAATTTATATTTGTCAACATGGAATTTTGACATAATAATTTTGGACAATATTTATCACGTCATACCGCTCGTAGGTACAAAGAAATGAAGATAGATGGTTTTTGTTCGAACTTCGAATGGTGGATGTGAACCAATACCCAAAAACCTAGGCAGGTTTATGAAAAATTCACAACAACAATTTCAATGGAACAAACCTAGGTTTGCGATTGGGTTTGGTTCCAAATTCGAAATCCATGTAAACCCGGTTAGGTTCTGTCTAAAACCCCGCGAAATCGAATTTTGTCCACAAAGATTGGACCTTAAAAACAGACTTTATCTACAGTTTCGCATACGAAACCCTACTACTGATTTGTTTATGCCAAAAAATATAAAATCATCATTAATGCCATGGCTAAAATCAAAGTATTAGGATTGCATGGTAATGATTAGGAAAATGATAGATACCAAAAAATTAGAAAAATATCTCGGATTACATTTGAGGAGCGGAGTTTATAAATCACATGGAGGGAGTCTTGTATTGGCAGACATCATGGAAAGATTTACGTTTAAACCCGCGATAAACCCGAAGCGATTCGATCCGTATTAATCGAACTTGATACCAATTGTAATTATAAAAAACCAGGATCTACTTGGTATAACTGGCTTGTTAGAAATTACCTTTCGGATAATGTGCTAATAACAAATTATCAAAAGTTGTGAAATATTGCAAGCGTTTCAGCGGAGAATAATTATGACATTTTTATTTGACATTTACTAAAAAGCACATGTATAGAGCACAGTCAAATATTTTATGTATAAATTATAAATCACGAGCTTCAAATATATTAAATTTATGCCGTCGCCTAGATAATAATTTTCTCCGGCCTTACGTCGCATACTAGGTCAAATTGGCTCACAATGCAGAAGAGTTAACATTTCACATTTATTCTATGCATTTTTTGATTTTTCGTATTTACCACCAATGCACCAGTTCTGGTGCATTAGCTGGCCACATTAAAGAAGGTTAAGTTGTTAAGATTCGTATTCTGACCACAAAAGTTATTGGAATTGAGCTATAAATTGTGGATGTAGGGTATAAATATTTGGCCACGCCAAAGTTACCGCGCTTGCCTGTTTTACTTTCACGAAATAAGGAAGAACACAATTCCACATAAGCAAATTTTGAAATGTTACGCCTGTATTGTATTTTGGAAATTTTTCTTTTGACCTCTTTAGGATGGGGTATAAACTGATTACTTTTTAAAAATTTGAGATTATATTCTATTTTTACAAGGGTATAAATATATCTCTTGCTAGTTGTGAAACCAGATTTTCTATGATACAATAAATCGGCATTCGACGATGATTTTTGTTAAAAGCAAGTAATATAAAGAACTATATAATTTTAGCAGTTTTATATGGGTATATCGGTGTGAGTGAATTTGTTTGACTACTAATACCAGTAAGGAAGTAAAAATTTAGAATAAAAATGATTAGAAAGTGAAATTTTAGAATAAAGATAAATCGCGGAAACAGCTCATCTTTGATAGGTAGTTGTCAATACAATGGCGCGTACATACACACACTTATGTATGGCAGGGAAATGACAGGCAAACGTTGAAAAGACAACATTGAAGTGTCAAAAGTTTAACGGATAAAAAGTAGTAAAACTAGGTGCTACGTGGTTGCTGATGATGTTGACGTTATTTTCTGCAACATTTTCGGAACCGCAATGACTATCGCTGTTCTCAGGAATGTTGCTTCTGCATAGTTGTAAATTGTTTTGGTCAATCGCCATTGTTGCGCTGCTGCCGCTGTTCGCGCCGTTAATTTTCTTGTTACCTTCTTAGTTGGCTTGTGTACAAAAGCGAAACCAGATGCTGTTCTCATGTGAATATATGCCATATTCGAGAGGTAAGCGTCGCAGCGAGTAACAAAACTTTTTGTCGTCACTACATTTCCTGATTGTTTTCTGTTTTCCGTCCATATTTTCATTTTATTATTCTCTTATGCTGATTACAATGTATTTAAGTTCAACTATTTTGTTGTCGTGTGCGCGCATTGATTGCTAATCACCAATCCAATTTGCATATATTTGTTTTTGTATGATGCTTGTACGAGCGTTTATTTCTTCATGTTTTTATTGCTCCCTTTATTTGTTATAAAATATATGCCTTATGTTTTTGTTTGTTATTGTTGTTTATTGTTTGTTATTGTTGTTCTTATTCAGCTGTTGCTGGTGTTTATTTTGACAATGGATGAGTTCTGGGGTTGTGGTTCGTTTGTCTGATGGTTGAATAGATTTTGATTTTCGACAAACTGCTTTTGTCACAATTGACGTTAACGTATTTTGGATTTGCCGATTTTGTCAGTGTTGGCGCTTTCGTTATTGTTACTGGCAGCCTGCAAAATTGTTTGATTTTCCTTTCCTTTCCTGCTGTTGTTTTTGTTGTTGTTATTGTTGCTGATTTTTCCCTATTTTCCGATAGTAAAAGAAAAACGTACATCTTGATGAGTTTCCGGTTTCCGGTATTCTTGATAAGCGACAATTTTTATTTTATTCTGTCACCGTTTGCATTACATTTCCAATTTTCTTTAACTCAATGAAAAGAGAATTCATGTGTGATGAATGAACTGCGGATTAGATGCATAATAAATGCTAAGAGAATGGAGGGATATATATATATATATATATATATATATATATATATATATATATATATATATATATATATATATATATATATATATATATATATATATATATATATATATATATATATATATATATATATATATATATATATATATATATATATATATATATATATATATATATATATATATATATATATATATATATATATATATATATATATATATATATATATATATATATATATATATATATATATATATATATATATATATATATATATATATATATATATATATATATATATATATATATATATATATATATATATATATATATATATATATATATATATATATATATATATATATATATATATATATATATATATATATATATATATATATATATATATATATATATATATATATATATATATATATATATATATATATATATATATATATATATATATATATATATATATATATATATATATATATATATATATATATATATATATATATATATATATATATATATGTTGTAAAGAAAACCTCACAACGCGAGTAGTTAAAACTATCTGATTTTATTTTAAAAATTGTTCCTTATTTATACTATTTTAAATCTATGTACATTCCTTATATACTATTTACTATAGTTATTTAATGATAAAGGTCAGAAGATCTTTACAAAGAATTCTTATCCTATGCTATGCTAGACTGAAGGTTATGGCAAGCGATATTCTTATCTGCTATGTACCTGCGCTAGCAAGTAATGTTCATATATTGTTATTGTAGGGATGCAGTACGGCGCTGGTCTTAATTTTATTGTTTAATGACCGTCTGTGATGTGTCTTTTAAACACGTGTTGTTTCGTTGTTGACTTAGGATTGAACCGTAATTTAATTTATTACGGCCTAAGAATAAACATGTTCAACTATGTATGAACATACTGCGGGGCGCCATTAATAGTAAGGGCTAAAATTTTTCTTTTTAAAATAATAGATTTTATTACATATATAACTAAAACAATTATTACTATCAATACCAATATAAGAGATGTATGGCCACTTAAATGATGAAAGTCTAGCGTCCTAAGACTTAGATTTTGTTTCTTTAAATTATCAAGATCCCTCTGTACCTGATCTATTTCTTCCTTGTTGTCGATCAGTGTTGGTACTAAGGTTGGAACATCACCTTCCTTCATCGAGTCCATACTGCTTATTATGGCTGATTCGAATTGGTTGTCTCTCTTTTGTTGTAGGCTGAGCGATGAAGTTAAAGTTGTTAGCTCATGTCTTGTTGTACATCCGGATCTCAGCTTCAAAATCCCTTGCGACGGTATCGACAATTGACGTTGGTATAAATTATCGCAGCGCACCATAATTTTCGTTGTATTAAACACCTTGAAGAGCCATGCATTCTCTTCATGCAATGCGATCCATGTTGATTCGCCCTTAATTGGGTCGAAATCGCATTGTGTACTCACCATATTTTTTAGAGCAAAAGCTTCACAAGACTCATCTCTTGTTGATGACCATGGCCAGCTGCCCACACATAGGAATTCGTCGTCTTTACCTTTTGTGCATCTGTTTAATTGTGATTGACTCATTGACATATATGAATCTAGCCCAAAGTTGAAGATTAGGAACTCCGCTTTTCTTCTTGGTCTAACTATTATGTCGTTATGCTCGAAAGGTATCACTATTACTTTGTAGACTGTTGATCTTTAAAGCTGTAGTAAAGGAATTTTCAATTCTAAAACCAAAGTTGTATTGATTATCGTTCCCCTAGTCTCCATCGATTTAAATATCTCCCTTAATTCGTTTCCGGTATGTCCCCCTGGAATCTTTAGGTTTGGTGGAAGATTTAGTTTAATCTTTTCAATTTCTTGCATTAATTTAGATGGCTTTATTAGAGATGGATTGATCTTCTGGTGAACAACATCAATTAAAATATCGATAATATTGTTTTGAACATCCTTGCACTCATCTATCATTATTTGAAGCTGCATCGTCATAGCATTAATTTGAATTGCTACTGTATGAGCGGCCTGTACCTTTTTTATATTTTGCTTAATCCCATTTGTTTCATTCAACAATTGGGCTAACTGATCATTTACTTCCTTTGTAGTCTTTCTTAGCACGTTCAAAGTTGAGTCTACTAATGATGTCTGCTTTTTTATTAAATCATTGATGTCATGCTGATTTTCCAGCAAGTTTTGCATGTTTGTTTTGAATTCCTCCCGATCGTCGTTGTCCATTACTCCAAATAAAGCGTGAAATATAGATCCGACCCAGTCCAGAGGAGCTCTTTTTATCCTCTTTGTGGTTAGTAAAAGGTCATTGTTTTCATGAAGTAGTTCATACTTTCTTCTTAAACTGCCAACTATGGTTTTATATTGCCTTCCAACATATAATATTTTATCGCATTGTTCCTCCAGAAGATTTATATGTGTCGGTATTTCTGACATTTCCTTGAAATATGAATCCAGTTTGTAGTAAACGATGATTTTCCAACTAGACGACGTAACATCCATTTTGCCAACTGGGTCTAAATATATTCCAGTTGTCCTATTAAGTTCTATAATATCGGCTACCTTGTCCACTGATGCGCCCATTGCAACTGCTAATATCATTAGAAATTGTTGTACACAATGGCATACTGCTTCGAGACACGTTACTAGTGTGGTTGACAGTTGTCTTCTGCGCTTCTGGACTTTCTACCTCACTAACTTGAAGGGGACATAACTTATGTATTGGTCTTTTTGATGAACCATCCTGAGTTTTAATAGTCGCTACTCTTACTTTTCCATCGTTGCCCGTATGTACAGTTGTAACCTTTCCTAGTGGCCATCTGGATGGAGTTGTATTTTCGTCTTTGATGCTTACCACTTCACCTTCACATATATTTCTCTTGTCAGATTTCCACTTATTCCGCTTTTGGAGAGACAGTAAGTAGTCTTCCTTCCACTTTTTCCAAAAATCAAATTTCAATTTTTGGATAAGCTTCCGACGATCCAGCGAGGTTATCCTTGTTTCCTCGGTTTCTTCAGGGTGATCTAGCAATGGTCTTCCTATAAGCATGTGCCCAGGTGCTAAGACGTCGATGCTATCTATATCATTTCCTAATGCACATAAAGGCCGAGAATTCAAAACTGCTTCAATTTGACATAAAACAGTTGACATTTCTTCATATGTAAGTTTTACTTCACCAACAATACGTCGAAGATGATGTTTCATCGACTTGACAGCAGCTTCCCAAATTCCACCAAAATGTGGAGCTGATGGAGGGTTAAGATGCCACTGAATATTTTCCGATGACAGTACAGGTGCTAATTTGGAGTTTTGTTGAATAGCATTTTTGAAGTCATCATCAAGTTTTTTAATAGCACCAATAAAATTAGTACCATTATCTGAATAAAGGTGAGTGCTCCTTCCTCTTCTGGCGAAAAATCTCTTGAGGCAGGCTAAGAAAGCATTCGTTGTCAAATCGCTTACAGCTCCCAGATGTATAGCTTTTGTGGCCATACACACAAATATGCATATATAACCTTTAAAAGCCTTTTGACCTCTTCCTCTCGAACATCTCATCAAAATCGGTCCGGCGTAGTCGATCCCAGTGTGCTCAAATGGATGTGAAACTGTAAGCCTGTATTTCGGTAAATTTCCCATTAGCTGCTGAGCACAAGTTTGATTGTAGCGAATACATATGACACATTTACGACGGCATTTCTTTATCAATTGTTTTATTCCAATAATCCAAAAGTTTCGTTTTATAACACCCTCCATTACTGAGTTGCCTCCATGAAGAGTTGATATATGAGTTTGCTGCACAATTAACTCGGCGTACATGCATTTGTCCAGAATTATTGGATGTTTTTGATTAGTTGGTAGATTTGCATATTTCAGCCTTCCTCCAACTCTTAAAATACCCTCATTATCCAAGAACGGATTCAATTGCACCAATTTACATTTCGTAGAGATTTCCGATTTCTCAATCAATTTGTTTATTTCTGTGGTAAACTGAATCGACTGGTAGTATTTTATAATCACAATTCTTGCTAGGTGTAACTCCTGAGCTGTGATATATAAGGGACAACTGTTACCTTTCAAACGTTTGGCGAAACGCAAGATATATCCAACGGTTCTGTCCATTTTTCCTGCACTCGACATGCGTTCCACTAGTTTTGGAATGAAATGATTTTTCTCCACTTCATTTGTTGTTAGCGCTATAACCCTGGACTCACTTTTTGCTTGTGGCCAAAGCTCTTCGGACTCCTTAAGCCAACTTGGACCAGACCACCATAAGGAATGATCCTTTAATTTTGATGGACATATACCGCGGCTAGCTGCATCAGCCGGATTATCCTCCGAATTTACGTGCGACCACTTCGCATCGGGCATATTCTTTTTTATGTCATCGACTCGTGTCCTTACAAACTTTTCTTTATTTTTACTGTTTTGGATCCAATATTGGGCGATCGTTGAATCAGTCCACCCGAAAAATTCGCCTTCCCGTCCAATTAGGCTCCTTGTTTTATTGGCAAGCTTTGCTAAAAGGTGAATTCCACAAAGCTCCAACGTCGGAATTGTCTTTTTGTTTTTGATTGGAGCGACTTTGGTTTTAGCTGTTAATAGTTTAACTGATTGCCCTTTTTTAATATAAATAACAGCTGCATATGCATTTTCAGACGCATCGGCAAATCCATGAATTTGTAGCGTATCATATGCGTCTGCCATTACCCAACGAGGAATTTTGATCTTTGTTATACTGACCAAGTTGTCACTGAACTGCTTCCATTCCTTCTCTGCCTTGGGTTGCAAAATCTGGTCCCAATCGTAGTTGTCCTGCCATAAGCGCTGCATAAATATCTTCGCCCTAATAGTTACCGGTGAAAGCCAGCCTAATGGATCAAATATTTTAGCAATATTTGATAACACGAATCTTTTTGTAGTTGCTGTTGGCATCGAAAGGTTCAATTTAAATTGAAACTCGTCATCATTTGGATTCCAATGCAGGCCAAGAGTTTTCATAGAGTTTCCGTCTTTTATATGAATAGTTTCGTTTTCACCCTTATTTGTTTGGTTGCTTAAGATCTCTGTACTGTTCGACATCCATTTTCTTAAGTGAAAACCTGCTTCTTCAAGACATTTACTCACTGTTTTCAAAATGTATATGCATTCCTCTTTAGAGTTTGCGCCCGACAACAAGTCGTCCATGTAAAACTCGTTCCTGATGATGTCCTTTATTCGCTCATTTTCCTTGCAGTCAAACGCGATTTGATATAATGTCCGTACTGCGAGAAATGGAGCAGATGCTGTTCCATATGTTACTGTAGTCAGCTTGTATTCTTGAAGATTTTCATTAGCATTTTCTCTCCATAATATCCTGTGATAATCTTGATCTTCTTCAGTTATCTTAATTTGCCTATACATTTTCTCTATGTCCGCAGTTAAGACATACTTCCAATATCTCCACTTGATAACTATATCAGATTCTTCTGCAGGATCGGCCCCGTCATCATTATGTCATTAAAGCTCATACCGTTTGTTGTCTTGGCTGATGCATCGAAGACTACACGAACTTTTGTAGTTAGGCTGTCTTTACGAATCACTGCTTGATGTGGTAGTTAGTATTTGCCTTTATTGTGGTCTTCTGCTTTAACCATGTGTCCCAATTCCGCATATTCCCTCATAAATTTTATGTACTCCTCTTTTAAGGTTGGCGCAATTCTTTTTTCTAACTGTAGAAATCGTGCTAGTGCTTGTCCACGCGAATTTCCCAACCCTTTTTCTTTTTTAAGTGGTACTCTGACTACGTACCTTCCATCTTCTGCTTTTCTGGTGGTTTCTTCGTATAACTTCATACAAAAGTCGTCTTCAGAAATTTCTTCGTTATTTTCCACATCTTCCAGTTCCCAAAATTTTTCTATATTAGTAGTTATAGCCGAAGTCACTTTGCCGTATTGTCTTTTAGTTTTTAGTTCTCCAGAAATAATCCATCCCAATGAAGTTTCTTGTCCAATTATGCCTTTAGTTTTCCTCAATCCCTTCTGAATTATTTTTGGGAACAGATCACTGCCAATTATCATGTCGATCCGGTCTTTCTTGTTGAAGTCAGGATCGGCTAACACGTAATTCCTCCAATCTTCCTTATTGAAGTCAACTGTTTGTTCAGGTAATGGTTTCATTAATTCTGACAGTACCAGGAACTCTGCCGTTAGCTTGTAATCACTGAGAAATCTTGGCATAATTTTCGCCACAACTTTTGATTTTGATATACCAACTGCTACGTTTGAAGGTCCAGCTAATTCAGTCTTCACTTTAGTTTTGACTAATGACAACATTTGAACTGCTTCCTCAGATATCATTGAACTTTGTGATCCTTGATCAATCAAAGCTCTGAGTAACAAATGATTACCATTTGAACATTGTGCTTGAAGTAGCGCAGTTGGCAACATTATCATTGCTTTTTGCTCTATGTTTGTAACCATTGTAATTTTTTTCCTTTCCCCAATACACTCTTTGGCTTGTGGTTGGTGTTTCTTGCTTTGATTATTGTTATAATGCAAAAGAGTATTATGCATTTTTCCACATTTCTTGCACGACGACGATGAAAAGCATTTCAATTTCTTGTTGTGGTTTAAACAGATATTGCAGAGTTGATTGTTGTTTATGAAGGTCAAACGGGATTCAATTGTTGCTGCTAAAAACTTTTTGCAATTGAATATCTTGTGTCCAGAGTTCTCGCAAAAAGGACACTCTTTCATTTTTTTGCTTTCGACTGTGAAATCTTGCTTGTCCACCTTCTTTTTTATGCTGTTTGTTTTCAATTGAGCCTCTAGGGTTTGAAATCTTTGTTCCAAGAAATCAAAAACATCATCTAGAATTTGAATCTCTCGTGGCTTTTTGACATGCTGCTCGTATAATTCGATTCCTTCTGCATCGAATTTTCGCAATATTAAATGTGCGAACATTTTGTCACTTACTTCTTCTGCGATGTTGTTTTTTATTATAAAAATAGACTCTTTAGCCATGTCATGTAGGGCTTTGACACTGGCTGTGCATGCAGAATTCATTACTTTTGTGTCCAAAAGTCTATCAAATTGTGTTGTAAATATGAGTCTTTTGTTTTCATACCTCCTTTTCAAGGTTTCCCAAGCATCCTCATAATTAGACGATGAACCGATAATTAGATGCGATATTGCTGTGCAAGCTTCACCTCGTACATATGCTCTTAGGTGGTCGAGCTTCAAAGATTCAGGCATTAGTTTGTTGTTGTGAACTACATCGGTGAATAAGTCGTAGAAAATAAGCCATTCCTGATGATTCCCATAAAACTTTGGTATTTCTACCTTTGGCAACTGCACATCAGACTTAATTTTATGTTCTTCTTCATCTTCATATAACATAGCAATGTCGAATTCTAGCTCATCAACCAGGTTTCTATCTCGGAACTCTTTTTCCTCGATTGGTGATAGCTTAGCTAGTTCATTTTCGAGACGATCACTAAATCTTTGTAATTTTGCCCGCCAATACACCTTTTTATGTTTTTTGCCTTCATCATGAGTGGCGCCTTTAACAGCTTCTTTTAAGCTGCTAAAAATTATATTTATTGAGTCCAAAGTATCTTTTGTACACTTTTGAGCACTTTCAAAGATTTCTTTTGCACTGTCACTTTCTATATTAATCTGTTTTCTTGTTGGTGAACATGTAGCTGATTGTAACGTTTTTGAATTTATATTTCCGCTTAGCACTTCTTTTATGTCTTTGTACAGCTTGTTAATGCTGCCCATCCAATTGTCATTAAAATATGGCACATCAATTATGCCTAATTTATTTAATACCCTGTCCAGAGTTTTAAATTTTTCAAAGAGCTTCTCCAATTTTTCTTCTAATTCAGCTATTTTTAATCTGGTCTTGGCATGAATTGATTCTTCTATTAATATTATCAATTCATTCCAAATTGACTGACACGCTTCAATGTTTTTCAGGTGCTCTGTATTCATCTTGGATCACTTTATTAGCGCAGTCACACGTCACAAATTATAGATCTTTTTATGTTAGCACTAGATCTTGTTTTTTTTACTGCCAGTATTTTGGCTCCTGACAACGCCCTTGTTTTCACTTATCAGTATTATGGCTCTGATAACGCCTGTGTTTTCACTTATCAGTATGTAAAGAAACTATTCTTTACATATTTTTAAAAAAAAAAAAAAAACACCGAGGGTGTAGAACACGGCCTACACCCCAACCGAGCCGGTCTTTAATTGATCGTCAACTAAAGACTTGGTGACCTGAGTTGAGCGGTCCCAACTCGGGTGGAACTAATTCGACGCTTGCGTCCCACAAAGAAATGCATTGGAAATGTCCCGTAAAATCAGGCGATCATTTACTAAGAAAAAGAAAAGAGAACAAAATGGTACAGTGGGGGCAAATAAAAATGAACCCAAAATGAAAAAAAAAACATTGAAACACAATTTACGAAACAACAATTTAAAAACGTTTATGTTAAAAATGCAACAATAAATAAACAACAACCTGGCAACAACAAATAATCGCATCAAATTTGACAACAAGACAAAAAAAAATTAAACACAAAAAAAATGTAACAAGGCATCGATTATTACTTAAATAGAAACTAAAAGACAAACAACAACAATCAAACACTTAGAAGATTCTGGAAACGAGATCAAAAACAATAACCAACGGGAAAAAAATGCCGTTTTTGAAAATGCGACAAATTTAAGAATTTTTCAAAAAAAAAAACAAGCAGCAACAAATATAGTGGATGACCCGCTATAGAAACAGTAATGTTCAAAACAACAATGCACAGCAAAAGTTGTTTTGACACGACTATAAAATCGAGTGCGAAAGTTCACTCGCTCTCTTCTTTTGGAAATCTCCAAGCGGTAAGTCACTGACCTAGTCGTAGAAAATTGAAACTAACTTATATATTGGTCGAGTGGTTTTAACCGGACGCCAATTTCGTCGTAGAACATAGAAATTAATATATATTGGTCGAGTGGTTTTAACCGGACGCCAATCTAGTCGTAGAACATTGAAATTAACATATATTGGTCGAGTGGTTTTAACCGGACGCCAATCTAGTCGTAGAACATTGAAATTAACATATATTGGTCGAGTGGTTTTAACCGGACGCCAATCTAGTCGTAGAACATTGAAATTAACATATATTGGTCGAGTGGTTTTAACCGGACGCCAATCTAGTCGTAGAACAT
>OZ016502.1:20141462-20338962 GCA_963966595.1 Physocephala rufipes | reverse complement strand
GTCATTCATTCTGTCATCCTCTTGGTATCGGCTTTGTTGCCGATATGGGTTTCATTTTTTTATTATTTTTTTGAATGCAGCCTGTGCAAATATTGGCTCAAAAGGGCTATGTACGCACAGCTTAGCATAAACTTTCCACTCGTTGTGAATCTGAGGAAGTAAAAGGATGAAACAAATGGACAAACATTTACATTATCGCCAGCGAAAAGAACAACAATAACAAAGGAGGCACTTTCAAAACTACTCACAAATCCGATAAAAGATGACAACAATTATAACAATAACGGAAGAAACAAACTGACGCAGCAAGATAATCTAAAAGATAAGGGATGAAGACGGCTGGCTAAAATGAAAACTTGAAAAATAATAAGGAAATGTATCTGTTAAATGAATAAAGCGTTAGCGAAATAGATAGACTGACGGAAATGGCCAACTATACAGAATGAAATACAGAAGAGGCAGTGAGAGAAACAATGAAAGAGAAAAGGAAAAATTTCAGAAATATACACTTAAATTATTAATGGCAGACTAACTTGTTTCTCTGCGATAATGAGCCAAAATCGGAAATTATTTTTATTTCTCAATTTTCAAGCAATTAGTTTTTCAGAAATTCATATTTATAATACTTCAGATACAAACTTCCTTTACTTCGAACCTTTGTAGCTAATAATTATTACTGAATATTTAAATGACCATTTCAAAGCGCAATTAAACCAAGGGATATTAAAACCCCGAGGAAGACTTGCCAAATCTTGTGACGAATTAACAAGATGTGATTGCGACAGAAATTTCGAGAATGAAATTCGTGCCAACGGTAGAAGCTGCTAATAGTAAAACTGTTAGAATACCAAAAATATCGTTAACAAAACAACAAAAACAACAAAACAACAATTTTAGAGAGAAAGAAAGAGTGGGAGAAACGATTTAGGATCAATCAAAACTCATAAAAATATAAAGGTCTTAATATCAATAAAAACAACTAAAAAATAAGACCGAAGTGGATTTCGGGTCGTCTTGCGGACTTTACGATACTGACTAAATTTTTAGTGGCAACAAAATCGCAGCGGTAGAACAATGAAAACATGGTCCCAGTAACAGAATCACCATGACAACGTTATTGTCGTAAACAATGCCATTGAAAGAAACAGGGATAACAGCCGGTTTCAAATAAAGAAGGTTCCTTATCGCCTTCTCTAATGCGAATAGCTTTGTTTGTTCGGATATGAAGAATAATTCGCAGCCAACGTGACAAATTTTATCATCACACAAATCGATACACTCATGCACAGACCAATTCCCATTAAACGAATACAGAACAAGACGCAAAGATAAAGAAAAAAAAAACGCATAGAAACAATACTTTACAAGGGCCGTCAAAATTTATTTATTTAGTCCCAAAAGGATTTTCCTTCACCAAGGATCGAATGCGTTTTGAAAAGTGGTCATGTGGTGAAAACAGATAATATGTGTCCATGTTATTTTTCTCACCATAACTGAGTGTGAAACTTTGTTTTGGTAAGAAGTTCCTGTCAAAATGCTGTTTCCAATAAAAATACTGAACAAAAATAAAGTAATTGGATCAAATTTCAAATGAAATGATAAACTTCTAATTTCACGCGTTAAAATTTCTGGTATGAGAAATTCATAGTGAGAAACGAATTATTGTGCACTTCACTCTCATACTATGGCTCTACTAATATGTGAATTGTAGTATTCATGCAGGGGTTTTGAGAAGAACAACTTTGCGTACTTTCACTTGGTCATAATACCTTACAATGAAGTACAATGAAATACCTTATTATGAAATGTTAAATCAACCAATTAACTAATCATCTCATTGTCAAGAATTACACCCGATTTGGAACATGATTCTTCAAACTTTGTTTTCATACAAAATTGTATTTAATGCAATTCAAATGTATTAAAATCTTACTAATGCAATCATCCAACCATATGAACCATTTGAGCTTCCACTTGCACCTGCAGTTGAATATTATTCCAATAGTGAAGTAATTTAGCTTTAAGAGATTTGACTATTTGAAAATGCTTAATCAGGATAAGTGAAATTAATATCTTCTTTTAGGTGGTTTCTTTGTTATGGATGGCAATTTACGTGTTGTTTTCGGTAGTATTTCTTTCTATTTTGGAAGCAGTAAAATTTGCATCGAATGATCTTTTAGCACCTCCAACCGCCTACCTTATATATGAAGCAACATTTATGTTCTTGCGAATCTGCACCGCTGGTAAGAGATGTTAATGATACAATAACCTTTTTTAAGATTCTTTTGAACCCTGAACAAAATTCACATAATAGATTTCGGGTGTCACTTTTTTATTTCCATTGAATTTCCAAATTTAATAACTCCAAATATCTCCCTCCTATTTTGGCATTACGACATATATGTAAGCAAAAATACTTTTGAAATGTTTTTGAAAATGTCAACGTTTTCACCGAAAATTATAGACTCAGATTTTTCCGGAAGTGAGAAATGGTGGAATTTGTTGTTTCACTTTATATCAATGCGAGAAGTTATCACCGAGTTGCATATCGCGGGCGCTGGTTGCTTTTGTTGGCACTTTCATTATTTTCCTTCATTTTCTAAGTCTTGGATTTCAATTTTAATGAAAATGTCAACGAGAGAAAATTAATCAACGCGCTCCCTTCACACTTGCAGAACTTGTGGTGACATCAGCAGCTGGTAACAAATTTCTTTTTTCTTCTCTTTCTGCGTCAATCTTAGCTCACTTTACTCCCTCGCATGACGCCCGTTATCTAATAAAGCGTCAACGTGTCGGGATTACCACAAAAAGAAAAGTAGAAAAGGTTAGAATGAAGTACTAAGGAGACAAGCGGTCCTTTAAACGGTCCTTTAAATCTATCTAAAGGAAACGTTTAAATTTAATGTGTAAAACGTATAAACGCTGAGAAGTAATTAATACGGGATGTTGTTCCTTTCGTTGACGCGAAAAACCCCATTGCAAAAGCGCATGTGATTTTGAAGGCAGAAAATTACTGTTAAAAAAGGCAGGGAATAAGAGGAGCTTTCTTTATGTTGAATGGAATTGAAACCTGCAATGCATTTTGGATCATATGCATATATATATATATATATATATATATATATATATATATATATATATATATATATATATATATATATATATATATATATATATATATATATATATATATATATATATATATATATATATATATATATATATATATATATATATATATATATATATATATATATATATATATATATATATATATATATATATATATATATATATATATATATATATATATATATATATATATATATATATATATATATATATATATATATATATATATATATATATATATATATATATATATATATATATATATATATATATATATATATATATATATATATATATATATATATATATATATATATATATATATATATATATATATATATATATATATATATATATATATATATATATATATATATATATATATATATATATATATATATATATATATATATATATATATATATATATATATATATATATATATATATATATATATATATATATATATATATATATATATATATATATATATATATATATATATATATATATATATATATATATATATATATATATATATATATATATATATATATATATATATATATATATATATATATATATATATATATATATATATATATATATATATATATATATATATATATATATATATATATATATATATATATATATATATATATATATATATCTACACTAACGCTTTTGTTTTTCGATGATTTTTTATTGTCATTACAGAGTGTTCAATATTGTGTTAACTATTGCTTTTTATCAATACTAATAATATTATACAGTATAATACATGAAAAGGACAAATATTATCGAGTAATATTTAGATCCTCTAAGGTTGTTCATTATTGTGTAAGCGGCTAATGTTTATTAACAGTCGAAATAAATTAATAATAAAAAGGACTTTTCACTTTTACTGTTTCTATTGATAATAGACTACTTTTTATATTTAGACTACTTTAATAGACTACTTTAATGGGAATTATTTTATTTTTCTACTCAATTTCTACTCACTCACTTGTCTTTGCCTAAGACGAAACCTGTCGAACGCATACATTCATTAAATTACAATTATTCATTATGGCTGATAATTTGTTCAAAAACTTTTTACTTTCATTACTTTCATAACATCGTTCAGTTGAAAAATCAATTTATTTTCCATATTATGGAAGATTTTGTAGTTATCTGAAAAGTATATACAAATTATAGAAGATAAGCGTGGAGATTTCTAATATAAAAGCGCTTAGCGGTCACAAAATATACAATTATTCACTTTCCGAAAACATTGACAAAAACAAATCATTCTGTAAATAAGGAAATCGACGTAATAAAAAGTTATCAGTGGCTGCGATGATTAAGCTTTAGTTAGCTTCCATAAACTCTTCAAAAAGCAATGGGTATAATTTATTTTTGTCCCTTATCGTTTATAGCATTGATACTCCCAGCAATACTTCGAAAGAGCTATTTTCACTATAATGTCAGTTGCTGAATGCGGTCTATGCCTATGATTTTAAAGTCATAGTTCGACAAGGTTCGACATATAAGAAAGCATAAAGTCATAATGTCATGTAAAATAATGTCATGTAAATCTGGTGTGTGTAATTCAGTCAGTAATGCGAAATAACTGTGGCAAATTACGGCTTAACTAACCATCTGACATGCCTCACGGATGTTGTTCTCCTTCTTGTTGTTGTTAAAGCTATTGTTGCTGATACCGAAAACAAAAACTATTTTCGTCGGAAACGCTTGTGGGCGTGGCTACAGCCTCTTAAAGTTTGAAATATAATCGTCGATTTCTCCTTCCCTTCAATTCATAACGGCTTGATATTGGTACCGTTGGAAAGCTTATTAAAGGGAAATTTTTTTATGTAAAATGACATTTTCTCGAAATATACATAGTTTTTGAAAAAAATTCCATTTTGTGTTTTACTACCTTTTTTATAATTCTAAACCTTTTTACACACAGTGATATGCTATTTATTTATTGTAATATACCGAATAGAAGAGACAACATTAGCAGCGATCGTATACAATTTATTTCATTCAAATCGGTCAAGCGATTTTTGAGAAATATTCTTTTTTAATGAATTATACACTACACTTTTTCTGTAACTGGAAACTTGTATATACTTCTTGACAACACCTACAAATTTTGCAATCATGGGCATTTCTCTACTGTGCCGGATGTTGCTAACTGTGTGGTGATGATAGTTATGCTGATAGCGCACTTCTTGTTTTGTTTGGTTCCCTATTTAAACCTAAAATTGTTTTAGAAAAATCGCGCGATTTTTCTAAAACAATTTTAGGTTTAAATAGGGAACCAAACAAAACAAGAAGTGCGCTATCAGCATAACTATCATCACCACACAGTTAGCAACATCCGGCACAGTAGAGAAATGCCCATGATTGCAAAATTTGTAGGTGTTGTCAAGAAGTATATACAAGTTTCCAGTTACAGAAAAAGTGTAGTGTATAATTCATTAAAAAAGAAGATTTCTCAAAAATCGCTCGACCGATTTGAATGAAATAAATTGTATACGATCGCTGTTAATGTTGTCTCTTCTATTCGGTATATTACAATAAATAAATAGCATATCACTGTGTGTAAAAAGGTTTAGAATTCTAAAAAAAGGTAGTAAAACACAAAATGTATTTTTTTAAAAAACTGTGTATATTTCGAGAAAATGTCATTTAACATAAAAAAATTTCCTTTTAATAAGCTTTCCAATGATACCAATATCAAGCCGTTATGAATTGAAGGGAAGGAGAAATCGACGATTATATTTCAAACTTTAAGAGGCTGTAGCCACGCCCGCAAGCGTTGCCGACGAAAATGGTTTTTGTTTTCGGCATCAGCAACAATAGCTTTAACAGCAACAACAACAACAACAACATCCGTGAGGCATGTCAGATGGTAAGTTGTTCCCAAATTACACCATTGAGCAGCACACCCAAATGATAAAATTTTATTATCAAAATGACTGTTTGCTATCCGCAATAAACCGCAATCGACCTACGCCCTCAAAGTCCACATAGCCCATAGACCATCGCTCAAATTCAACTGCATCTATGCGGCAGACTCATTGAAAATTGGACTTCTCGGATGCGTTCCACCCCGGCGAACATTTGAACGATGTCATATTCCAATATGTTATCGCATAAACGGGGCCTCAAAATAAAATATTTCTTTAAAACCTCACACACAGCTTGTTTTATTCCTTTTCAACATCGACCCGCTCTTATTGGGAAAACCTTTATTTTATATGTAAACATCGCGGGTGCGCGGTGACAAATTTTACCAAAATTTGTGAAACTGAAGTTATACGTTGAACAAAGGCCCTTCTATTGAAGATTGTGGTGGAAAGCTAAAAGCTGAAAATTTAAATTTTTAATATAATTCTTTTAATATAAATTGCGACCTTTTCCTTATTAAATTTTTCCTTTCAACGAAACAATTGAAATTTCAGATACGTAAAGTTCTACAATCTGATGTTGCCAGACCGAGACCGCACTAAAGCATTTTATAGGATTAATTTTCAGAATTTTTAATTGTACTTAATCTAATTTACGATAGTTTTCAGCGTTTTCTCAGCATTTCGGAAAGCCTTCTGGTCAACAAATTATATTGAAGGTGAGTCACCCGAATGACGTTTTTGTTACCTATTTTGTAAATTCTAAAATATCAACGCATTTAGCGCCATTGAGCATAAAACACCTAACAATTGCACCTTACATTTTTACTATTAAGGTGGAGTGGTTTTAATAGTGCAGGCCACACCAAAGCAAAAACTATCAACAACACCACCAATAGCATTACGACACTTTCGGCAAAATATCGGTGGTATTAACACTGTCTTTCTATGCACTCTAAATCATAAGACCGCGGGTTTCCACTTCAATAACTTGTTATTAATGTGGACAAACGGCCACACCAACAATAACTGAATACTTATAATTGCATCCAAATCCTCCCGAAAAATGCATCGTGTACATTAACCTATCAGCTATTAACAAAATTCATAAATAATCTATTATTGCTGCTGCCAATATGAACGTGGTGAAAAGTGACAACAACCAAAATAACGGAGCATCATCGGAACTAACGAAACACTGTGAATGGTTCATGCCGTTATTGTAGCTGCTTTTGCTGATGTTGTTTTAGAAAAACATCAGCTAGCACCAGCAAAGCGAGACAAGAGCTGTTGCGATGTGGTTGCAAAAAGCTACTTCTAAGTGAAAATATTTCCTGCTAGTGCAAAATGTGGAACACTTGCAAAGTAACAACAGCAGATGCCAAGGAATGTCCTTCAATAAGAAGTGGGCACCCGCAGGAGTTTCTTTGTGTGTATAGATAGATACGAGTGGTGTGATTGTGGGATTAGTGTTTGACTTAATTCCATTGTAGGAACGAAAGGGTTCGAATAGTCGACCACCACCCATCATTGATTCGACCAGACGCATTTCAGGCCACAGATGTTCTTCAGTTTTGATATCGAGGAAAAACAGCTGCTTCAAGAATAGCAACAACTGTAAAGCAGTATTAGTGACAGCAATAACAGCAACACTAGCAACAACCGCAACGCCAATAATCGACTTAAGTATTGTTTAAAATGAACAATATTTCTATTGCTTGTGTTGTTGCCAGTTTTACTCAGTTTTATATGCCGCATTTTTGATACTTTTTGAGGTTTACTGGTTATGCGAAATAGGATGTCGCATGACGTCATTGTGCTCACATTACAGGAATTTATAAGCGGAAAAGCGAATAACAATGACGACACAGTGACACTGATAATGATGATGATAGTGATGATGGCCTTAAATATATTTCGCGATCGAATATTTTTAAAGTCGGAAAGTTGGAATCCTCCTCAATTTTGGTTTTCACCATTTTGCCAGGCAAGCTCTCAAAAAGTTTTTCGCACTCCTCTTTTGTTGCTTCTGGTTTTTAATAGATCAATTATCATTCGATTTCCTTCCGACTCAAGTTAGCATTAAATGCTTTTTGTTCACGGGTTTAGTTAAACTTCTTCATTTTTCCTATAGTCTCGTCGATTCTACTAAAAAACGTTCTTTACATTTTACTCGTTCCTCAAGGGAGATATTTATGAGCATTCTGGAAAGGAGGTAGCTAAAAATCCTCTCCTCTCAAGTGACTTTTATAGAAAGCTTTCTCTGCTTCGATTACTGCATACGGTGGATTCTAAGAAAACTTACTTACTTATTTATTTATCCCCAAACTTATAGGGAGGAAGCTTTATTTATTTAAAGCATTTCTTCAGGTAGATCCTATTTTAAGAATTCCTACTAAATTGCGTTCAATCTTTGAGAGCGAACAATTTGAATGATCAAACAAATTACAATAAAATCATATTAAAAAAGGAAACGAAAAAGGAACTTTGAATATGACGAATTAAAAAAATTATTCGATCTTGATTTCCAATTCGTGCACGCCTCTAACTTCAATCAGTATCGTTTTTTCTTGAAAATTTTGTCTGTGCATCTATGTGCGTATGTGTGTGTTTGTGGGTAGTTCTAACACATCTTGAACTTCTTTCAAAGAAAGATTTGTTTTTTGTTAAAAAAACAATCGGGAATTGTGTTGAGAAAGAAATTGGGAAATGTGTTGAGAGAAAGAAAAACACCCGTTAGACAGTGAAACATATAAAACGTAAAATACAAAGTTTGTAGAGAAAAAAGTAATAAAACTAATGATAAGTAAAGAAAGCAAGCAAACAAGTAAGACCATTAAAATCGTATACCATACACTTGCCCCTTATGAATGAAGGGCAAAATATAATTTTTCCTATAAAATTTGCCCTTCACATCCACACTAATGACTTTTGAATCTTTCCCTTACATAAAACAGAATTATTTAAAATTCAATAGGGCGTAGGGTAATAAAATTGAAAATTGCTTAACGTTATTCATTTGAAAACAAACAAAAAATACACACAAGACCAAATACATTACAAAACTATTGCAAAAAGTACAATTGGCAACGTAGTCACACCAAACAGGAAGAGCAGTAGAAAAAATTTGAAGCACATTGAACGAAAGTGCGTTCGTGGATATCGGTGCCAAATGTGTGAACGTATTTGTTTGAAAAAGGGTTCAAATTCGAATCCTTTTAGAGCTTGCAAACATAGCGAGTTTTCATTTTCTGTCTATGGAATTGAAACTGAAGTTACGTAAACGGACAAAACAAACAAGTATACTGGAGAAAATACGTTGCATTGCGCTTCGCCGGACCTCACTTGTATTCTTGTTTTGGAAGTAAAATTGGATTAGGGTATCACTAATGACTAAAAGTAAGTTTTCAATTAGCAGTGAAAAGTAGTAGTCAGCCATTGTCATTTATAAACCATGAAAAATGAAAAACTAGCGAATTATTTTTTATAAATTGCAATGCTTATGTTGCTGACGGTAGCCACTTTAGGAATATAAAAGTATATATGAGTTATATTCCAGTAGTAGAAATATTAAAAGTGCTGACACCAAGCCTTCCAATTTTGGCATTCTAAATATACCGAAGATATCTTTAATTAATTATCATTCGACAAAAAGAAATGACAAAATTAAATATTCAAAATATATTCAAAATTAAATTAAATAGTGGTCTTAAGTTTACTTCCGCACGAAATCTTTAATATTTTTTATATGACTATGGGAGTTATTAGGTGAAAATACTCTTAAAATACAAAATATTTCATCGCTTACGTTAGTTTAAGAACTGAAACCGTATATCGTTATTCATGCAAACAGGGTTCCGTTCAAACATCCGTTCTTCTTCTTTATTGTTTACGAGGATTTTTTGCGCTTAAAGCGCGCGGCCGTTTTAAAAAGTGACGTGCTGATTTTTAACAACCGTAACATGAGTTCTGTAAATTACTTCGTGGGTATTGTTTTATTTCAATATGAAACTGATGTCTACTACTGATGTCTGATATTGTACTGATATATTCCTGTACTTGATTTTGAATTATTATTTTGTTTTTCTAGATCTACGACTGTTTGAAGAATGAATGTTACCATTTAATAGCAAATCATTCCTTTCATTTCAAGGATCCAATTAGGATGGACATATGGATAATCTAATGAAAAACCAAATTTATTACCGACAGATGCTGGCTAAAGTTTTTTGCCTTTTTAAAAATTAGTCGAAAAAGTTAGCGTACATTATTTCAATCATAGCATACAATTTTTCAGTATACAACTCAGTATACATGGTAGTTATTAAAGAATATATAGATAACTTTCTTTTCATATCAGTAAATATATTCATATCCGCAGTGTAAACACCTCCACATGTCAGTGTTGACGCGTGGAAAAGCAAGATCATAATCAGTATTGTGTTATGCAAAGAAGGACTTATACATAAGTAGTCTTGAGCTATAAAATGTACTTTCTTCTCAATTACTGCTTGGATTTCGATGAATATATATGCGCAGCAACCTAGGATGCATTTTGTCTAAATATTTAATTACTAACAGCAGCACCGCCCGAAGCGTCAATAGCAGTATCTGAAGCAACAGGATTATATGTAACAGCGCTAGAAATTTGAGGAACAACAGAGCTCACGTGTCACAAATGGCTTGGCAGAACGGAATGATCAAGTTTTCCTAGCCAAACACAACTTTGTGGGAAAAGGCTTTCAGCCTCAAGCACACACACATAAAGACACACATACACATACATACACACACAGACACAAACATTACTGTAAGCTCAAACTGTATCCGCAACGACTCGAGAATCAAATCTCGTTTCATTTAGTTTAATTTGAATTTGGAAACAACAACAGAAAAACCTGTTTATTCTTGACGAGGATAATATACAACTGTGTAAACGTTAAATAACAAACCGCAAGGGTTATTTAATTTCCTGATTCATTCATTATTTTCATTCATTCATTCTAATGCATTCTTCATTATTTGAGAAGTCAGCAAAATCATCACGACTACCATGATGAGCCACAAATAAAATGACAGAGAAGAAGTAAAAGGTGAATAAAAAGTTTGAGAAAGGAAAAGGAGTAGAGAGATCGGTAAAGAGAGAGAAGTGTGTGGCCATTGGGTGCTAGAGTAGGTAGTTGCAAAAGAGTAAACTAATTATATGTGATTAAAACCCTCGGTGTTCAGATTTTACTAAGCGTCTCTGCCTTCTTTTTCAAAAATTAACTCCCCCGGGAAAACCGACCTGTATTTCGTGTCGGTTGTTTGTCGATACCGACGATTTCACATGCGATTGAAGACATAACAGAACAAGGAGCACAGCAATTTGTTGCTGCAGCAGTAGCAGCAGTGGTCGTTCTTTTCGGGCCTTAAATGTTTTTGAGACGATTAATTTATTCTTGAAATTGATTTTAGTTTCTAATTTCTATATAATCTTCAAATTAAGTTAAATCGTAATAAATTAAGGATTATAGAAATTAGGAGAAACATTTTTTGATGTTGTAGAATTCTCATTTGACTGTTTATTTCTTCTTTATTCGTTTATTCGTTTCTAAAGAAATTATTATTTGATCATCTTGTTATTTACAAAAACTGTCATTAATGCAACACACTATAGTTTCATGTTTACTTGTATAAATACTCTTTAAATTTTAAACATTAAGAAATTTAATAAATTAAGCATTGTTCTTTCTTTTTTTTGGCTACGACCGCAGTCGTTTGTGTTTCCTGCGTTCCTAAAAAATCTAAAATTTTCTTCTAAAAGAGAAGAAAAAAGCCTTGTCTTCTCCTAATTGATAATTTTAAACGAGCGGGGATTGTGAGATGTCCCCGTTGTAAAAACGTATTTACGCCGTATTAAAATTTGAAATTTGAAACCGCTTTGATTTACCAGACGAAAATAGGAACATCTTGACCGGATCTTGAAATGGCCGTTTACTTTCTCATGTGAGAGCTCTTTTGAGAAATATAAATGTGTTTACACCATGAAATCTGTCAATTTGGAAGGTCATAAGGTAAGTCATATGACTTAACAGATAATGTAAAGTGGCCTGAAACAAAATTTATTTTTACGACGGATTCGTTCTTCAAAAGGAAACAAAAATTGAAAATCGCTGAATGAGAGCCGCAAAATGAACGATGCAATATCTTGATACAAATAACCAAAAATATTGAAGAGCAAATCATAGCTGTCCAAAACAAGAATAGGAAAGGAGACAGGAAACTACACCCGTAATATAAACTTTTTATGTCATCCTAGTAGACAGTAGGCGGTGCACGCCCTTTTTAATATATCTTTTCTTGATTAATTTAGATCTACTAACTCATCAACACAAGCATTATTAAGAAAGCCCAAACTTGATAAAGAGGTCATGCTCTGTCCATTTTTGTGAAGTGATATCTAAGGCGACGTGCACATTAGAGCGATACGATAAGCGATACGATATGCGATACGATACCCGATACGATAAGGAAAGACATGCGTCATAGCAAAACAATGAGAGCGATAAAAATTGTACATACTTGTGCGATGCGATACGATACGAATCTTCTATCGCTCAGAGCAACACAGCATGCTGGTTTCTTGGGGCGATTCGTATCGCGCGATACGTCAAAATAAAAAATTATTTCACACATATTTAAAAATAAAAATAAAAATGACTAGCTCGAAAGAGCAACCACCAATACGCCACAATGATATCCTCTTCGGACGAGCTCATGATTTAAAATATTTTAAAAATTATATGTCAAAACAATTATATCACCTATTATATCGCTTGTCGTATCGCTCTAGTGAGCACCACGCATGCGAGTCCTATCGTATCGTGTATCGTATCGCATATCGTATCGCGTATCTTATCGCTCTAATGTGCACGTCGCCTAATACAGACATCTCGGCCATAGAATTCTAACTAGAAAACTTATATAGAAAATAAAAAATTTACCTTTAAAAAGGAATTTCGTACAAAAAGTGGACACGGTGGTGGTATGATAACAATGAATAGTATTGCCAAATTATACGAATAAGAGTGAACAGTCTTACAAAATTTACGTTGATATCTCCCTTCCGTTCGAGTGCAATCGTGATTTCTCAATCGTTGAACATGGCTAGTTATTTTGAGATTTATAGAAGTTATTCTGAGCAGGAATAATTTAATGATAAAAATGAATAAAATTTAAAAATGATAAACTTTTCTATACCTGCCACACGTCCTTTAATGCGTTACAAACGAAAGATTAAAAAAACGAAAATTTACAATCGGCTAGTTATTCCCAAATTAGACAATGACCTTGGAGGTAGACACTTAGACATGACCACACCTGTGGGTTTTTTTTGCTCCCTGCACTTCCCCATGAATTTAGTAAAATTTTTAGGGCATCACATACCGTTTTTGTGTAATGGCCGTTTAAATGCATAAAATTTGCAAATTTTAGTAGCATATATCTCCTAAACTTTTAGTAATACAAAGGCTTAATAACAGCGCGTCGATATTGAAATGGAATAAAACAAGCTGTGTGAGGTATTTTTTATTTGAAACTCCTATTTATGTCATTATGTTCGGTAGTATGACATCGTTGAAATGTCCGCTGCGGCTCCGCAAGAAACCCCACAAGAATATGTGGAGGGGTAAAATCGCATGATGCTGGCGGACAATTAACGTCACCTCAACGAGAAATAATTATACCCTCAAATCGTTCATGCGGAATGTCCATCGTGGCATTTGCCGTGTGGCTCGTAGCTCCATATCGCTCAATTGGATCCAAAATAAATTGGTTATCATCGATCTGTGGGGTCGTTTTAAAAAAGTACGGGCCAATGACAAACAGTAATTTCTTGTGAATGTATTGCAACCTGCTGAATCTCGTATGGGTTGGCGTCGTCCCATATATGGTAATTTTGCTTGTTCACATAGCCGTTCATCCAAAAATGCGCCCGCTAAATCTGATTTTTCAGCTAAAATTGGGCCGAACACTTATTTTGATAATTAAGTTTTATCATTTGAGCGTGCTTCTCAATAGTATAACTTGCTATGGTGATTTGGCATTTCTGACTGAATTACAAACACGAGATTTACCAGACGCCGAATACAACGACAACATGACCGCTACATACCGCTCTTATCGGAAAATCCTTCATCGGAAATCGGAAAATCCCATATAAGATCTTGTATCTTGTAACACACTTGTAAGATTTTATAACACACTACGTTAATATATCAGGTATTAAGTATAGTTAGTTTTGAGGAAAAGTCTCCATTGGTTGTCCTAGAAAAACTCTATTCTGAGCTATAACAATAATTAAGTGACATATCTAAATCAAGCATCGGAAAGACGATGTTTTACCCTTTTTAGTGATGGTTGACATGTTGGGGTAAATATCATATTCCATAACAAGATCATTGAAATGTTGGTGTGCAGTAAACATACGCTTTTCGCGACTGGTGCGTTGCATTCAAATCTTACTGCTGCAAGTTCACAAAAAATAAAGGAATAGATATAATGTTCCAAGTGAAAAAGCTTGAAATGAAATATCGTGAATGTGTATTTCGATTGCCAAGCAAACGAAAATCAAAATTAGTCATCGTCATCGATGGAGCCCATTTGAAAAGATTCTACCTGATGTGTCAATGATATCATTGCGGGTAATGCCGGTATATTCGACCTTCTTTCTGTCTGCTGGATGATCCCCATTCTTGAAGTAAACGTAAATTTATTATTGTGTTCATTGTTTTTGTGTGGTTTAGTTTCTTATTTCGTAGACCATCTCTTGATCGACATCACAGCCACGAATTTTTTGGAATCAGTGTGAGGGAAAAAAGCAATAACAAAACCATCAAATTAACGCTAACGCAATATTCACACCATAGAAGAGAGAAGTGCGGGTCGCGGGCATTAATAGCTTATGGCGGGAGTAAACGTTTATGTGCATTGTAGTTGGGTAACAGTGGGTTCCACTGGCACCAGGTGTTGATAATTTCAAGGATGGTAAACCCTCTTTTCCCACACTACTTCAAACATGTAAACCCTGTAAAAGCTCTGGAGGGTGACAGTTTCTATTATTTCTTTTTTTTTGCTATTTTGTTTTTGTTATTACTGCCGCTGTTATATATGATTTTACGAGGGCTTTTACATTAATATTGAAATTGGAGGTTTTGGCAAACGCTTCCTTTTTCTCCTCTTACTTTTTCTTATATTGCAAGAGTTTCCTCGTGTGCGCGACAGTTGTTTTCTTTCGCTTAGTCGTACAGTTACAACAATATTAAAAGTAATCCAGAATTGCTTACATCTTTATTATTTTATCAGCAGCATCAATCACACCAGAACAGCAATGACGGTAAATATTTTTATGTGAGTTCTTGAAATATTGATAGCACTGTTCATCAAACATGTACGGATAGATTCAAAGATCGCATCTCTATCGTTACCACAATCCTCCCTCGAAATGAAGTGTATATAATAACTTCATTTATTATATTAGTTGCTTTTGTTGTTGTTGTCGTCGTTATGGATTTCCTTATTCCTTAGCCGCAGTTTATGGTTGCCCCTAATCCCGTTGAATTTTTCTAACCTTCGGGAAAATTATCTTAATATCGATTATTATAAAATAGTGATAGCAGTAACGATGACGACGATAAGGATGGTCTTTGTTATCTTGGCAGTTTGAGCGGTGTGGCAGCGAGTTTTGTTGTAAATGGTATGATCTTATCTTATTGGGTCCGTTGTTGTCCCGGGTAGTGATTCATGTCAAATTAACACTCTTACCTCTCCCCATAACCTAAACCATCGTTATATGTTTTTGCATGCGGATGTATACAGCTCACTGAAGTCGTGAGACAGCCTTTCAATTGGCGAACGAAGAACCCATAACTAGTTTTCTGATCGATCGCCGGATAATCAACAGGCAATGAAATTAGTATATTTAATCATTGTTAACAGTGCGTGAAGCAATATTTATCTACGATATTAGACAATTCATTTACGCAAAATGGTAACGGTAACGTCGCGGTGATTTCGCTTATGCCGCACTCACACAGGGGACATTTTTCTCGGGACACGTCAAATTTGTTGTTGGTTCACCAGCAAAACGTCGAAATGAACTGTGGAATATTAACGAATGAATTTGTCCCTTGTGCGGCACTTGTGTCCCTTGATGTTTACTGGGGAGAGTAAATAATTAAAAATAACTAAATAGCTAAGAAATAACTAAAAATAAATAAATAGCTAATAGTAAAATTATAAAAAGTTACATAAATTGTATATAACATAATAGCAAAATAATAACAAAAATTAAAAAAGAACTAAGAATGATGTCAATAACTAGGTTTGGTATTCCAAGCTTTTTAGGGCTCTCCTGTGGCTAAATATCGCAAGGTTATGGCCAACTGCTCTTCCGGTGGTGCTTTGCATTTTCGCATTGAGCCTTCTGCAAATCGGTTTGGACCACATTTAGCAATTCAGCAAACTTCTCCACTGACACTCGCAAATAATTCCGGTAGGAATATTTATCACTCACTTGGATGCTGTTTGTCAGAACCTCAGGGCTCTATTTAATTTTTTCTTTTTGCCAGTCTTTAACCCATCAGCTTCTCCGACAGGATCTCCCAACTTCCTTCAATTGTTCCGCAGTAATAAAAACATATTTTATTATGCCTGCATCTTCATCCCGACTGATGAATAATGCATCCACGAAATTGATCGCCATAGAAATTAACGCAATTTTAATTTCTTCAATATTTTCTGATAGAGAAATTAAGTCTGATTATTATCCATAATCAACTTAATTTCTTCAATATTTTAATAATCAACGCGCACCACAAATTGAAATGTAATCAAATAATGTTTGGAAGTAGTGAAAACGCTATCATTTAGCAGAAAAGTATTTAAAGGTAGCAAAATGCAGTAATAAGCCTTATTGAAAAATCATACGTGTGAATACAACCCACATTCCAATCTGTCCCCTTTGTGGGTGGTATCGGGGTTAAATTCATGAATAGTTCCATGTCTCGAGACAAACGTCCCTGTGTGAGTGCGGCATTAATGATACAAATACTGCCATAGGAAATTAATACGGCTGAAGCGTAATTAATGAAACCGTAGACGAAAATTAAATACCTTTATAATTTTATAATTTTTTAGGACAATGATGGCTATGATATATAGTATAACTATAACTGTATAGTTACGCTGAATATGTATACAGATATTTAATTATTATGGTAGCTTTTTATGAATATTAAACATTTAATTCATTAAAGAACGTAAAAAATGTTCAACGACAACACAAACATAACCGACCTTAACGACCTCAATAAATATTTAAAAAGCTTTAAATCATTAATAAGATATCGCCAGGATGTAAACCATCGTTACGAAAAGTTGCGTCGTAACTGTCGCATTATCTTGTTATCAGTGGGGTCTCCATTAGTGAACACTTTGAATCGAATTAATCCACTGTAACATATTCCACCTGCTATATTTTCGTGAAGTCACAAAAGCTTAATTAAAAATTTCATTATATTTATAAAAATGTTGGCATTGACTGATGTTTCTGACGGAACACGCAATTTGAACTTCCAACGTTAAGTTTGTAATAATGTATAAAAACCCTAATGTTTTTTATGAGAAACTTTGTATTAAGTATTTTATATTATATTATTTTTATTTCCGAAATTATTAGCATTAATATTCAAATTAAGTGTTTTTAGTTCCTCCAATTCCACCAAAATTTTAGCTCCTCTTTATTGCTCCAATAACTTTATTGCATTTTAAAACTTGAAATTTTAATTTCAAAAGGACTTTGTGATTTTTGTAATTAACTCGAAGGTGTTTAGTTTAAATTCTCTAAAGTCATTTATGGTATGAATTTTGAGTGATGAATTTTGTGGGAGATAGTTCAGCTCTCCAGAATGAGGGAACTAGAAAAAGCTTTTGTGAGAGAAAGAGAAGAGGTGAGAGAAAAGACTACCGAAGATATTGTTGGCAAATATTATCTACTAAAATTCTATATTTGTAGATTTCCACGAGGATGAAAACAGACGTCAATGGTTTTGATCATTATCAAACTTCGAATCATATCCCTTAGCGGTACCAGAAGAAGAATGGTTAGTTAATATTTAGTTAAGCGACATCAATAAAGATTAGCTCATTTGCAATATTGCTCACCTATGGGTATCCGTACCACCAACGCCAACATCATTATCATCTCCACCGACACTATCACCATCATTACCACAATGATCGCCCTCGCTATAGCCACCGTCATCTCTGTAGCTTTTTACATAATACAATTACCATCTGCGCCCCAAACACCAGCAGTACCCGTACCCTCATTTAAAAGACTGGCGCCGCTACCCGTGACCCTCAGGTCACAGTCGTCGACAATGTCCTCAATCGAGATTCTGGCTGCTGATTCGTTACGTGACTGGAGAACTTAAGCAAACAAGTTGCAGCCTGTGGTACGTGCCCTCGGCGTTGCCGCTACAAGGGTAAAAAAAATGCAAAGGGAATTATTGATGCGACTGAATGCTGACGGCGACTGAATACTGACGTGCCAGCGGCAGAGTAAGTAATAAACCAGAGAATGAACCTCATATCCCCAAGCGCAGGGGCAAACACACATAAGTATTCTGTGGGATATATTTCAAGCACAAGCTACTGAATGAAGTGCGGGAAGAAGTAGCTGGTAAGTGCTCTGCTGGTTAAACGTTAGTAATGTGTTTATGTGTGCATGTGTCTGTGTGTTTGTGGCCGTTATGATATTTCTTTGTGTCATTTGGTTTTTTTAATTTGAAATGGTTTGGCTCGTGAAATAATAAAAACGTTATTGTAGATATAATAATCCTGAATATACTTGAGAGAACCCCACCGGAACTGTGCTGCATTAAGTCTCAGGCTTTTACAAGAGACCAAAAACTCCTTCCGAAAGTAATGAAAAACACTCATTATTATTTTTGATTTGAGCTCTGGGTATAGGTTAATATTGTGTACCAGACGCCGAACCTAATTAACCTGTTTCATCGTTACATTTAACCGTGGGCACCGAACATGTAAATTTTTTCCGGCGGAATGTACCTTGAAGCCATTTTGAATTTAGATGCCTTTTAAATTTAAAAGCGCACGCCTCTTATCCTCGAATGGATCTACACGTAGATACGGTTAAGATACCGATGGAGGGCTTCTTTTATTTATCATTCGTGTTTAATGTAAGACCTATTCACATCTTTACGGGTTTTGACACGTAGCACCAAACATCCAGGATAGCTTTTGCGATACCAGAAACAATCCCTTCCCCGATATCAATGAAAAAATGTGCACTTGGTGAGTGTTTGACCGAATTTTTCCTTTCAGCGAAATTCAAATTTGAAATAGGAGATATGCTTTGCAGTTTTTTTTCAAGTGATCGGCCATATTTACAATTTCTTTTCCCCAAATAACATAACACAACTTCTCGCAAAAGGCGAGAGCAGTAGACATAAAATGTTATACACTATTTTAAGCATAAGGAAATGTGAATCTAGATATAAATTTTTACATAATGTATGACATTTTAAAGCCTGAAGGATTGGTAGTTTTTAATAGTAGTATTTATACTCTACATTTATTCTTGCTTTTTTATTACACTCTGTAATCGTTTAAGAAAAATAAATTAATTATTCGCAATTAAATGCTACGAAGACGACAAAAGAGTGTTTAACGAATATGATAGACAATCAAAATTGCTTTTCAAGGCTGCCCTAAACCAATTTTAAGCACGTCTAATGTCGAGATGGTTGGCTTCTGCCGCAAGAATTCCACTTTCCACCCCAACGGGCAAATATTACACTAAAAACAATTGTAAAATATCGGCGGGACAAATTTGTTCCAAATTGTTTCACGTAGGCGGCACATTGCTCGCAGCACATTAAAAATCCGTCAGATGCCTGGAGTGTGAAATCTATAGAGTGGGCTTATTTTAAATCTACAATCAATAGGCTACGATGACTGTTTTTTTTTTGGCGCGTGTAGCACAACGTGTTCACGACAAGGCACTAAAGTGCATTGATGAATCGTTGAATGATTGAGTTTATAAATGCTTTAATGTGGCAATATATGTGTTCGAATAGACTCAAGTTTACGCGTGGCTCAAGTTTACGGCGTTCTGTTGTTTGAAACAAAGCCAGTTATTGTGGTTATTGTGGCTTTGTTTGCACATTCAAGGGCATCGCGAATTCTCACTGACAATTGCCGCTACAGCAGCAGTTGCCGGGTTATCTCCCCGGCAACTGCTTATATTGGGTTATCTTCCTTGTTGTTTATCTTTTGATACTCTTGCTGTATTTATTGTTGTTGTGACATTTATTTTCTAGGACTGTTATTAGCGTTTATTACTTAACTTTTTTGTCTCATTGTGATCTTTCAAAGGTGTGAAAAGTAACACCGAGATATCGCTGCAGACGCAATATAATCATGTAGCTGCCATAGTTAACAGTTAGCAAGCCAGGCACATTTTTGAGAGTATATTATTGCCCTATATTAAGCACTCGAATATCAAGTCTTACCTTAATGTTGCCCATACTAAACAGCCTAGGGAGGCAGAGAATATTCTTGCGAAGTTTCATGACAGTACCACTGTTCGTTCTCCTCTTATCGTAATTCTCCCAAAGTGGGCAGGCCATGCCCACTAATTGGAGCGTTATTTTCGGAAAGGCAGTGTCACCTTCAAAATTACTTCGAGATTCTGAGAGGTAGACTTATGAACTCAATTAATTCCTACTTATTGTAAAAGGGTGCCTCGTTCTTATTGTCCAATTTTAATCATTCGAACAATTCGAACTAGCAGTATCGAAAACAAATTTATTACTACCTCCGCTTTTGTCAATCTACCTCCAATAACTAATGTATCAGTAAGTTCTTGCCTGTGGGGAAGTGAGCTTCGGACAAGCCAGAAAAGATTTAAAGATGTGCGGTGAAACACAATCACAATGATACTAGTAACAACAACTACTACTATTACTACAACTGAATAGTAGAATTAAAATTAGAAAAGCCAATTTTTTGTTGAGCATTTATTTTTTACCTAAGGCGTTAAAAAGCAGAAGAGGAGTACTATAGAAGTCTTAACGTAATTTCTTATGTTGTTGTTGCTGGTCTAGTTGTTGTTACTGCTGCTATTTTGTATAGACAGAGAACCGATAATGTCCTTCCTCCTAATGGATAACCATTTACAGTTGGTCTCGACTGTATTGAAGTTTATCGATTACAATTCCGCAAACATTAAAAATTCAATTACCGCGAAGTACTATCATCAACAGTAAAAACAACAACAGCAACAACACCAACAGCCAATATCAATTACATTTTCTCATGATAGTAGCGCCGATTTGGCAGGTGAAAATCATGAAAGCACATTACCAACTCATCCGCATCAAGCTCGACATCGATTCTATAATTGTCCGTGCAGGGGAATCGAACGAAGTCACCAAGGCAGACCGCAAAGCATCAGCAATCAATAAAATTTATTTGCAATGCAATTCAAATTAATTACTCTGTGTGGCTGAGTATGCGAGTGTGTGTGAGTGTATGTGTATGTGTGTGAGGCTCTGTGGTTGCATTTTTTATCTGTGTGATTGCGATGGTGTAAATGTTTGCTCATTTTGATGCGAGAGATGCTTATACTGCCTATTTCCATATTTTTGTTATATCCTTCTTTTACAATTATCCACGTTTATTTTCTGGGGAGTGAAAAAGTGGCTATAACTTTCAAGAGAGAAAAAAGGAGCTAGAACTCAATTTACTTCTTGATTACATTGAAAGAACGATAGCAACTAAATCGCGCTGACGGCAACGACGGTAACTACTTCAAAGGACAGAACAGCGAAATATAATAAAAAATTACAACAACAACACTAGGCATAACAAAGTCGACGAGCAGGTTTTTTAATGAAGCCGGTGCGGTGCGAAAGCAGAAGCGGCGTTGGAGGGGACATAACCAGAATAAGCCAGCCCACAAATACGTATAAATTTTCCAAAAGTTTTTTGTTGAACTAAATAAAGCAAAAAAGAGATTTGACGCTCGATCGAATTGAGTTGTCGAATTATTCGATCTAGTCGGAAAATGATCGAATTATTCACACACAGGAAAGATCTGGGGGAACTACGAATGTTATATTAGAAGCTGCTCAAGCGTATTCAGATACAATCACGATTATACAATCACAATTAAGCAGGAATTTGTCACCAAATCTGGGGTCTGAGATACCAAACCGAGGATTTAGGCTTCTATATTATCAGGGTTTAGTGACTTACTGCCCTGCATATTGAAATGCAAAAACACCGCTGAAGTTAAGTTAAGTTTTCTGAAAGGTTATTTTGGTAATAACTCCTTCTTAGTGGTCCTATTTTTGTCCCAGTAATTTCCTTTCGCCGTGGTAAACAACAATTCTTCACCCGTCTGTTAGTTAACTGTAATTCCTAACTGCACCCCGATAATGTAGACTGAGTTGTTTGTTCATATTATAGATAAAAACTGTTTCACACAGCAAGGTAAAGACTTTAGAACCGATAAATATTCTATGTGTGGATTGCTTGTTAATTTTTGTTGCAGCAGAAAAAGCGGCGTTGGGATCTGATCTCTGGGGCTATCTGGCGTTGGTAGGTAATTTTTTAATTTATTTTTAAAGAAATTAGTTCATATATTAATCTAATTTCAACATAATTTTTTAAATAAATACGATTTTCCGTCATTCCACGAAAAATTTTTTCTGCATTTCTTAAGCTATTAAGCATCGGTACCGTTACTTTTTCATACATATTCCTAACTAGAAGTTTTTTGGTCCACTAAATAATTTTGTTAGGGTTTATTTAATAACTCAATGCGTTAAGTTATTGCTATTGAAACTCGTAAACATCCCAATATTTCATAAACTCATAAACATCCCCGACGCATTCTTAATTATTAATAATCTTAATAATTAACTATCATCAAAACTAGTAATCAAACTTTAGGGAGTTGATCAATCGATGTTATAAAAACCAATGCAACTAAATGAAAAAAGGATAAACATTTTTAATTTAAATTTAAATTTAAAGGAATTTACTCAAATTTTAAACTTGTATAAATTTGTTTTACAGTTTTATCTTTCGTCATATTCATAAATGAATGTAAAGATTTTATAATTAAACAAAGATTTGTATGAATCTTTTTTTTCAAAATAATCCAGAACAAAAAAGTGAAAGACCAAATTTCGAATCCTCTATTCATTCAAGCGTACATTCTCTACTTCTGTGATGTGATCCAGAGTTCAAACCCTTAGAACCATTTTTATGAGTTTCTATAAAGAGTTTATTCTAGTTTTTCGATTTTAGGTTTTATGGTTTAACCATAGAGTAAGAAATAACAAGAGTCACAATCTTGAACAAAATATTTTCTATGGTCGGTCCAGCGCTGGACCGATTTCTCACTCAATAGTGAGTGGTTCGCTCTCTCTCATTCACTTGCTATAGCCTTTGCTTTGTTTTGCACTGATGCTCTATAAATATTTCGGTTGTTAACAATTTTTTGTTGGGCTTGCTACTCTTCGTGATTTTAATCTTCGGCGTAGTCAACACGAAGAAAAGACAAGATTTATGTTGAAAGGGAAGGAATTTGCATGGATACGTTTTAATAGCCGAAATTATTGGCGTGAGAGAGTGATATTTACATTAGCAATTGTTTTTGTAACTAGTCAAATTTTATTAAAGCGCATCATATCGAAAGTTTGTATGTGTGAATGTGAATGAATAATGTTATATACGGCACAACATTAGTTTTTTATTTTTTTTTGCGGTCTGCAAGGCCATCGTAGGACGTTTTCCACCATGGATGGACACAGACGGCCGAACAGGTTTATACTAATAGACATAAAATTAGACAGACACAAAGCCTTATATAGACATATAAGTATAGACATATATAGGGACAGATATATACAGACATTATATAGAGAGATATATATGGACACAGACTGAAAGATAAATTTTTATTTCGTCCATCGTGTTTTTTTGACTGCCCATAAGCAATGTTTTCGGAGCAAAACAAGGGTCAAGAAATTTAGTAATTTCAGCTTGTGTTCGAAGCATGCACCTGAAAAAAAACCATTCTGGTGTTATCGCTTTGCATTGGAGACAATAATAAAAAATACCGCAGTCATAACAAATGAGAGAATAAAAAAAATTGTGCTGAAGTAAAAAAAAACGAATAAAGAAAGAAATCGTCCGATATTCTGCTTCTTCTTCTTCGTTTCCCGCTCGGACCGACCGCTTCCATGATGGCAAATGAGTAAAAAGAGCTGTTTGGGCCTCTTGTTATTTCTTACTCTATGGTTTAACTCATTAGTCCTTCCAATTTTTTAAGTGGACATAATTTTATTCGAATCCACATGTCATGACCACATGAGGAAATAACAAATTTGATAGCACTGTTTGAGCCCTGATAAAGTATCACTTCGTAGTCAATTATTTCAGCATCACAACAAGACCACTTAACATGTCACGAATTTTCAAGCGTCTTCTTTACTCTCTCTCCCTTTTTTTTCTCTTTCGTTGTAACAGTATGTTTGCCGTGTGTAATTACTATCTACTGTTTTTTTCTAAAGACTACTCTGTCTGTTGTAAATGCTATTTAATTAAATGAGTGAAATGCAAAAAAGATATTCATGAAATTGAAAGCCATTAGAAGAAGAAGAAGAAAAGTAAAATCAATTTTATTTAGTCGGGTTTCTGTTTCCGACACCTCCCCGCCAACAAAAGCAATGAACGCCAGTAGTAGGAGTAGAACGAAACATTATCTGTGCTGCAATGTGTTTCTGTCCATGCAAAACTAATTGATTGCACATGTTTGGCTGTTTACCGCGATAATCCTAGAAGGAAAATATAGTCTTTGCACTCCAAATATTCAAAAATTGCATCCTACAATTTATTTGCAAATTATTTCTAAAGCATTATCCGCCTTTTCGTGGAACCCTCTCTAGGATTAAGTACTGTATCCTTTATCCCCTTTCGGCTTATTATATAAATTTTATATTAAAAGCTCAAGATGTTTGTCAATAACTGAAAATTCCAAATAAAACTCTAAAAGAGAGGGAAAGCATTTAATTTAAAGAAAATAACTATTAAATTTCAGTTACGGTTCTCTGAATACTTTCAGATCTTTATTAAATTTTTGTAAAGAAGCGAAGCCTTGACAAAATTGTGGTGGCTTTTTAATGCGCTCCATTAACAAATTTTAATGTGCTCCATTTTGCTATTTGCAATAATAGACGCAGCGACGGCAGCAACAAAAGTAGGAGCATTATTTCACTTTCGAATCTAGAGCGGCTACAAAAAGCCATTAAAAAATTAATAGTGCGAAAGGGAACATTTGCATTTTAATTAACAAAAGTCGGAGGGAAGGAAAAATGAAGTTTTTTGACTGAGTATTAAAATTAAAAGAGAACATTTGTGTGGTTCAAAACGAATAGACTGTGGGAAGATATCATGACACTACTAAAGGGTTTCCCAGTTCAGGAAGTTCGATTTTTTAATCCTATTACACATACACATATCATTCTCACAGTCGCACGGATCCAAGTGGTCCAATTTTCAGTGACTCTGTTGAACAGATCTGGCTAAATTTAATTGACGCCGTTGTATTGACTTTACAGGCGTTGGTCGATCAGATTGCGGCTTATTTGTATAGATTTTCAACTTCAGGAAACCCCACAAGGAAAAGTATGGCAGGGTTAAATCTCTTGATCTTGGCGACAATTGACGTCGTCTCTACGAGAAATAATCATATGCAGTTAGGGACAAAATAAGACTGTTCCCATCGTTCTGTAGCGCATGTGGTGGTGATGCCTTCACCAACGTTGTTTTCAAAAAAGCAGGGACTAATATCGCCGCCAGTCCAAAATCCGCACCAATGGATGCATTTACTTTTAATGGATGCATTGGTTCCTTGCAAACTTCACGTGGGTAGGAGTTGTCCCATATACGGCAATAACGCATGTTCACCCAGCCATTCGTCAAAAAATACGTTTCGCTGACAAGTGTGATTTTAAGCTAAAATTGGTGTCCTTCTCCACAAGCACCGAGACCCAGTCAACGGACAGACGACGTTGTCCATCGTAATTAACCTTGTTTTGGTATGACTGACTAAATAATAAACAAAAGAATGGACAGGCTCCACCAAAACAATGTGACCTCTACAGGTTGAAAGAGTTGAGCTTGTCCAATTGAAAAGTCTTACATACTAAAAACTTTTAGCCCTGTCTGTCAAACTGAATTGGGGAAAAACATTTGGAACCTTTTCAGGCAAAAAGTAAAGAAATGGAACGCAGGTTTAGGAGAGTTATCTCCCGACTGATCCATGTACGCTATGGATATAATATATAATAAGTGTATATTAAATATCTTCATCATTAAAAAAAAGAAAAATTGAGTAAACTAATGCAATCAAAAAAGCACAGAAAACGCAATTAAACCAAAATTAATATTTTAAGACTGAGGTTACTGTAGTAATAGTTGTTGTTGGGGTTTCTGTCTCTATAAATAATATATTTTTCATTATTCCATAGCAATGTCTTCACTCAATGTCAATTTGAGTACATTAATCCTATGATATTTCTTTGCTTTTATACACAAAAGGACACCAAACGAGAGAAGGAAAAGAAATGAATGGATTAAAAAACTTAATGCCCTTTTGCAATTTTCTAATTAATTTTCTCACTGACCAAACTATTAAATATTAAATAAATTTATACTGGCATTATTCAAATACTGTCTCACACTTGGCGTAGGTGCACCATTGTATAATTTTTGTTATATTAGTATGGTTATATCCTTTTATAATTCTGTACCTTTGCGTTCTTTGGTCAACAAAAAATTAAAATTTGGTCAACAGTTAAATTAAAATTTGTTACCAAAGTTTTAGTTTTCATATTTAAAACTTTGGAAAATTGAAAAACAAGTTCAAACACCATTGCCGTCAGAAAGGCAAACTTCAACACAGAAAGAAAACTACAATAATATAAAGGAATTATATTAATGAAAGTACACGCACGTGTTGCGTGCGCGTGCGCGTGTATTCTATGTTCGGAATAAATTGAATATTTAAATTAATTAATGAATAAAAATTTTGCATTGATATTGAAATAGCTGTTCTATTATATTATATTATTATATTAAGAAAGCTTTGCGGTTTATTAAATTCCAACAAACCGATAAGGGATTGGAAACCATTTATCCCTTACACATGTTATGTAGAATTTTTCAAAATGATTTAAATTTGAGGAATTTTTTTCACTTGAAATTCAATTCAATTCAATTGTATTCAGTTGAATTCAAAGACTAATACGTTCCCCTACAACCCAACATTCATGAAGTTTTGAATATTTTTGTGGGTGTCTGAGTATGTCTTCGGGTTTTTCAATTATGAAATGTTTCAAACAATAAAATTTTCAATTTTATGAGTAGCTCTCAAATGAATCAATACGTATATGAATATAATATAAAAATTTATGTAAAATGTGCAACAATCGTGAATTATATAGCTGTCAAATGCCAAAAATTGTATGTTCTAAAATAGCATCAGCTTTAAAAGATCCTAATTTTGAAATTATTTTGGGTTTATTTGGGGTCTGCGTTTCGGAACGCCTCATTTTATAATTAATTTTGTTCGCAAGTATACACAAACATTTATTGAATTCATTGGCAAATTTTGTCGAATAGCGTCAACATAATTAATCATTTATTTCCTAACATATAAAAAATAATAGGAAAAATATAATGATTTTGTTAATAACTTCCTATTTCATGCAAACTTACTTTTATATGATCGTATTTATTCAGTAAATTTTTTTCTTTCCATGGACAATACCTCTGGATTATTTGTTAGATCCTTTTAAGGTTTTTTGTCTGGTTTTTTCTCGCTTCCTTACACTTTTAGATGACATTTTTTACCGTATAAGTTCATTGTTAAACTAAATTTTCATAAATAATCCTTTAAATTGACTAATTAATAGTAACAACAATTAAAGAAAAACCATATGCGGAATAAGAAGAGAAAGCAGAGAAAATGGCAATGAAGTTTTTATAAAATACTTTAAAATTTTATCGCCAGAGGTAATAAATTAAAGTTATAATTAAATAGAAACGATTTCTGAAAATTTATATACATTGTTGAATTTATTTCTTATAGTATTTGGCATAATACTGTGTCTCATTCATTGACAACAGGAGAATAAACTATCGCGAATTATTTATTGACGTGCGCTAAAATTCATTGTAATGAATTTTATTGAAAAACTGAAATAAATTAAAATAATTAACGATTATTTTAGCTTGATTGCGACGTAAGCGAGTAATTTTAATAAGATAAATGGGCTTTCTATAAAGTGTCTTTATCAAGTATATTAATCGATTCAATTAATTATTCAAAACCCTTAAAAATATTCGCAATGAATTATTCAAAACGCAGAATTATTACATTCCATTAAAATATTTTTTCATTGGTACTTTTGGTGAAATTTAAGTTATCAAATATAAATTTAGTTGATGGCTTTCCACAAGAATAATGCTGAGTATATTCGATCCACTTATTTTCACAGAATTTGAAAAAAAGTTTCAGGATCAGCAGCCCATATTATTCAACTCATAAACTCCCTTTTGTCGCCCCACATACAATCAGTCCCACATACAATACATATATGTATATATATATATATATATATATATATATATATATATATATATATATATATATATATATATATATATATATATATATATATATATATATATATATATATATATATATATATATATATATATATATATATATATATATATATATATATATATATATATATATATATATATATATATATATATATATATATATATATATATATATATATATATATATATATATATATATATATATATATATATATATATATATATATATATATATATATATATATATATATATATATATATATATATATATATATATATATATATATATATATATATATATATATATATATATATATATATATATATATATATATATATATATATATATATATATATATATATATATATATATATATATATATATATATATATATATATATATATATATATATATATATATATATATATATATATATATATATATATATATATATATATATATATATATATATATATATATATATATATATATATATATATATATATATATATATATATATATATATATATATATATATATATATATATATATATATATATATATATATATATATATATATATATATATATATATATATATATATATATATATATATATATATATATATATATATATATATATATATATATATATATATATATATATATATATATATATATATATATATATATATATATATATATATATATATATATATATATATATATATATATATATATATATATATATATATATATATATATATATATATATATATATATATATATATATATATATATATATATATATATATATATATATATATATATATATATATATATATATATATATATATATATATATATATATATATATATATATATATATATATATATATATATATATATATATATATATATATATATATATATATATATATATATATATATATATATATATATATATATATATATATATATATATATATATATATATATATATATATATATATATATATATATATATATATATATATATATATATATATATATATATATATATATATATATATATATATATATATATATATATATATATATATATATATATATATATATATATATATATATATATATATATATATATATATATATATATGTGTGTGTGTGTGTATAGGTGCAATTATGTGTGTGTAATCGGTTGATATTTGCCAATGCTTTGGTTGTTACCCTTATGCTGCTTTCTGACGTGTTTTTGCAATTTACACTGTGGCTGGCTTCTACTTCTCGTCTCTTGCAATTATATTTCTTTTTCTTAATTACGTTTTCACTCCACTCATACTTGTAGAGTTTTGTGTTTAATATTTATTAAATTACTAAACTTTATAAGGTTTTCAATGACACGGTTCTCTCTTTTGCTCTTCCCCTTATTCACCCGTTTCATACTTTAATTTCAAAATGTGTGTATGCTGGGAATTAGTGTTGGATATATGGATCTCTCCATCCGGTCCCTTATGTCACTACAGCTTCATCACCCATTTTCACAAATTTTTTTCTCTCTTATAGAACTTCCTAGATTTATGTTTTCTCTTACTTTAAAAAGAAGTGGTCAAGACCTAGTCACTAATATTTTTCATAAAGAATCGATTTTGGTATAAAGTCTTTATTTCCCAGTTCATTTAGTGTACAATTGCTGCGTTAGGTGTCTCTGCTTTTCAGGATCCTTTTGGAGAGAAGAAATCATCAGGAAGCGTGGTAGCGGGAACAGCAGTAGAGATGTCTACCTTGGTGCATTTATAGTATGATAGGAGAATATGACGGCGGGGTGTGTATATTGTTAACATCGCAATCAACAACTTGCAATGCTATTTAATTATGTGCTTGAGAGACTGTGCGTATGTGTGGCAATGGCTTTGTGTGTATATGCATTGGCTATATGTGCGCATGCTTTTAATTCTTAAATTTAATTTTAATTTTCTAATTCTAATAATAATTCTATTTTTTTTAATTGAAATTTTCAATTCCAGTTTATTTGGTTTGTTTAATATGTTTGCAGTGTTTTGCTGACGTCAATGATTTTCTAGGACAAAATGCTCAAGTAAATTTTTATTTATTCATGTTAAAATGAATTCAATTATACTCCATTATCTAAATTATTTAAATAAATTGATCATGGACGACACTATAAAAGATGCATCAAAGAATTTCCAAGTTTAGTTTTTCAAATTTAATTTAAAGAATTTTAAAATTTAATATAGTGTTTACGAAGCAAAAGTTATATAGCATAAAACATCAAATATAATAATTTTGAGACTAAGGTTTGACTGAATTAAATAGGGTCACAATTTGGAATTCTAATAGGTTAGAATTCTTTTGGGAATCCTATATATAAATGTACTTTATTCGCTCATTTATTATTTCGTTCATACGCAAACAACCCCTTAGTATTACGATTCAAAAAACGTATTTCAAAAGCACATTTCTATAAATATTAAACTAATATAATAGTTATTATAATTATTATAATTATATTTTGGCCGTTTTAATATGTCGCCTAAGTTCGTGTATTAATGCTTGTGATAAAAAAAATATTAAGATTTAAATATAGATTTAAATATTAAGATTTAAAGTAATAATTATTTGCTTTCTATTAATTTGTTATAAATGCTATCAACTGTGATATTGTTATATATTATGAAATAATGAACACCTGACATAGGAATCGGCAGGGGCCTTAAGGTCAACCATTGCATATATGAAGAAGTGATCTGTTCACATATACAAATATCGTCTTTTATAGATACTTAAATAATAATTCTACTTTAGGGAATTTTGCTGAATTATGAAATCCTCGCATTTGTTATTTAATTTATAACGCTAATTTTAGAACGCTAATTTCGGCCTGGCCTGACCTGACCTTGAATCAGTAATATGAACTGAAAGTTCAAATCCAAAAGCCAGTGGGAGATACATGCGCTTTATTACATACATTTATCTTGATTATTTGAAATCTACTAGCTAATCATTAACATGGCTCTTCCCAAAAAATAATCACGAGTGAAATAGGGGCGTTTTTGTGCGGCCGAGGCCATTTTTGTGCGGCAGTAATGTTAAAAATTCCACATTTTTTTACCTCCGCTATTTTTTAAGTCTCCCAGGATGACCACTCGTATAAAAATTAAGCTTTTGTTTTCCAATCAGTAATTGGTATTGGTATTATATAGTTAGTATTCTAAAGTCTCAGGTAAAATTTCGTCTTAAAATCTTAAACCGCGCAGTGAGCTGTTAAGAGCTTAAAACCACTTCAGCTATAGTGGCTGATTATATATTTGTATAGACATGGAGAAAGTGGCGTTTGGACCACCAACACGTCTTGCAAAAGCGCAGTCGAAGAAATGCACCTAGCCGCACCGCATGCAATAATTTGTATATCCACAAGGGCAAAGTAGTAGCAGCAGTAAAATAGTAGAAGCCGAGGTAAAAGGCATAAAATTACGGTGCTTGTATACAATAAAAACTAATACATAAAATAAAAATATTGCTGAATGATTTCAATTCAAACGATAGACGCTTAAAAGGAGGTAAACACTAAGTGAGAATCATCGAAAATTCGTGATCTCCTAGAAAGTTGAAAAGACAGAAGAAAGCGCTACGCCCTAAATACAACCTCGCAGCGGCAGTCGGCACCAACGACCTGTCCGATGAAAAGCATATAAGTGAAAATACCTTATTTGGCAACAACTCTTACGACCATTTTTTCCCAAAATATTACAAATGTTGAAATTTCGGAAAATATCAAATAAATTGTGTATCGCTAGCAAAACCTTTTAAACCTTTAAAAACGGGACTTTCACAGTAGCAAATAATATCAAATAATACCAAATGTATGTTGAAAGGTAAGCGGGAATGGAAATAGGTTGCTGCTGTTTCACTGCTATGCTTCATCCCAGCATCGCGCGAGAGAGATTTGCTGACGCTGTTGCTGCGAAGTTGTGCTTTCACTGTTAGGTGCAATATAACAATAATTACAGAAACATGGAATAGATATCGAGTAAGGGAACTACTAGTAAATATATTTACACCAAACTTCCCGCTGCTGTTTTGAAACCAACAAACAATTTAGTTTCCCTCAAAAAACAACAAACTTCAATAAAAGCGGCAGCGGCAACAGCAACAACTGAAGCAAAACAGCAATAAAAACAATAAATTCAATTGTTGTAGTTATTGTTATTCTTTAAAGCCGTTTAAAAGAATATTTCAAAATGAAGGAAGATCGAGGCTTATATACGCTACATCCGTAATATAAATTTATAGTATGACCCTGATAATTAGTGGGCGTCGCGCTTCCATTTTAATATTACATTTATCTATTCTTGATTAATTTAGATCTAATAAATCATCTTCAACACAACCTTTGTCAAAAAAGTCAACATATGATAAGGGAGTGCGTGTTCCGCCCATTATTGTGGAGTGAAAAGATCTTATAACAGTATCTCCATACAACAACAGTAGCTATAAAATTCCAGTATGGAAACTTATGTAGAAACTGAGAAATCGGGCTTTAAAGGGCCGATTTTTCATTTTGTATAAAAAATAAGCTTATTTAATCCATTTTCCATCCCAAGCAGCCAATGATGGCAACGAACGCCAATTTTTTTGTCGATATCCACCGATCGACTGGAATCGCGACAGACAGACCGACCGACGAATGAACACAGATCCACAAAATCGACTCAGGAGGATCCTGATCAGGAATATATATACTTTCCTATATCTAACACGCCTCCTTTAATGCGTAACAACCGGAGGAATTAGGTGAATGTGTCCTATCGCTTTGCAGAGTACAAAACAGGGTACAAAACAAGAAAAAAGTTATAATAAATGAAACTGTTGCATGAAGTGTGAATGCATTTATGATTTTGCAAAGACAACAAAATTCAGATGCTTACCTGCGGTATCCCATCGAGTGTAGGGTATAATAAAGCAAACATTAGCACCTAATACGGCCACAATTACGAAAGCAAATCTAAGAAATGTATACCGTAATGTTTCATGCTTTGCAGCATAACGTTTCAAAGGACATACAGGACAATTAAAGCCTCGGGGTTTTTGTATCGATGACGTCAAGATTTCCTTTCCACTTTTTGTTTATATATCATTTTTTGTGCTGATTTTCTTAGTGTTTTCTTTGTTCCATTCCAATTTGGTATTGGCTTAAGTTCTGGTCTTTTATATTAATGTCAAAATTTATTGGCTCTGTCGAATGATACTACCTCCACCGTGATCATTATTGCTGCTGATGGCGCAGTGATGCTTGATCCTTTTTAATTTCCCTGGGATGAGTTTAATTTTCAAATTATTTCCTGGTTTCGTTTTTTAAAAATTATTTTTATATTTGATCAAATCCCAATAAGATTATCTTTTTGCTTTTGGCACACCCTTTTTATTCCTGGGTCTACAATGGGCGTAACGTCGACAAAAATTATGATGCAACAGAGAGGCATTGAAGAAGGTGAAAATCGAGTAAAAGTCGGAATAAAAATTAAGGCCAATTTTTAATTAAAATAATTCTGTTAGCATTTCAAAAAGGAAGAAGATAATGTCCTGTTTTGGAAAATAGATGAGTTTAGTTAGCGCTAGTTGAGCTAAAGCAAATATTACACAATGTTTTTTATTATATTCTTTATTCTAGCTTATTTTTTCATAAACGCACATTCCAAAGCAACTACATTTACACACTACTAAAAGGACAGTGATATAAACAAACAGTCAACCAGGAAATAACAAAAGAACCCTGAAAACAAATCTTCGAGAATGGAAAACGTTTGAATGTATCACCCGGAATTCAACTATTAAATCAGCGAAATAAACCCGACACTTTTTTCTGCAACATTAATGGATGAACGCGCACAGTATTTACAAGTGGAAGACTGTTGCTACAGCTATTGGTCCACTAAGGAAGTTGAAGAAGCTGATGAACGCGTTGACTTCCGGCGGTGGGCCGAAAATTGGTGACTCTTACTCTTACTGTGCACCAAAATTAAAGTGCCACGCCCGTCGTGGACAAGAGGCGACAAAATGGCAGTGACTAGCCGTGCTTGCACGTAGTTCACTGCCAAGGAACTATGCAGGCTAGTTCCGCCACCTTACCAAAGGTGTAAAAATGGTGCCACGGGTGGCGCGCATCTCATTTCGGGCCTTAATCCGACCCCGCTAATCCAAAGACACGTACGTACACAGCGCACCGGTGGGTAGGCTTCTCATTGCGAGAGCTTCGAGGTGGCTGTGGTACAACGCGGGTAGAGACCAAAGATACGCGGGTAGAGACCAAAGTGTCTCCGCGTGGAGTTGCGTGAGGAGGCAGCCTCCGACAACTCAAATGCCGGTGAACGTCCCCACCAGCATAAGAGGTTTTAGAAAGGCCTCGATCCCCTAACCTGCGAGGAATGTCTGCGTGTCCCAGGTATTCCAAAGGTACACAAAAGGTGCAACAGGGCAAAGTTGCAGCCGTGGCCGATGATTGCCGGTATAAAAGGTATTCACAAAGTCTACCTAGTAATCCCGAGTGTGGGTAGGCCCACCGTGAGTTTAAGCCACCACGGCAGGCGCTCACGTTAAACACCGAGTGGCATCTGTGCACCAAAATGTTGGAGTCATCCTTCCAATAAAATATTCCTTCCATTTAAATTTTAATTAAAAAATCGGTTTTTAACTTACTTTACTTTTGTTTCTCTATGAAGCTTTGGTGTTGCTGTTTTCAGTATTTGCCGCGCAGTTGCTCTCATAGTGGCAGTCAAAATCTCGTCACTTTTTGCGCGACAATTATAAAATTTAAATTTAAATAGAAATCGTGAATAGAATCGTCATTGCATTAGTCAGAAAAAAAGTGGTAACGGAGAGAGAGCGCGGTGGGTGCCTAAAAAACGGAAATGAGTGTACGGCTGAATGTCGTAGCGAATTGTCGTAGCGAACTGTCGACTAACAGTCAAATGGTATAAGAGTAAACAGTTAACGGCTGCGAAAGTAAAATTTTAATTATTTGTTCTGTGCCTTTTGCAATTGACATTTTGTGTACAGCCCTTTTTACTATTTCGCTTAAAATACCTTTGAATAATTTCCCTTTTCTTTGATGCGTTCTTCCATCCGGTTTCTTCATGGCCTTTGTACACCATGAAACGATTTTTGTTTGAAAGTTTTAATCTTTTTTATTAAGGCTGTTATTATTAATTTTTTTCCGCTTTAAGTTCAAGTATTAGTTAAATCAAAAGCTAATGGACAAAAGGTCGAGAGTTGAGAAACAAAATGCGGAGTTTTAAAGGACGCAGTCAATAACGAGACCAAAGCTCCTTTCGGCTTTTTTCCAACAACTGAAAAATAAAATAAAAAGTGAAATCATATTAGTTCCCAGTTTGTCCTTTAGGAAGGTTGTAACGACTTTCTGGTTTACCCAAGAATCTATACCAGGACTGAGCTCATCGGATAGTCAGGATTCGTTAAAGACAATTTATTTTTGGTTGAGGGACCCTTTATTGTGTTTTTAGTTGAAGTTTCGTACAAGATTCGTTGGTGTGATGTTTGAGAGATATTTGACTAATATAATTCTTAATTTTTTTAGTTCCTTTAGTCTTGGAGAGAGCTTTACTTCTTTTCAGGAACGTTTTCGTATCACTGAAGTTCGGTACGGCACCTGAGAGCGAAGGATTATAATTCGGGAAAGTTTCCTTGTCAACGAGAAATAACATTAAACGATAAAGTGGGCTCTGAATTCCTCTCCTGCCAACAAGAATTTTTCTTCCTTTCAGGCTCGTTTCCGTATCACCGAAAATAAGTGCGACACCTAAGAGCGAAGAATTATATTGCGGAAAAGTTCCCTTTCACCGAAAAATAATATTATACGACGAGGAAAAACTAGACCTTTCGACCCTATCAGTTCCAAGTCTTATGCAAAAAGTGCCTCTCTCAATTTTTTTATTGTATTTATATATTTTTTCTCTTTACTAAGCCTACTTAAAAATATTTCGTAAATTAATTATTGACGAAAGTTTATTTCTAAGTTTATTTCTAATTTATTAAAAATAATTATTTTTAAAGCTAAATTCCTACAGTATTTAAAATATTTAAACTAAAATCTTATAATACCTATAAACTAATTTATTTCTAAGATATTTCTAATTTGTATCATTAAACTAAGATATTTCTAAATTTTATTTATTAAACTAATTTATTTCTAGGTTATACTAAACTAAATTCTTAAAAGTAACTTAAAGATATTGTGCGATAAAATTACTAGACATACACTTGTCCATTCTTGGAAATGGTGACTCTCCATACTCGACCTTCCAGATTATGCCGGAACCGAAGTTTCTGACCACATCCTCTTGTTTCTAGGCGATTTTTAATAATTGTTGTTAATTCGGGTGGCCACGAATTTGGTGGTACCTGGTAGTATTTACATCCTTCAGTTAGCTGGTCCTTAGTTGAATTATTTGGTATTACCACGTCGGTGGACTTTACTTCGTCATCTTTCGTTTGATTTTTATGAGGTTCAAGACATTTAATTAAGTCTGTCAACATTTCGTCTAGGTCATTTGTCCCACATTCTCCAGGAGCACCAAAAAGTTCTTTCCATAGACCATCTAGATCGTTGTCATCCAGTTCTTCGGTGTTCTGAGGTGTGAGGGTTGCATCGTCATCGAATTTCACGTTCGGTAATCTCTCTCTTTCTTCTTTTGGTATAAGACATTTAATTGTGTTTGGTAACTCTCTACGTTTCTTCAGTACCGTAGAAATTTCGAACCAAGCCCGTAAATTTTGTCCAGTCTTTTCTTGGTTGGAGAAGGATCTTTCAGCAAATACTAAAGCGTAAATTCCGCAATCGTCGTAATTTTGTTGTTGTGGTACTTGGGCGGTATGAAATGGTAGTTCGTTTTCACCACATTCGCCACAGAATAATGTGTTGAACCTGAAATACATCCCTAGAATGTGGCCTATATGCGGTCGAGCTCCAAAAGTCTGGTCCAGTGAGCCGACTAACAAGATGGTGCTGTTGTTACGCCGTATCACTGCGAGAGACCAATGATTTTTCTCTAATACAGGTATTATAAAATATTCTTTTTTCTTGAGTTCTTCAAGTTTCACCCATCTTGTCACTCGTTGACAACGCTCCTTCGGTGTTCCTGGCTGCGAAATCTTTGAATAGAACTGTGTATTAAATATATAGACTTTCTGCAGTATCTCCTCCGACGTGTTGTTCAGCAACCATTTTAGGTAGAAATCTACAAGAAAGTCGCTCATCCATCTGCCCCCAGATATACGTAGGTAATCTGCTTCGTATATAGCGATCCCTCTATTATCCTGTGGATATACCAGCAAAGGCCCGGGTGAGATTTCGTCTTCGCCGTCACTCAACTCGATTACTTCCTCGGTTACTAAGCGGCAGAGTTTAACTACGGGTTGTTCTTCTTCCTTTGATGACGTGGTATGGGTTCTCTTGTGGATATTGGACATGTTGAATTTTTTTCTGTTTCTTTTTTTTTTAATTTTTTAATAACTTAGCACTGTGAAATCTCTTGATACACTACTTATTTGATCATTGATTGTGCTGTGGATTTTACATGGCTAACGTGATGTTTGAACATTTTTGCATCTCCTTCTTTACAAAGTTGAATAATAACAGGTTAAGTAAAAGGGTTAAGGTATAATACCGAGCCTGATCCATTCTTGCTCTTTCCATTTGTTTACGTGCGATTTCGAAGGCTTCTTTTAAATAAGTAGCTCTTGTGCATGGAGTTTGATGTGTTTTACCGGACCCCAGCATTTTGTCATCATATAAGCTTCCTGGTAGTCTTGGCTCGCGTTCTTGGTAGTCTTGGCTCGTACCAAATAGGCAGGACTAATTTCGGTTGTTTCCGATTTTGCTGTGTTAAGTGCCAGGGAAAATTCTGGTAATAATTCATCCCATGTTGTGTGTTTTTCATTTACATATTGTGCGATCATAGTCCTGAGGGTGCGATTAACTCTTTCAGTTGGATTCTCTTGGGGAGTATAAGGTGCTGTGAATTGATGCTTGGTTCCCATTTCTCCTAAAAACCTTTGAAATTTTTTACTGGTAAATTGTTTACCGTTATCAGATATTAAAACTTTTGGTGTTCCAAATCTTGCAAGGATACGTTCGCGGAAAGATTTTATTAAATTGCCACTGGTGGCCTTCCGAAGAGAAACAACTTCCACCCATTTGGAGAATTTATCGATAAAAACGAGAATTGTTGTATTTCCGTGTCTGGATCGCGGAAGTGGGCCTACGAAACCTGCAGACAAGATACTCCATGGCTCGTCGGCGATTTGGGACAACATCTGCCCGGCTGGAATTTGCTGACTTGCTTTATAACGTTGACAGGTCTCACAGTGGTGTACATATCTCTTAGCATCTCTTGTCATTCCTGGCCAATAATATAAACTTGCTATTCTTGCAATCGTTTTTCTCACATCTAAGTGTCCTGCTGTGGGTTGATCATGACACTCTTTAAGGACCCGCTTTCTTAAAAATGATAGAACGCACAATTTCCAAGGCGTACTTCCGTCATCATGGTTTTGTTCGGAAATATGTCGATACAAATTTCCGTTTTCCTCGAAATAATCCGGATATTTGGACGGATTGCCTTTAATGTCGTTTTTCTTCTGTTCCAATCATCGACAAATTAAATTCTCATCAACTTTCGTCGTGACCTTATGTAGAGTATCTAGTGGCTGTCTAGACAGAGCGTCTCCTATAACGTTGAATTTGCCTCGTCTGTATTGCACATCAAACTGATGTTGTAACTCTAGTGCCCATCTAGCTATTCTTCCCGAGGGATTTTCAATAGAATTTAACCACTTAAAATATAAATGATCTGTAATGACAGTGAATTTGTAACCTTCGAGGTAAGAACGCATTTTACGTATGCCCCATATTATTGCCAAACATTCTTTTTCGGTCGCAGAATAATTTCTCTCTGTTTGATTTAGATGACGACTAGCATAGGCGATTACCTTTTTCACGCCTTCAATTTCTTGAGTTAGTACTGCTCCAAATCCATAGTCGCTAGCGTCTGTTTGTAATACAAATTTTTTAGTAAAATCCGGACATGCGAGAATTGGTGCGTCGGTCAATTTTCGTTTGAAATTTTCAAAAGCATCCTGTTGTTCAGTGGACCATTTCCAATATTTTCCTTTCTTCAGAAGTAAGGTTAAGGGATGAACCACTGTAGCAAAGTCAGGAACAAATCGTCTGTACCACGACGCAATTCCGAGACAGCGACGTAATTCGCGAAGGTTTCTTGGGGGTTCAAGTTTGTTAATTGCGGCAATCCTCTCTGGATCCGTGTGAATACCTTCTACGCTGACAATATGACCAAGATATTTAATTTCCTTTTTAAAGAAATCACATTTTTCTACATTTATTTTTAAATTTTCCTCACGAAGACGACGAAACACTTTAGGGAGGTTCTTGAGGTGTTCTTTTTTGTTGAACCGGTGACGATAATATCGTCCAGGTATGCGAAAGCAAAGGGTTCCAGATCAGGGCAAATTACTTTGTCTAAAGCCCTCTGAAAAGTAGCTGGAGCTGAGTGTAAGCCAAACGGCATTACCTTCCACTGGAAAAGCCCACGTTCATGAACAGTAAAGGCGGTGTAAATTTTGCTGCTGTCTTCTAGTGGTATTTGCCAATAGTCATTCTTTAAATCTAGACTGCTAGTGAATTTCGCACTTCTCAGTCGATCCAAGATATACTGAATGCGTTCAATCAAAGATATCCAAGATATACTGAGTATAATATCCAAGATATACTGAATTTCATGTTCCCGACTTCTTCTTTACTAGAACAACTGGGGCACTATACGGGCTATGGGAAGGTTCGATTAGACCCTTCTTTAAGAGTTCGTAGATTTCTTGGTTTATTATTTCTTGCATGGCGTTTCGCGGTACGTAACGCTGTTTGATGGGTCGATAATGTACCACATGTACCACTCAAATTTTCGAATTTTTGTAGTTGTTTTTAAAAACTGTTTGATCTTTTGTTCGGTTAAACCCTGCTCTTCTCTAATCACTGTGTATTTCAATGGCTGTTGTGAATACTGTGTTGTGAACCCATTCTTTTGCTGCGATATTGAAACCATTTGGTCCCCAATACACAATCTAGCATCTGTCGCCTCTAGGAAGTCAATTCCCAATAGTAAATCCTCATTTCCAGCTGGGAAGATAAGAAATTTCATTGGGAAACTGCGGTTGCTGAATATGACTGTTGACACTAGTGATTCCGTGATGGTATTTCGTGAATCATCTGTCATCTGTATTTTTGTCAACGTTTGGCGAACATTATCAGTTGATCTCAGTCGATAATGAGGTAATGCTAATGAACAGGGCCTGCTAATGAGGTGCTTAAAAAACTACGTGTTCAATTCTATTAATAAAATAACGTACCTAGTGAGTGAAGGGCTTTGTTTGATTGGAGCTGCGCCTTCCCCCCAGATGGGCGAGCTCCTCGTATGTTTCCCGATTGTTGTTGTCTGCAACAATCCAAAGTTCTAATATCGCGGCATCCACAATCCCAACAGAAGAGTACTCATCCAACAGAAGTGATTCATGCACCCCTTTCCTATGTGTCCTTCTTGACCACATCGACGACATATTCTGCGCGGTTCATAGTTATTTCTGGAGGTCATACCAATCATACGATAATGTTCTTCTCGAAATTGCTTCGGTGTTGCTTTAGTTTGTTCTTCGTCAAAATTATCTGCTAGAGTTGTTAGTTCATAAAGAGAAGAAAAGTCTTTTCATTTGATGTAAAGTTGATACTTTTGTCTACAGTTCCGAAATATTCTTTCTAATTTCTGATCCTCTGATAGTTTAGTATGACACATAAGATCTATGATTTCCAAAACATAGTCCTTGAATTTTTCCGTATTGCTCTGTCGGCGAAAGCGAATTTCATCTTCTAATTTTTCAAAATAATTGCTGGGAAAGAAAAATTAAAAAAGGCTCTTTTAACCTCTTGCCAAGTTTTGTTTTTGTATCCACTGTTGCGAAACCATGTGAGTGCTCGATCCTTCATCAATTCTGGCATTGTTCTTACAATCTGATTTTTTTCTAACCCGTAGACTTCACTTAATTCCTCTACTCTTTCAATAAAGCACATTGCATCACGAGCACCATCGAATTTTATAGTCCATTTGGGAATTTTGTGGATGACTTCTGCACATGAGATTTTAATTGGCGTTTCCACGTCTGGTTTAATTTTATCGTCTACACTTTTTAATGGTTCTCCAGGATTTTGTGGTGAGACTTTAGGTGCCAATGTGGAGCTAAAATCTTGTATATCTATCATTTCTTCCGGTACATGTTGTAATACTGGCTCTGGAGACATGTCACGAGGTGTTCCATGTTTATTTTCGAGTTCTGCCAGTCTTCCTTCTAATTTTGTTTCTCCTTGCGACTTTGATATGAATCTTGAAAAACTTATTCGCAAATCTTCGACACTTCCAGAATCATCGAGCCCGAACCCCTTAGCGTATGAGATCAGGTCGTCCTTACTTAGCGTATATATCCAATATACCTTCACCATTTTGTTCTCTTTAATTATTTTATTAATTCAGGGTCCCTGCTCGGGCGCCACTGTAAAAAATTTCTGATTTACCCAAGAATCTATACCAGGATTGAGCTCATCGGATAGCCAGGATTCATTATAGACAATTTATTTTTGGTTGAGGGACCCTTTATTGTATTTTTACTTGAAGTTTTGTACAAGATTCGCTGGTGTGATGTTTGAGAGATATTTGACTAATATAATTCTTGATTTTTTTAGTTCCTTTAGTCTTGAGAGAGCTTTTCTTCTTTTCAGGAACGTTTCCGTATCACTGAAATTCGGTACGGCACCTGAGAGCGAAGGATTATAATTCGGGAAAGTTTCCTTGTCACAGAAAAATAATATTAAACGATAAAGTGGACTCTGAATTCCTCTCCTGCCAACAAGAATTTTTCTTCCTTTCAGGCACGTTTCCGTATCACCGAAAATAAGTGCGACACCTAAGAGCGAAGAATTATATTGCGGAAAAGTTCCCTTTCACCGAAAAATAATATTATACGACGAGGAAAAACTAGACCTTTCGACCCTATCAGTTCCAAGTCTTATGCAAAAAGTGCCTCTCTCAATTTTTTTATTGTATTTATGTATTTTTTCTCTTTACTAAGCCTACTTAAAAATATTTCGTAAATTAATTATTGACGAAAGTTTATTTCTAAGTTTATTTCTAATTTATTAAAAATAATTATTTTTAAAGCTAAATTCCTACAGTATTTAAAATATTTAAACTAAAATCTTATAATACCTATAAACTAATTTATTAAACTAAACTAAGATATTTCTAATTTGTATCATTAAACTAAGATATTTCTAAATTTTATTTATTAAACTAATTTATTCCTAGGGTATACTAAACTAAATTCTTAAAAGTAACTTAAAAATATTGTGCGATAAAATTACTAACCAAATTTTGTCGTTACAAATTTATTCAATCTCCAGGACATTTTCTTTAACAATGGGTACCAATTTGATTACTTCGCATTAATTCATGAAAGAACGATAAAGATTGAAGGATCCCGAATTATTTAAATAAGAAAATTAAATCCTTAATCAACTAGTTAATGGTCTACAAACTCAAGGGACCAAAGGAAATGGTTCCGGGTGGTATACTGGAATCAGCAACCGAAAGTAAGATTGACTTTGTGAACTAATGCGGTCGTTTGTAGAGGCCTACGAGGCAACAAAAATGGCAGTGACTAGTCTGGTCAATAATAGTTCACTTGCCACGGACTAGACTTGGCTAGTTCCGAACCCTCACCAAAGGCTTTAAAATGGTGCCACGGGTGATGTACACCTAGGGTTCTTCAAACCCCGCTAATATAAATCGCACCCATATAGCACATCGTGGGTAGGCCCCTAGTGGGAGCTTCGTGGTGGCTGTGGTTAATACCCAAAGTTTACGCGGGTATAGACCATGGTCTCAATGTGGAGTTGCGTGAGGAGGAGTCCCACTCCCACAACTCGGCTGACGGTGCGCCAAAGGCCGACAGAGGTGTTAGATAGACATCGATCATGACCTACGAGGAACGTCCTGTCCTATCCAGGCTTTCAAATGAACACACATGGCGCAATCAGGCTTAGTTGCAGCCGTGGTCATCAGTTGCCGATATATAAGGTACTCACAAAGTCTACCCCTCCGACAGCCAGCTGGTCAATTGGTCAGTGGGCACCGGAATCTCGACGCATCTAATATATATTGTTTGTTGAATATTAGTTGTTGAGTTTCAAATAACTCTGCTACCATCGAGGGATGTGCAAGACTCGAGGGAACTTCGTGCGTCCTGCTATTATACAAAACGATAAAATTATATTATACAAAACGATAAAAACAAAACAATTATATTGCGGAAAAGTTCCCTTGTCACCGACAAATAATGTTATATGACGAGAAAGAACTAGACCTTTCCTATCAGTTCCAAGTTTTATGCAAAAAGTGCCTCTCTCAATTTTTTTATTGTATTTACATATTTTTTCTTTTTACAAAGGCTACTTAACAATATTTCGTAAATTAATTATTGACGAAAGTCTATTTCTAAGTTTATTTCTAATTTATTAAAAATAATTATTTTTAAAGCTAAATTCCTACAGTATTTAAAATATTTAAACTAAAATCTTATAATACCTATAAACTAATTTATTAAACTAAACTAAGATATTTCTAATTTGTATCATTAAACTAAGATATTTCTAAATTTTATTTATTAAACTAATTTATTTCTAGGGTATACTAAACTAAATTCTTAAAAGTAACTTAAAAATATTGTGCGATAAAATTACTAACCAAATTTTGTCGTTACAAATTTATTCAATCTCCAGGACATTTTCTTTAACAATGGGTACCAATTTGATTACTTCGCATTAATTCATGAAAGAACGATAAAGATTGAAGGATCCCGAATTATTTAAATAAGAAAATTAAATCCTTAATCAACTAGTTAATGGTCTACAAACTCAAGGGACCAAAGGAAATGGTTCCGGGTGGTATACTGGAATCAGCAACCGAAAGTAAGATTGACTTTGTGAACTAATGCGGTCGTTTGTAGAGGCCTACGAGGCAACAAAAATGGCAGTGACTAGTCTGGTCAATAATAGTTCACTTGCCACGGACTAGACTTGGCTAGTTCCGAACCCTCACCAAAGGCTTTAAAATGGTGCCACGGGTGATGTACACCTAGGGTTCTTCAAACCCCGCTAATATAAATCGCACCCATATAGCACATCGTGGGTAGGCCCCTAGTGGGAGCTTCGTGGTGGCTGTGGTTAATACCCAAAGTTTACGCGGGTATAGACCATGGTCTCAATGTGGAGTTGCGTGAGGAGGAGTCCCACTCCCACAACTCGGCTGACGGTGCGCCAAAGGCCGACAGAGGTGTTAGATAGACATCGATCATGACCTACGAGGAACGTCCTGTCCTATCCAGGCTTTCAAATGAACACACATGGCGCAATCAGGCTTAGTTGCAGCCGTGGTCATCAGTTGCCGATATATAAGGTACTCACAAAGTCTACCCCTCCGACAGCCAGCTGGTCAATTGGTCAGTGGGCACCGGAATCTCGACGCATCTAATATATATTGTTTGTTGAATATTAGTTGTTGAGTTTCAAATAACTCTGCTACCATCGAGGGATGTGCAAGACTCGAGGGTACTTCGTGCGTCCTGCTATTATACAAAACGATTAGAACATTTTCATGGTAATAAGGAAGTACACATTTTAGAAGAGAAACGACAACAAATACTTATTTTTAATGTAAAAATAATGAATCCAGAATAGATCAGAAAAAGCAAAATTTTTCCAATTTGCCGTTGCATATTTTTATAAAGTGGAAAAAAATCAATAAGGCACAAGCAAGGGTGGATGGAAATGTGCTTACGACGAGGATGCGTCATTCGGGTTGTTTATTGATTCAAAAAGCGCAATAGGGAAGCAACCGTAACTCATTAGATTAATAGCAACAAGAACCATAACAACACCAGCGACTACGACACCTACACACCCTACAAAAATACGACCTACGTTATTGAAAATATGAAGCTGAGCTTCAAAATTTGAAGAAGAATCCTGGTTGATACTGATTGAAGAATATGTATCTGAATGAGAGGAAATAATGGTATGCTTAAGGACTCCCATCCGGCAGCCACATCCGGCTTTAGATGAACGGAGGTAAACACCTATCGATTATCATCTGAATTCGTAAAATGCGAACGGATGATACAGCGCTTAGGGTGAAATATTAAATTCTGCAATAGTTGGTGAATGCATAGGCGATAATGCACATGTATATATCAAGGGTAATAATTTAACGTTTTTTGGGCAATCGTTCAATTCGATAATATTGAGCAGTTTTCAAACATTAAAGCGTTTACGAACATTTAACATTTCGAAAAGCAAAAACTATTTTCCATCGAAAATTTTATTCAAAAACAACCAAAATTTATAGACTGCACCGAAGAAAAAATACTAGGAAAACTTATGGAGAGATTATAAAGCAAAAGGTATGTGCCAAAGGAATATTTCAATATAATTTCTTAATTTATGGCAATAAACGTATGCTTATTAACTTGTGGATTTTCTCATTCCTTTCGCCGTGCTTTTAAATTAAGTTATCGTGAGTTTTCTTTTAAGAAAACTAACAAAAAAAAGTGTGAGGAGAAATGTTTACATTTCAAAATTTTCCCACAAAATTTAAAATTTAAAAGCGAAAAATAGATGGATATAAAAACTGAATTAAAATTTTGAAATAAATATATTTGAATGAGTCAATCAATAAAGCATGTTTTTAAAAAAAAACAATTTTAAATCGTGCTTTAGGAAAATTTGCTTAATTGTTTACTAATAGCATTTGCATGCTGAAAATATTCAAAGGATAGCATATGCAATATTTTAAAAAACAACCGCACACTTTTTCCAATATCTTAGAAATTAAATTTTTAAGTAAAATAGATTTGATTTTATTTAATAAATGGTTTAAATTAAATGTGGAAAAGTGATGTCATTTTCATCGCGCACTCCACGCAGTTATCGGGACAAACCTAGAGCCCACCCGTTCGCGTATCAGCATGAAATAATCGTGATCGGCAATACGAAGTGAGAATACTTAGGTAATATGGGAAAAGCTTTTCAAAGGCTACAAAACGAAAATTTGAAACTAAATGTTGAGAAGTGTCAGTTATTCACGCGAGTAACAAAGTATTTTGGACTTATAATCAGTGAAGTGATTTATGTGTTGAAGTCAACAGTGAGATTGGACATATAATCAGTATTTCACGCGGACTCATTTAAACTTGCCGCTAGAAACTTACCTTAAGAACCTTATGAAGCTCCGCCATTACAGAGAAGTTCTGTCGTGGTACAGGAGGTGTGTGCCGGACTTCGAACCAAACAATACAAATGCTTCTGAAGAATGGGAAGCACTGGCGCTGGAATAGTGAACAGCGACATATATCCAATATTTCGGAGCATAAGCTCATTGAGGCAACTGTTATCGTTCCCAGATATTTCCTTAAATTCCACTTCAAACTTGGTTGGTTGGATTATTAGCACAGTTGGTTGACGATACAGACATGGCTATCGCCTATGCGAGCCGTCACCTTAATCATGTGGAAAATATTTATTCAGCGATGGAGGAGGAAAGAAAAAATACCGATTTATCGCAATTACCGATAATTTTGATCTTAATTAATTCGGTTTATTCAATTCGGCTGTGCCCCCCATCAGCAAAATTGCTTGCTGAGCCTTGGAGCTTAAGCAATATAAATTCGATATCCAGTACCGAACGGGAAAGCAACGTGATAATCATACCACGATCATGCAAACCACAGAAATTTCCCGATAATTTCCAGAAAAAGCCGACCAGCCTCGTTGGAGATAGATCTCTGCTTTGGATTTATATGCATATTCGTACGTGGGTGTTCATGGGAAACAATAGTTTTCAAACTACAAAATGTCCACTAGGTTCTATTCGAATTTATGTTTGTGTGTACGTGTGTGTGTGCGCGTGCATGTATGTGTGTGCGTGTGTGTATGTGTTAGTGTGTGTGTATGTTAGTTTGTGTGTTTTTGTTGGATGGTAACCCATCACGGGCACTGACGCTAAGGCCTCTGAGCACCATTAATGAGAGATTCTTACCCATTAGAAACACCTCGCTTTTAGTAATCTCCTCTCGCCAAACGGCCGCTTATAGTACGGGTCACACAGAGCCAAATCTTTTTATGTAATCTTTAAAGAAATCAGTCTGTCTGAAATTATGATTATAGGATTACGAAATACAGCTTGCGCTATGAAATTTGGCTTGAATATTATCTGTCATCATAAACTATGTCGTACTGAAAATGAGCCATATCGAGCAGCATTCCACGCCTACTTGTCTATGAAATAAGGTGCAAATTTTTCACATTATTAAGTATTTATTGAAATTTCGAAATTGATATTTACGACCAATATAGTACTATTGGACATTATAAATCCACCAAAACTGGGAGGTCACGCTTATAATTATAATACACTATCTGAGATTAAGATGTAATCGTTAAAATTTCTATTCATCAACGGTGACATTTTTTCGCTTTCATCACCGGGCTTTCATCATCATATTTTATTCAAGATTCATTGCATATTGGAGAATTGGGTAAGTGTCATCGCTCGCAAATACTTTCTTCACTACAATCACTGTTACCTTCGAAGGGTTAAATGAGTTTCCGTAAACCCGCAGCAAATTGAATTTGTAGAAAACTCGATGCGATGTGTAGTCCACAGAGACAGCACCAAGCTAATACACTGGCAAAAAGTGTATAAAGAAAAAAGCATAAAAATATAGAGAATATTTCTTTGTAAATAAATAAATTTAAATGTAATTTCTGTCCCGACAATGAAATTAAGTAGCAAGCAATACAAGTTAAATGGCAACTAAACTCACTTAGAAATTGTGTTTGCTACCGAAAAAATTATTTTGGTAATTTCTTAGGTAATAAAAAATTTTAATAATGTTTTTGGTAATTTTTATAATTTTGAAGAAATAAAATCAAGAATTTACTCTGAAGTAAGTAATAATTTGCTCTTATGAATATACCAATTTTTGAAGTAATACTCGAAATTCAAAAATTAAAATATTCCCTTAGGTTGCTCGTACTTATTCTGAAAAAGTTTGAATCCACTTAATCGTGTCAAAATTCATTCAGATGCATACAAACCGGAAACAACGAGGTAGGGACCTTCTTAAAATGCGCCTAGGATTTTTAAAGCAGTTTCAGTGAGTTCCAGACCCAAGCAATTCAAAGAATTCCCGGGAATCCAAGTTACAAAACCAAATAATCCGCGAGGCTAAAAGTTATAGACCCTTGCAATATTTCAGTTTCAAACCCCGACCGGCATTCAATTCATTCAATCCATTAATTAATTCCCTGTTTGCAGTTTCACCACTTTTGTTTCCATATTCCAACTTAGTTATTAATTTGGAATAGATTAGTTTCCATGGAATTTAATTTCATTACTTGAATGCCTTTAACTTGAAGCGTACCTTATGAGCGTTTATTTTATGTACATAATATTTGCATTAATTTATCAATAAATACATCAATTTTATTAGAATAAGAATATGAGCATATCGATGTTTCATGTAATATTTTAGGGATTTAAAAAATATGACTTATTTATCAGAGTGAGCAATGGGTTTGAGCTAATTTTTTAAACACCAGGGGCTACATTAAAGAAAAAAATAACAGTACAAATAGTTTACTTCTTATTCAAATTGGAGGGAACTGATGATGACCAAACTCAGAAATCCATATTATAACGACGATGGGCACAGAAAGCACACAATATCACAGTCGCCACTAGCAAAGTAAGTCTCACCTCTAGAGAGCAATATCAATAATCATCAATAATATTTTACAATCTAAATAGATAAATAGAGATTTACTATCAATAATATTTTACACTGTAATTTTAAATAATGTATGACTTTTGCGTTATTCTTCAACAGAAATTTCCCGCGAAGCTACATTATAACTTCCTTATTCCTTTGTATTTGTATGCGTGGGTGAGTGTGTGTGTATGTGTGTAGAGGATGTCCAATCACCCCATTTCTGCTTCCGGTCGCAAAAACTTATTTGAATCTTCAAAAATCAATATATTGTCTGTGCGGAGCTCTCTCACGTCTTCAAAGGTACTTGCACGTTATGACATTCGGTAAAAGTCCGTCTTTTAAGTTTGGCGTTAAACATTTTAAGAAGATAAACTTTGTTTTAATTCCGAACGATATTTATCCTCGAAAATGGAAGTTATTTTGATGGTGATAATTATTTTCTGAATAAGGGGAAAAATTAACATGGTCGCCGTCTCAGAAAAAGTTCTCGTTTTTCGTTCCTTTAAGAGAGATGAAAAAAGTTCACTCTTTTTTCGGATCCCCGATATAACTCAGAATCAATGCTTCTACGCCTTCCCAATTAAGTATAGCAAATACATCTTTAATCGTTTCTTTCAGTCAGTCCTTGTATATTCTCATAGATTTTCACTTTAGTTTTCCAAAGCAATGCTTTGTCACTATTATTGTAAAGTTTGTTGAATTTTCGTTTATTTCTTGCGAGTGCATACCAAAAACTTAAATGGAAACATTGGTCATTGCAGCAAATAATTTTGGGAAATATTTTCGAATTTTTATTTTCATTCTTCTATTCTATAATAAATACAACTCTCCCTCTCTTCCTCTATCTTTTTCTCTCTCTTCCTATGTACCGGTCTCATTTTGGCAAAATTTTGTTACCATGCATATTTTGTTGGGATAATATGAAGACAATAATATTCGGAACAGATCGTCCATTACATGTATAAAATTCTTCCGCTGTTTTCGAGAGAAAGAAAAAAGGATTCTAATTACCAATGTGATTTTCTCTAAACGGGAATTAATTCATTATATGAGCTTCAAATCTCTTAAGCAACAAAATTATATAATTAAAATTCAAAGATATTTCAGCAATCCAATGACCGCAATTCACTTAATCGGTGATTATACCGTCTAGATGTGGGTGTGTCTCACATAAAATTCTACGGCATTGCATTCATCTTGTCTGAGCGAAAAGAAGAACGGCAGCAACTATGGCATATATCAATTGTCACGTATTGAAATATTCATTAAAAGTAAAAGGAACTAGAAAGGGAAAGAACAAGAAAGAGTGGACAAGAGTGGTCAGTAAACATTACCCCATAGATACAACAATGGGTAACTAATGAAAGGCATATGGAAGAAACTTGGTTGATTGTTTAGGTGTCTATCTTTACCCGCTGAACAATTTCTGAATTAATTAAAACTATCGAACAAATCTTGTGGTTGTGTTATTTGATAACATATATATATATATATATATATATATATATATATATATATATATATATATATATATATATATATATATATATATATATATATATATATATATATATATATATATATATATATATATATATATATATATATATATATATATATATATATATATATATATATATATATATATATATATATATATATATATATATATATATATATATATATATATATATATATATATATATATATATATATATATATATATATATATATATATATATATATATATATATATATATATATATATATATATATATATATATATATATATATATATATATATATATATATATATATATATATATATATATATATATATATATATATATATATATATATATATATATATATATATATATATATATATATATATATATATATATATATATATATATATATATATATATATATATATATATATATATATATATATATATATATATATATATATATATATATATATATATATATATATATATATATATATATATATATATATATATATATATATATATATATATATATATATATATATATATATATATATATATATATATATATATATATATATATATATATATATATATATATATATATATATATATATATATATATATATATATATATATATATATATATATATATATATATATATATATATATATATATATATATATATATATATATATATATATATATATATATATATATATATATATATATATATATATATATATATATATATATATATATATATATATATATATATATATATATATATATATATATATATATATATATATATATATATATATATATATATATATATATATATATATATATATATATATATATATATATATATATATATATATATATATATATATATATATATATATATATATATATATATATATATATATATATATATATATATATATATATATATATATATATATATATATATATATATATATATATATATATATATATATATATATATATATATATATATATATATATATATATATATATATATATATATATATATATATATATATATATATATATATATATATATATATATATATATATATATATATATATATATATATATATATATATATATATATATATATATATATATATATATATATATATATATATATATATATATATATATATATATATATATATATATATATATATATATATATATATATATATATATATATATATATATATATATATATATATATATATATATATATATATATATATATATATATATATATATATATATATATATATATATATATATATATATATATATATATATATATATATATATATATATATATATATATATATATATATATATATATATATATATATATATATATATATATATATATATATATATATATATATATATATATATATATATATATATATATATATATATATATATATATATATATATATATATATATATATATATATATATATATATATATATATATATATATATATATATATATATATATATATATATATATATATATATATATATATATATATATATATATATATATATATATATACTGTTAACCCAATCATAAAACGTTAGCCCATTACGAAAAACGCTGTCAACACGCCAGAGAGAAAGTGTGAGGATGGGGAAATGGGATAGAGAGGAAGTGGGGAAGTGGGAGTGACGATTGTCTTAATGTCATTATTTTTTCCTTTTGATTTCAGAATGTGGACTCTTCTGGTTCACCATAGTTATGGAAAACGCATGGGTAAGATAAAGAAAATCGGTGGATAATTTCGCTTCCAACTCGACCCCACTCTTTAAATTATCTTTAAATGCTTTTGCTTTGCATCGAATCTGCTAATACAGCCTCAAGTTTAACTAGTATCTGATAAAATGCGTGAATAAATATGTACAATTCATCTAATCATCTTATAGAAAGGGAAACATAGGATAATCGCATTCGAAAATTTTTTTTTAATATTTGAGCAGGCTTATTATTTTCAGCTAACAGAATCTCATAATAGTATAAGTATTTGGCTATGGCTAAACGAGTGTTCTAAATTTTCCCGCAGCAACGATTCATGGCAGAACATGCAAGATGTTCAAACAATTACCAAATTAAAACCAAATTGGCCCGTTGCAGAGCTCCATCAGGAGGATTAATTCCAACAAGACATAGTATTGCTCTAAAAATGAAGAAGTAGAAGGAGATGAAAGCGACGCATAATCCGAAGAAGAGGAAAATATTGAATAGAATGGTCCCTGTGTGTATATGTAGAGACTCTAGCTGTAACCAGTTTCGCCCACACCAGCTCGTGATACTCGCAATCAACAAATAATCTTCGACTCAAATAAAGGCTCACCCGTTGCGTTCATAAAGAACAAAGCATAAAATTCCTCTTTAAACACAAGGATGTGCGTATATATGTTTGGGTGTTTCACTATTTTATTGTTTCTACTCTTCCATTTGCCAAAAGTATTAGGTGTGAAATTGTCTTAATTGAGCTTTAAATTAAGTAAATTTTTTTCGGTATACATCGACGGAATAATACACCGGCAGCTATAATTGAAAGCTTAGAGTTTGTGTTTTAGTATCTCTTAGATATCATTTTATCTTGCAATTATTAAAAGATTTAAAATTAGATTTGTAGATCTGGCTAAGGACAAAATAAAAGTGAGGGTCATATATCGACACAGACGGTCTGAGTTAAATATCGCCTCATATGGGTGTGAAGAATGAGTTTCCAGATTTAGTTTAAATACTATTCCTTCTATAATATGTCCTGTGTCTGATCTGTGACAGTTACACTATATGCCCTTAATTTATAAGACGAAGAAGTTCTGTCATCGGAAAATGTCCTCACATTCCAGCCTCTAGATAAGCAGCACATAAAATATGGCCGCTGGCCTCTCTAACGAAGTAAACAATTGTTTATAATGCCTTTCAGTGCATTCCAGGTGACAACGAAAACAATCGGTAATGGTAGGCGATATTTTTCACGAAATCTGCCGAAACCAAAAAAGTTTCGTCTGTCGTATTTTTAAGCAGTTCATTGCGTTATACAACCGAAATTCTTTCACTTATTCATTTCTTTCACTTCACTCATTCTTTTGTTCACTGGCAGTGGCCTTTTTAGTTTTCTGTAAACAGAGATAACAGCATACTCGTCACACATTTGAGCGTCGCAGAAACTCTACTTATGTGTACACAAAGCTATCGTGTGAATATAATGGCTGAACTAATCGGTAGCTTCTAGCAATTCCTACTTCTGAGGGACAGATTTACTTATTTAATGATTTCTGAATGACCAAAAACTATCGGGGGAATCCATCGAATAAATTATTAATTTACAATTACCAAATAACTGGATAGCATTTATTTTCCCCCTCAAAATGTAAGACGAGGACGAAACGCGTCGTTGACGCCGACTTCGAAGAAAACCGCGCCGGTGTGGTCAAAATGTAGAACTTTCGTCATCCTTCGTCGGACTTCTACGATTGTAGTTCCATTTTCCAATGGTTTGTTGCTAGTGTTGGGAGCTATCGAATATATGCTACCTAATTATTCGGTAGTTATGAACTAACCATTTATTCGATAGTTTTTTCCGCTAGTTTTTAGTCATTTAGAAATCACTAAACGAGTAAAAGTGCCTCTCAGAATTAGTATTTACCAGAAATTATCGAATAATTCAACCATTATATTTAATTCATAGTTTTAGTAAAACACGAGTAAAACCCGATACCCAATTAATCAAACAAGAGCAACGGGTTTGTGGTATTGTTGTATACACACAACTCCTGCGGCGTTCAAATGTCTGAAGATTATGCTGTTATCTCTGTGTTAAAAAGCAAAAAAAAAGGCGAGTGAATGAAAGAATGAAAGAAGTGAATGAGTGAAAGAACTTCGGCTGTAGAAAGCAATAAAAACTGATTAATGATTTGACCGACGAAACCTTTTTGGTTTCGTTAGATTTCGTCGCAAATTTCGCCTGCCATTTTGCCCGTTGCTTTCGTTATCGCCTGGAATGCATTGAAAGGCACAAACAAAAATTGTTTATTTCGTTGGAGATGCCAGCGGCCATATTTTTATCTGCTGCTTTATCTAGAAGCTGTCAAATCGAGTAAAAACTGAGGACAACACAAAAGGGAGACCAAAAAACGTTGTACGTTTCGCCTAACATTTTGAGGGGGTTTATTTTATTCTTCGTTTTCGTCTTACATTTTAAAGACATTGAACTTAACGTACCACAAGTTATTGTTTTGGATTGGAATTTGGTTTTTATGGCACTCTCTTAATAAATACTAACACAGGACGTTTTTGAAAATTTATGCATTATTAAAATTAGAGCAGACACCAGTCTTATCAACTTTAATATGCTTTTCTTACGTAGAGGCGACGTATATCATATTTTCACAACCTTGCAGTTTATTGATGCGTTAGCTGAAAACACGATCGAAGGAAATGGCGGAAATTTTTTATTTCGTGGTCAACTGGCTCCGTTATATATGCTTGTGAAATTAAATATTCAAATTATTGCCCTTGAATATTTCAAAAAATTGAAAATAAATTTTTAATGGTTTTAATGATAATTAATTCTGAAATTGCTTCAAATGTTTCCAAAAAAAAAAGGATTATAATTTTCGATAAAAAATTACTCTTGATAATTAACTATTTCAAACAAAACTAAAATTTTAGTTCTCTTAAAATGGCCATCATATTCATATTCTAGTGAATTTTTATTTGGTGTTTTTAATTAATATTATCGTACATTGATAAGCTGGTATGGATGAATAATTCAGAGCTGCAAATGGATGAAATATACAAAGGAACTAGCTTTTTGGTATTAGATCATCACATTGTCACTCAAAAGTCGTTCCGTTACAAAACGAAAGGCAGACAAATTGAGTCACATTCCGGAAAGGATTCACAAAAATTTTCTAATTTTACAAAGTGATGCAAATAACTACAGTAACAACGCCAACATTTGCTGCAAGGCATTATGAATCACAGAATAAAAACGGCATCCAAAAGATGTCGGTCTGATGCGGGATGCTGCCCTATATGATACAATTTCAAATTTGATGGAGCGATAAGCGTTACTAACCTCCTTCAGGAAAGGAGCAAAAAATGAGATGGAAAACGTTGGAATTTTCATTAATGAAAATCTATGCCAAAAATCATACATTGAATATCAAATCTGACGTTGGGAAATGTTATAGTTTATTATGATCTGGTTTTAGGCAAATTTTAAATGAAGTTCGAATGTTAAAGATTTAAATTAAAACTACATATAAATAGTTCACTCCTAATTGAAGACTTTTTTCTAACGTTTCAAAACACCGAATTCCATAACTGACAAATGCAGAATATTACTAAAATACGAAAGCGGCAAGATCTCGATAAATTTGTCAATCCCAGAATGTAAAATAATAGCACGCTAAGCTGCAACTGCAATTGTAAAACCCTGAACTATGATTATGTAGATTTAAAATATTATTGTTTCCAAATTTTCAAAAGGCTAAAATTGCCCTCAGTTAGAATTCCAAAATTTTATCCAAGTAAAATACTGAGGGAACTTGAAATTCTGTATTTTGTCCATCGGGAACTTATTGAGTGGAGTTTGCTTGCTCTTGAAATTTTGACTTATCGTGCGTGATTCGTTCACGCTTTCTTAAAAGTATTAAATAATCAGCATCTAGAATAACGAATGTAGAAATGTATTTACTAATGCTAAACAAGGATATTTTTTAACCATTTCCCATCCCATCAATATGTCCATCTCCACCGCCATCGTTATAACGCTGATGAATTAACAAGAGAGATGAAGTAACAAGAGTATTTATTTTTCTAATAAATAAGAAGGTGTTTATATTTCTTTATTTTTTGACTTTTTATATGCCTTACCATGTTTTGGTTTAATTTGTTTTGTTTTCTTCTTATTTGTTACCTTTTTTTATCTGCACAAAACGAGAAAATGATATCCATAAACGGATAACTTGGATAGTTAGACGAACTGCCCCAAGACCGAAGTGGGAAGGGTCGGATGTTTATCCAACTGCGAGTTAGTGACTTTTGTTAGTGTTATTGTTAGTATTTGATACTGAACCGAAGCAATGGGTGTCACATACATTTGTTCTGTTTCAGCTATGGTGCATGTCAGAGTGTGCAAAATAAAATCCTTCAGTAAGTATTCGAAATAAAAAGTAAAAAACAGAAAAAGGACGTATAATCTCCATATGAAATATTTGTCTTCAAGCTGGGTATAAATTCGTTCACTATTTTGCCATTTTCGTTTTACAACTACAACAATTTATAACATTTTTTGATGAAACATTTTTGTTGTTATTGTTGTTAGTTCCTAAAATGTGAAATCGTACATCTTTTCTGACCTTTCGGTAACCGGGCTAGATAACTATTCTCAATTGTATTCGAATCGTTGAATCGTTAAGCATCGTCTTCTTTTTATTAATTCTCCTTTTTTTCATTTCCTATTTTTTGTATATATTTTGGATTTAAAAGTCCAGAATTTGAGTTGGTTATATTTCGAAGCGCTGCTTAGAGAAATAGCATTTGATTTTTATTGACGATGGTTATAAAGACATGTTTTGCCACGTGTTCAAATAATTATAGAGTTGAAATAGCCCTTGAAATTCGAAAAATTATATTACATCTTACAAAGATTATGGGATTGAAGAATTTGGTACCGATTATAAATCTGCTTCCTTTATTTCCCTGGACTGAAATAGCTCGTGCTATTTCAACAAAAATACAAAGCGCAAACAACAAATTCGACTCGATTTTTGTTTTGTTTTTCTTTAGTTCTTGGAGGCACAAGACAAAATATTTAAAATTGAACTGACAGCAAGGTCATTAAATGACTGAGTCTATACTTCGCATGAAACTCAATAAAGTTGAACAGCAAAAGATTATTTGCAAAAATCATAAAAACATAGAAACATCGATATGTTGTTTTGTTTTTTTTCTCTTATTGCTTAGAAGAGATTTTTTTGGTTTTGTAAATGTGTCCACGTTAATCGAAGTTCACCTATCATGGTACAGAGATTGCATTCGTAATCTCTTCCGTTGTTCGGCGGCAAGATAGAGAGATGTAGAGAGAAAAGAAAAAATCGGAGAAGTTGTAACTATTAGATGGTCATTCTCAATTTAGACATTAAATTGTTTCGATTCGTTTTGGCTTCAGCTATTCTTGAAGCTTATATGCAACGAATTGAGGATGGGATAAAGGCTTAAATTTTGTTGTTGTTTTTTTTATCGAATCGTCTGTATCTCTTGAACTGCGGAAGATATTCGGATGGAATGGGCGTCATTGAATTGAAATGACGTTATTTGTATTATATATGTTTTTACCAAAATATGTTTATTTTCTTTAGATTGAATTTTTACATCTTCATTACTACTTTTTACATACGCATTTCATCGAAAAAATTTAATAAGATAAAAAATAATTATAAAATTATAAAATTTCAATTAAAAGAAAAAAACTCTTTTTTTTGTAAAAGCGTATGTAACATAAATTAACGCCATTTCAGATGACGGCAATTCCAGCCAAATATCTTCTACAGTTCAAGAGTTATCGCGACTCATTTTCAAGCTTTGGTGGGCTCCAGCCCCCAATGGCGGACGGCGAAATTTTTTTCTTTGTTTGAGTCTAAACCCCCAAAAATGCCAAAAAACCACCAATGAAAATGGAATATTTACCCCATCCTCAATTTAAGCCATTCTCTTTTTTCGCATGATTCTCTCGCAAACCGCCTTTTTACATGACAATTCAATTTGTGTTCCTTTTTTCATGTACCGAAGTATATTATGCGTTATGGAGATATGACGCTTGTTTACAACTACGATACGAACGGTGAATCATTGTACTCGGTGAAGTGAACCACGATTCATGCCGCTAGGTAAATTGTTTTCACTGCCAAAAGTCGACGCTGACATATGTTATTTCCCAAGATATATATGCGAATACTTTTTAGTACACGAATGGTCGATTTCCGGCTGTTTTTATTATATTACATAATGTAAGAATATTAAAAAAAATTAAAAAAGTTTATATATATCGAAAAAAATGAAAATTTTGAGAGTTTTAATATGAAAATTAAAAACAAACAATAAACAATTTTGACATATAAAAAAGGCGACATTTTCTGATTGCTTTTGAGATACTCTTTTATCCTATACCTAGTTTTGTACCCGACGCTGGAGTCCTCTAAATGATCTATGATCGAAATTTTCAAAAAACTTCAGACATAAAACACATTTTTAAACCAATTTGTATCTAGCCCCGGATATGGTCTGCTAGAAAACACCTGCTATTCATTAATTATATGATTCATTATTATTATTCTTTGTCTGTGAGCTCTTCCAAAATGTTTCCTTTTTAAAAAGAAATTCAGCATATTCTTTGTTAATCTGCCACTTATAGAAACGACACAATTTAAATACAAATAGCGCATTTCGTTGCTGTGGATAGTTATAGAAAAACTATTAAAGAATTGCTCTAAGTTCTCGTTATCATTGCATGACAACAACAACTTTTTGAAAAAGGGCATTTAAGAGATTCAACAAAATGCCCCAGACTTTCTTTCCAGATTCAACAAAATATCCAGAATTTCTGAAAAGAATGAAAATATTGTTAATTTTATTCAAGGATATTTATTGTAGAAAAGGCGCAATGACAGTAATTCCATAATTTCTTTAAAGTACTGACATTGAAATAAATAATTTCTTGGATCTCATTCAAATATCAGTCCAATCTGCGATTTCTATTATCAATTTTCCTGTATTCCAACAAACTCCTCAACTCGAAAACACATTCTTACCAGCCATAAATTGATCGAGAGATTTGAAAATTTACGGTATCCAAGAATGCTGAATGGCATTATTTCAAGAGCTTCAGCGCGCTAAAAAAACTGGGTGTAGATATAAAATACACAATGATGGGTTTGAACAAATCATATTTCAATATATTTTGTCCGTTCGGTAAAGCAGAAAACAGCAGATGAAAAATGCAGTGTACTGACCAAATTGACTAGATGCACAATGAACTCGGGATTGATTACTAAAGTGCCAATGAATTCGACAAAACCGCAGAACTTTATTTTAATATAATTTCGTTTTTTAATGTTGTGGAAAATAATTACGCAGATGTAATGCACGATATTTTTCCAGAGACACTGGTGGCACACATAGCGATGACACACACATAGTGACAACATTATAATCTGCGCCACATAATCCTTCATTTTATTGAAAAAAGAAAATATTTTACATTTGAAACATTGGACAAGCGAAAACAAACTTTTGAATACGGTCCAGTTGAAATTGGCACCATATCGAATGAAAATACTCCTCCCCAATAACCTCTTTTACGAACATCTGCAATCAAAATTAATACCCTCATTTTGAATCCCCGTTTGGTGGTGAGAGACACCGTTTCAGTAGATGATGAAATTTGTGGGTTTGTTTTTAATTTGACAGAAATTATAGACTATAGTACTGTATTTCAAAATAAACGATAATTCACTTAAAACACTGCAAAATAAAATACAAATACACAATGAGCAAAACATTACTCTTTTAAACGCGAATTTAAAGCCAAAATTGCATACCATTATCCGTTATCCCAGCATTTTGAAAAACTCGTGCCCATGAAGGAAGTTTTGGGGTTTGAATTACGAATCAGTAAACAGACAATTCAAATTGTATGCACATGCAATAGCATCACGAACAAATATTTTACTTATATTAGGAAAATTATTTCAGCTTAAGATTGCAAATAGGATTTTAAATTATAACGACAATATTTCCAAGTATGCCTTTTCTCCAAAATATATAATAAAACCTAGTCGTTCCCCGATAATAAGCACGAAATGCTTTTTTATAATCCTCATACTACCTTTGATACAGACCCCGAAGTCTGCGGGATGTGAAGTATTAAATTTTGGTGAAATTGCACCGCCATCGAAAGCAATCAAGACTTCAAAAGAAAATATTATATTACGAATAACGCTTATCCATTACAACTAAAATTACTGCGAATGTTTTTACACAAGACTAATTATTTAGAGAATAGATCAGCCATCCCACCTACTATCTATGAAGTCGTGGCAATATCCCCTGAAGTACTCTTTTTTGAGAACTTCGATTTTAGACTCTTTCGAGGACTTTCTTGGGGCTCCCTGAGGCGGGGAGTCAATTTTTTATGTCAAATGTTTCTTTTAAATGTTGTAGTTTTAAAGAATTTCAAAGATCTTTGAGCTCACCGGGTTCACTTGAAATTTTGGTAGATCACGATGAATGTATCTTCACGAAATACACGATGAATGTATCCTCTATATGAAGATAAGTGATTTACCATTTTAACGTTTTACTTATGAATATATCTACTTGCAGAGTTTTAAAAACATTAAATATTTAATAATATAAATCCGTACCGTATTCAAGAATCCCATTCGTTCAAAAGCTACTCATTTTTCGGTCCGATGGATTTGTATTTTGAACCACTGCGCGGTGTCTGCATAGATGTGCATAAATCATAACAATCAGAGTAACGCTTTTTATGATTAGTCTCCTACAAAATGTAATGAAATAGAGCTGAAGGCAAGAATCGGATAGACAAAAATAAAGTAATAGATAACACAGACAGAATAATTGACAAGTTCTATGGCATTTTGTCAAAACAGTTTTCCAGAACCATCGATTTTATGAGTTCAGAAAATGAATTTAAGGCAATTTAGTTCGAATCGAGCATCAAAGTAACTTCCTAAAATTATTCTTGTTTTTAATGACTCGTGATTTTTAATGACTACTTCGCATGAAACTCAATAAAGTTGAACAGCAAAAGATTATTTGCAAAAATCATAAAAACATAGAAACATCGATATGTTGTTTTGTTTTTTTTCTCTTATTGCTTAGAAGAGATTTTTTTGGTTTTGTAAATGTGTCCACGTTAATCGAAGTTCACCTATCATGGTACAGAGATTGCATTCGTAATCTCTTCCGTTGTTCGGCGGCAAGATAGAGAGATGTAGAGAGAAAAGAAAAAATCGGAGAAGTTGTAACTATTAGATGGTCATTCTCAATTTAGACATTAAATTGTTTCGATTCGTTTTGGCTTCAGCTATTCTTGAAGCTTATATGCAACGAATTGAGGATGGGATAAAGGCTTAAATTTTGTTGTTGTTTTTTTTATCGAATCGTCTGTATCTCTTGAACTGCGGAAGATATTCGGATGGAATGGGCGTCATTGAATTGAAATGACGTTATTTGTATTATATATGTTTTTACCAAAATATGTTTATTTTCTTTAGATTGAATTTTTACATCTTCATTACTACTTTTTACATACGCATTTCATCGAAAAAATTTAATAAGATAAAAAATAATTATAAAATTATAAAATTTCAATTAAAAGAAAAAAACTCTTTTTTTTGTAAAAGCGTATGTAACATAAATTAACGCCATTTCAGATGACGGCAATTCCAGCCAAATATCTTCTACAGTTCAAGAGTTATCGCGACTCATTTTCAAGCTTTGGTGGGCTCCAGCCCCCAATGGCGGACGGCGAAATTTTTTTCTTTGTTTGAGTCTAAACCCCCAAAAATGCCAAAAAACCACCAATGAAAATGGAATATTTACCCCATCCTCAATTTAAGCCATTCTCTTTTTTCGCATGATTCTCTCGCAAACCGCCTTTTTACATGACAATTCAATTTGTGTTCCTTTTTTCATGTACCGAAGTATATTATGCGTTATGGAGATATGACGCTTGTTTACAACTACGATACGAACGGTGAATCATTGTACTCGGTGAAGTGAACCACGATTCATGCCGCTAGGTAAATTGTTTTCACTGCCAAAAGTCGACGCTGACATATGTTATTTCCCAAGATATATATGCGAATACTTTTTAGTACACGAATGGTCGATTTCCGGCTGTTTTTATTATATTACATAATGTAAGAATATTAAAAAAAATTAAAAAAGTTTATATATATCGAAAAAAATGAAAATTTTGAGAGTTTTAATATGAAAATTAAAAACAAACAATAAACAATTTTGACATATAAAAAAGGCGACATTTTCTGATTGCTTTTGAGATACTCTTTTATCCTATACCTAGTTTTGTACCCGACGCTGGAGTCCTCTAAATGATCTATGATCGAAATTTTCAAAAAACTTCAGACATAAAACACATTTTTAAACCAATTTGTATCTAGCCCCGGATATGGTCTGCTAGAAAACACCTGCTATTCATTAATTATATGATTCATTATTATTATTCTTTGTCTGTGAGCTCTTCCAAAATGTTTCCTTTTTAAAAAGAAATTCAGCATATTCTTTGTTAATCTGCCACTTATAGAAACGACACAATTTAAATACAAATAGCGCATTTCGTTGCTGTGGATAGTTATAGAAAAACTATTAAAGAATTGCTCTAAGTTCTCGTTATCATTGCATGACAACAACAACTTTTTGAAAAAGGGCATTTAAGAGATTCAACAAAATGCCCCAGACTTTCTTTCCAGATTCAACAAAATATCCAGAATTTCTGAAAAGAATGAAAATATTGTTAATTTTATTCAAGGATATTTATTGTAGAAAAGGCGCAATGACAGTAATTCCATAATTTCTTTAAAGTACTGACATTGAAATAAATAATTTCTTGGATCTCATTCAAATATCAGTCCAATCTGCGATTTCTATTATCAATTTTCCTGTATTCCAACAAACTCCTCAACTCGAAAACACATTCTTACCAGCCATAAATTGATCGAGAGATTTGAAAATTTACGGTATCCAAGAATGCTGAATGGCATTATTTCAAGAGCTTCAGCGCGCTAAAAAAACTGGGTGTAGATATAAAATACACAATGATGGGTTTGAACAAATCATATTTCAATATATTTTGTCCGTTCGGTAAAGCAGAAAACAGCAGATGAAAAATGCAGTGTACTGACCAAATTGACTAGATGCACAATGAACTCGGGATTGATTACTAAAGTGCCAATGAATTCGACAAAACCGCAGAACTTTATTTTAATATAATTTCGTTTTTTAATGTTGTGGAAAATAATTACGCAGATGTAATGCACGATATTTTTCCAGAGACACTGGTGGCACACATAGCGATGACACACACATAGTGACAACATTATAATCTGCGCCACATAATCCTTCATTTTATTGAAAAAAGAAAATATTTTACATTTGAAACATTGGACAAGCGAAAACAAACTTTTGAATACGGTCCAGTTGAAATTGGCACCATATCGAATGAAAATACTCCTCCCCAATAACCTCTTTTACGAACATCTGCAATCAAAATTAATACCCTCATTTTGAATCCCCGTTTGGTGGTGAGAGACACCGTTTCAGTAGATGATGAAATTTGTGGGTTTGTTTTTAATTTGACAGAAATTATAGACTATAGTACTGTATTTCAAAATAAACGATAATTCACTTAAAACACTGCAAAATAAAATACAAATACACAATGAGCAAAACATTACTCTTTTAAACGCGAATTTAAAGCCAAAATTGCATACCATTATCCGTTATCCCAGCATTTTGAAAAACTCGTGCCCATGAAGGAAGTTTTGGGGTTTGAATTACGAATCAGTAAACAGACAATTCAAATTGTATGCACATGCAATAGCATCACGAACAAATATTTTACTTATATTAGGAAAATTATTTCAGCTTAAGATTGCAAATAGGATTTTAAATTATAACGACAATATTTCCAAGTATGCCTTTTCTCCAAAATATATAATAAAACCTAGTCGTTCCCCGATAATAAGCACGAAATGCTTTTTTATAATCCTCATACTACCTTTGATACAGACCCCGAAGTCTGCGGGATGTGAAGTATTAAATTTTGGTGAAATTGCACCGCCATCGAAAGCAATCAAGACTTCAAAAGAAAATATTATATTACGAATAACGCTTATCCATTACAACTAAAATTACTGCGAATGTTTTTACACAAGACTAATTATTTAGAGAATAGATCAGCCATCCCACCTACTATCTATGAAGTCGTGGCAATATCCCCTGAAGTACTCTTTTTTGAGAACTTCGATTTTAGACTCTTTCGAGGACTTTCTTGGGGCTCCCTGAGGCGGGGAGTCAATTTTTTATGTCAAATGTTTCTTTTAAATGTTGTAGTTTTAAAGAATTTCAAAGATCTTTGAGCTCACCGGGTTCACTTGAAATTTTGGTAGATCACGATGAATGTATCTTCACGAAATACACGATGAATGTATCCTCTATATGAAGATAAGTGATTTACCATTTTAACGTTTTACTTATGAATATATCTACTTGCAGAGTTTTAAAAACATTAAATATTTAATAATATAAATCCGTACCGTATTCAAGAATCCCATTCGTTCAAAAGCTACTCATTTTTCGGTCCGATGGATTTGTATTTTGAACCACTGCGCGGTGTCTGCATAGATGTGCATAAATCATAACAATCAGAGTAACGCTTTTTATGATTAGTCTCCTACAAAATGTAATGAAATAGAGCTGAAGGCAAGAATCGGATAGACAAAAATAAAGTAATAGATAACACAGACAGAATAATTGACAAGTTCTATGGCATTTTGTCAAAACAGTTTTCCAGAACCATCGATTTTATGAGTTCAGAAAATGAATTTAAGGCAATTTAGTTCGAATCGAGCATCAAAGTAACTTCCTAAAATTATTCTTGTTTTTAATGACTCGTGATTTTTAATGACTTTTTAATTCCTTCTGACAAAACCTCAAGAAGGACACTGCCAGATGCTTAAATTAGTAAAATGAATTTAATTGCAGAGACAATATCCCCCAAAAATAACTGTATTAGTACATTTACTTCAGATTAATGGACTAAAATTATTTGGTGAACTTAAGATTTAACGTAGAATTATCCACCGTAGGAAGAAACTTTTCCTATAATAGTGAAGAGTTTGGACAAGGAGTGGCAATAATGCAAAATTATTGATATTTGTTTTTATAACGTCTTTTTTACTTTTCTCTATCGTTTCCTTTTATTTCTGTCACACTGCCTTGCCTTTTTTGAACAGCTGGCCTACTCAAAAGATAATGTCGTGACACCAAAGCATATCATCATGCATTCAACAGGTCGAAGATTCCGCCGAAATAATGTTATTTGAAGCCGTATCCGGTCACAAAGATAACTTTTTACATTGTATAAATATATTTTATGGTAGAGAGAGATAGAAAGAAAGAGAGAGAGAACGACAATACATAATTTTATATCCAAACTGATTTAAGCTTAACAGTTTCTTCATCCCGCCAGTAAAATTGATTTGATCACTTTTAGTATTATGGACTCCAATAAGTACAATCTCATTATGCAATATTCCAATTGAAATAAAATCGTAAGCTTTCTGTAATGTCGACAGTGGTTAATGTTGTTAACTTTGTCTTTCATCGACACCAGTTTTTACTAATGCGACATCATTTTTAGGACTAATTTACGAATTACTCTTGTGTATCTGTTTCTATGTCATTTTCCAATACATTTGCTAAATGATTTTATTATTTCTAATTTTTACGTATGGAAGGACAAAAGCCAAATTCGTTTATATTTTTAATTTTTATATTCTACAATTGGTTTATCCTGGTTTACCTGGTGTGCTGCTTAGTGCGAAAACTATTGCCCTTTGTGATATTTTTGTGTAATGTATAGGCAAACCCGTTTTGTGTTTAAGGATGGGGAGAGAGAAGAGAGAAAATATTAATATTATGTGAAAGGTTCGTTTGCAGAAGAGAATTTAAAAGTTTAACAAGGAAAACTTGACAAAAGTTTGTGACGTCTTGTAAAGGCGTCATCAGGGCTTAGTCTCTAATTCTGCCTTCGATAGTTGCGAAGTTCGCTCGTATGTTGTGAGTTGCGTTTCTGTTCCCCTCGTTGACAAACTGCGATATCCTAACTATAACTATACTTCTTCTGACTTCTCTGTTATTCTCACTAGAATCTTCCTTGAAAATGTTCTATAATTTTGCGTTTACTTGACACCTCTTTTCAGAAAATGATTCCAGTTGAAATTTTAACAGAAATCGAATTCGCGCAGACCGATAAAAGCATATGAAGGTGTGATCAAACATTTACACGAGCACAGTTTCTTAAATTTTTTCAAATGCTGCTGCTCCGATAAGCTACCGAAGTAATAAATTTTAGTAATTTGCGAAATATCTCGCAATTATAACGTCCAAGAACGCAATTATAACGTCCAAGGTTTCGGTACCAACATTTTATAACTATGTAAAGGTTATATTTTCCTCTTTTATTGTTATAAAATGTTGGTATGGTAAACGTAGGTAAACTAATGGAGCTATTATTCAACTTAAAATTCTCACAAAGTTTTTAAAAAGATAATTATTAAAAACGAAAATTAATTAGATAAAATAGAAAACACGCAACGGAGACCTTTATCGCGAGACTCCCTTCTCCTCCTTTTTCTTCTGGAACCCTTTTTCCGTTTTTAATGAATTAAAGAAGGCATGATGGATGTACAGGATTCGGAAAATAAACGTAGAAATTACAATGTTCGGAAATGTTCACTTTTGATCACCCTCGCATCTGAGGAATGGTGGTGACGAAATTTTTCATTGCTTTCCTTCCCTCAAAGTATTACCGTCGTGCGGAAGATCGAGCAAGAGCCTCGAAACCTTCTTCACCTTAATCTACAATAATAATTTGTTTATACTACTATTAATATCCGAAATCTGCCTAGCACTTCCAAGCAAGAACAACACGGTAAAATTTTCCGGGTTTTTGCTCACTCTTCCTCATAATAATTATATTCTCTCTTGTGAGAATTGTGTATTCACTTGTGCGAATAAGTGGATTTAGTAGTTTCCGTTGAATGACCGAGTAAGAGGAGAAGAGTTGCTAGAGCAGTATGTGTTTACGAGCGCTGAGTATATATAATAGTGGTTCTCAAACCACCATTATGCTATAAACACAACCTCGCGACAAGTTGTCGTACACCGCCGCGACTTGTCAAAAATACATGGAGTCTTATGGGAGTTAAGAAAAAAATAAACTTGTCGCTCTGCCGACGCGTACGACAGCGACTGTAGTCGAAAATTTTCTATTTTTCTCAGTTGTCGCGCATCTTGTTCTTCTTTTCTCTGTTTGTTTACTCTCTAATGACTAATGAATAATGTGTACTCTGTATTATTCTATAATGCAAATATAATTGAATACTCTCTTTTTTATGTTTTTTCTTTGAAATTTTTCTTGTGTAAGTATTAATTAATGTAAATATATCTCCTAAAATGATTATTCTGTATTTTAGAATGACTGGTATTGAAGAAACTATAATTGAGCAGGTCAGGCAATATAAATGCCTTTACAATTCGCAAGACCCTGGCTACAAAAACATCTTGCAGAAGGAAAAAATTGGGAGGAAATTGCTATAAAGACAAAGTTGGATGGTAGATATATGTATAAAACTTAAACATACAAGCTTACTTAAATTAATAAACAAACGTATGTTCTCTGCTTGCTTTAGCGCCGGCAGAGTTTTTTGACAAGTCGCGGCGGTGTACGACAACTTGTCGCGAGGTTGTGTTTACAGCATAACTACGAAGCAGTAATTGGGTATGCATTAGATAAATTGATGCACATAAAAAATTGCTGTATCCATAAACAAAAAATTGAACCGGATAGTCTTTGTTAATATGACATTAAATAATAATGTTAATAGTAGTATAAACAAATTATTATTGTAGATTAAGGTGAAGAAGGTTTCGAGGCTCTTGCTCGATCTTCCTCACGACGGTAGTACTTTGAGGGAAGGAAAGCAATGAAAAATTTCGTCACCACCCTTCCTCAGATGCGAGGGTGATCAAAAGTGGACATTTCCGAACATTGTAATTTCTACGTTTATTTTCCGAATCCTGTACATCCATCATGCCTTCTTTAATTCATTAAAAACGGAAAAAGGGTTCCAGAAGAAAAAGGAGGAGAAGGGAGTCATAGAGGCCCTCACTCGCACTTCCCCTATGTAATTGTGGTAATGTTTATGACAGGCACTATAGTGACGTTTTAAATTGAACACCCTATTACCGTTACTTTTTTTAAAGAACCATACATTGAAGTTTTCTGGACCTTTTAACAGGATATAAATCTTTTTCAAAATAATCCATTGTACTCAAATTTAAGAAAAGTGTTAGATAATCAAGAAGTAACGTCAATTAATTTCACTCAAATTTTTATTATCTTAAAAATCTAAAGAAATATATCGAAATATAACTCCGTTTCCTTCCACCTATTATATATGCTTAAAGATATCCTAAATGTTAAAATCTGTTGAGTGTGAGCCTATAAACATGATTAATTAAAAGATAAGAAATTTATATATAAGAATATAGAAATTTTCTTTATAGTATTGCGAGAGAAATCTGGCCACAACATCCCCCTTCGAAGACAAAACTTAGGCTATCGAGTTATTCGATATAGATTCGATAGTCGATAGTCTTCTTCGATAGTTTTTAGTAATTTGCTAATCATTCAACAAGTGAATTTTCCCCAGAATTAGTTATTAATAACTCCTTCAGCGAATGAAATTAATTATTAAGAAATCCTTCAGCGAGTGAAACTCAATACCGAATTAATCAACCAAGAGCAACGAGTTAGTTGATTATGAAGTTGAGCTCAAATAGGCGCGAGTGAATGAACGAACGAATGAATGAAAAAATCATAAGATAGCTAGCAGAATTTAGTAACTAGCTATCGATAGTTGAAATCAGTCGGTAATTCCCAACACTAATGTAGGCTGAAATGAATTTTCTTGCCGAATGAAACAAGTACCGAATTATATACTTTCTTGCGAACTCCGTACTCGTGACTAGGTTACAAACATCACTGATACATAACCATAAAGTGTATTATCGAGGTAGGGTGTATGAGCTTCGGTTAGGCGCACATGTCTACTACCCTTTGCACTAAGAGCAAAACGTCCACCTAATTATCCAAGCAATACTCCTTAATTTTTTAAAAATTTAGATGTAAACGAGGAAACGACAATACTTATCCTAACGACACCCTACAGGCATATTCAAGTTGTACTCAAATCCCCGAACGAACAAGAACCGGTTGGATGTATTGAAATTGTTGTGAACTAGCCGACGGATGTTATCTTTACTAGATTGTATGAAATGTATTTTGTATGTCGTTTAACGATTTAAGGCGATATTGAAGAGCCGAGAGTTTTAATTGCTACACGTAAGCCATAGCAATAAAGTAGTTATTAAAGTTCTTCAAAAATTTTCACCGAAATTTTCTCGCTCATTCCGTGATTATTAACGTATCACATAGGAGATTAATTTAAAATCGGTTGAATCCAATAAAACTCCAGTGATCGAAATAAATGCTACGAATAATTCCGATTTAAATAACAAACAAAAGGCACACGAAAAGTCACGTAATCTTTTAAAAAAATATGGATAAAAATCAATGGACACTGTAGGAGAAAATGAAGAGGATGTTGCTGAATTACTGTTTACAGGGACGTTTACAGGGACGTTGAAGGAGATTAAGCTCCTTCCTTTGCATTACGGAGAAGGAAGAGTACGATGCGAGGGACAAAGCGAAATTTTTAGACAGAATGGGATTAGGAAATGTAATAAATTTTAGAACAAACGAATTTCGCAAAGCAAAGGGTGAGCAAAGAAGCCGAATATATCGAAGGCGGAAGAGGTGAAGACATAAAGCACCATCGAATGAGTGTGAATTGAGTGATTATAAAGGTCTTTACGTATGAAGATTATTGATTGTAAAGGACTCCTTGTATTCGTTGTTCTTGTTCTTCTTCATTCATTTGCAATACCCTCGATTTATTGTAATTATAGACTACGCAAATTAAAATTTCGCCTGACTGCACTTCAATTAAATTTAGCGTGCGTGGTGGTAAAATTAATTAAACTGAAATTTGTTTTGTTCATTACCTGCATGAATAACTAGCCGCTGATAGACAAGCATAAAGTTTAAAGTGAATTATCATTATTGCTATTAATATTGTTATCTTTTTTGATTTATTCCATCTTTTCATGTTTTACATTTAATTATCGTGATCATGAAGCTTTTTTTGTCCATGCAAAATGGGAGAGAAAGAATGCAACAATATCGGACCCCGCAGTGATAAAGTGCTCCCTATTGAATGCTCCCGGGTATGAGTCTTTATTGTTAGCGCTTCATTTTTATTGTCAACAAGATAAGGCATTCACAATAGATATATGACATTCACAATATTGGCAGCTGCTCAAAGAGAAAATCTACACGACGGCGCCAATAACATATAAAATAAGTAATCCTATAGTAGACACTTTCGCAGCAACTGGACTTAACGTAAAAACAATAACAACAGCAACAACAACAACAGTGATGACAAAACAAAAAATGTGATTAAGCACGACTTCATGAACGGCCCAGTTGTATTTGTAACACTGTCCGTCCAGATGTACACTTGCATGCTTTCGCACACACACGCACACATAACAAATGGACACCAACTTAAACAAAGAACTGCGATAGTTTAATAAACATAGCCTCCAGCTGTGACCACACGACAATGCCGTCGCACGTTTTTGTACACTACAATAGAAAGGATAAGTAACAGATTGTGTCCTTCCGTTTGTAACGCTTCATTCATTAAAAGGTGTGTCAAGAACGGAAATGTATACCTTTAATACTTGTTACCTTTCTGTGTTTTCTGTATATTCTCTAAGAGATGGGACAAAATCTGGGGATAGATACCCGCAGCCCGCGTTGATACAAACAACAAATTTCATGACATATATGAACCACTCTTGTTTTCTAACACCATCTTTATGATAGATGTCATTGATTTCCTTCAGCAGTTATTTTTCAAATATTTTAAGCAGTTTTCTTCGAACACCGTCTTCCTCGCCCTCCTACACAATTTTTCCACTGTATGGACCAGAGCCATCGATACCCGAAATATAAAGATAATGGATGTAGTGCGGTTTTTCAAGTATCGAGAGTAAGGGATTCGCTTATGCCGACGGTAGTGCTTTAGTGTCTTCTGCAATACCTTTTTGTGACATGATTTATAAATTTATTGTTGCTGTTGTTGTTAGTAGTGATCTCCTTGTAATTAATATTGTTTTTCATATTATTATGAGATTTATTGTGATTGACACACAGACACTTTCATCTACGTTTATTATCCGTTATTAATGTTGATATACGAGTCCCAGAAGTACCCGACCTAACAAAGAAAACACAAAAAAATTGGGGGAAAATATCTTTATTTCTCTACATAATCTCCTTTTACCTCGATACACTTTTCCCAGCGATTTTCAATAGCCTCGATACCATGTTTATAGTGAGAACCGCCGAGCTCCTCAAAGTAGCCATCAACCTCAGACTCCACCTCTTCACTGTTGGCAAATATTTTACCATCGAGCCATTTTTTCAAGTTTGGAAACAGAAAATCATCAAAGGGGGCTAAATCTGCCGAATAGGGTGCGTGAGGAACCAATTCGAACTTTAACTCATTAATTTCGGCCATCGCGATAAAGGATGTGTGAATTGTCTTGATGAAATAAAACATTCTTTTTGTGGCCGTTTTTTCTTTATATCGTCACTCAAACGCTCCAATAAGTTCGCATAATACTCGCCGTTGATTGTTTTTCCTTTCTGAAGATAATCAACGAAAATTGTTCCACGCGCATTCCAAAAAACTGACGCCATGGCATTGCCTGCAGATTAAACTGTCTTTGCCATCTTTGGAGCCGATTCTCCCCTTTCAGTCCATGGTTTTGACTGTTCCTTCGTCTCAGGTGTGAAGTGATGGACCCATGTTTCATCCATGGTTATGAATCAATGCAAAAATTCTGCTTTGTTGCTGTGAAACTTCGCCAAACACTCGATTGAAACATCCTCACGACGCTGTTTTTGTTCTTGCGCACAGCTTTCTCATATCCAAATTTTCAGTCAATGTACGATGTACAGCACATTTTGAAATGCCTACCATGTCTGCTAGTTCGCGCACTTTCAGTCGACTGTCAACCAATACCATTTTGAGTATATTCATCAGTTTTCATCAACATTTCTGGCGTGGTTGTTTGGTCATTTGGTGGTCATTTGGTCGACCACTGAGATGTTCGTCTTCGCAGCTCATACGACCTCGTTTAAACACTGCCACCCAATATTTTACTGTTGTAAATGAAGGAGCAAACTCCCACAGAGTAGAATCCAGCTCCGCTTTGATATTGGTTGGACTGAGGCCTTTCAAATGAAACTATTGTATCACAATACGATCACCAATTTTTTCCATACTTACAAATTCACTGAGAGCACTCAGTATTGACGGTTGCCAAACAAATACTGAACAACGTAGCGTCGTCCAACTTCAAACTTAAGCTTTATAAAGTTGGTACTCTCTACCATAGTCATTCTTTTCAAATAATAACCGCCATCTATACGTCAGGCCGGGTACTTCTGGGACTATCTCGTATATATTTTTTTTGTAATTATTGCTCTTATTCACCTTATATCTTTCATTCTCATCTCATTTCGTTTTGTATCTAGAAATCACAGAATCATTTTTTAGGTTTAGGGCGTGAGGGCTCTTCACGACTATTTGCCGCAAATTTTATAGCTGTCAACAATTTTTACATAATAAATCTGTGTATTCACTTACGAAAAAAACAACAACAAACAAGAAAGAAATTCATATCTATTTCGGATTCTTTAATTTCTGAAAATACTCAAATTAGGCGAAATTAATGCTTTAATTGACGTTATTTCAAATGGTCGCACGAAGACAACTTCGGGTTAACGAAGTTACATTGAAATAAAATAATTTAAATTAATTAAACTCATTGTTTCATTATAAGTTTAATCACATTAATGTGATTTTCAATGTAATTTCGTTAACTCGAAGTTGTCTCCGCCTTCATAATTTAGAAGGATGGGCTCCAATCACGTTTAATGCAGAATGTCCAGTAGCTGGTACCCTGAGTAAGTTTTGCAGCAGGAGGATTTGAAAATAAAGAGAAATTGCCCCACCTTCTGACCCTCTTCTGCTGAAATGGTTTCGTTAATGCAAAATGTTAAAGTAAAAAAGTTCGCGTTTAAAACTAGGTTTTTACAGTACAGTAAGTTGGTTTTAAACAAATCGTAAATTTTTAAGTTTTTATTTGGTCCGCTATGAAGGGAAGCTATTAAACTTTAACTTCTTTTGAAAATCCTTATTTACGGCTTTCATTAAAATTCACAATATATTAGCCCCATTAAACAAAAGATTAGACAAAGAGAGAAAATCGCAAACAGCGTGTCGTTAATCGGGTTTAGCGCGATAATTATCAAGTGATTCTTACTGGCGCATATGAGATATCATTACTAAATGATGGGCTTTTCTTTATCAGTTTTCAGAAGTTTCCACAGTCTGCAATTCGTATGGTTAATTGAGGTGGGAGCGTTTGTACAATTTAAATATAGCATGGGTACTTCCTAAGATCTAATTCTTAAATTTTGCGCAATGAATAAAATATTAAATTGTGGCATTTATAAAATACCAAAAAAATTAGAAACTACTTAATAAGCAATCATTTATGACGATATTTTGTAAATTTACATTCAGTGCAAATCAATAAATGTTTTTAAAATTTGCTTTGCATGTCATGCCATTTTTTTACTCCCACTGACTATTTTAGTATTTTTTGCCGATTTTTTTGACGTAACAGTAAAAATAATTGTGTTACAACGAGTGCGCCGATATGGTTTCTAAATTGATGGGAAGTTCTGACATCAACTTGAGAAAACGATGAAAATTTCACATAACGAGATTACACCGTCTTAAGAATTCGGATTTGGCAGATGTCCATTTTCAGTAACAGGATTATCCTACTCTTTTTCATTATCTATGATCTATCCTCTGCTCTTTTTTTATTGTTGCGCACTTCTGCTGTTTTAATGAATAATTTGCGAAAAGTATTTAGATAAAATGTTAAAAGACGCCCGACGAAACTCTGTCTCCTAAATGCGCTGGGGCTTGCCAACATCTGTGACCCATCCATTATCTGCCAACCATTCTGTCGGTTGCTGAAATTATTTTTCGAATATTGACTGTGTTTCTTTGATTCCTTTGCTTTTTGGTCTTTGTTTTATTTATTTTTATATTGAAACACAATGAAAACTTGAAAATTTTGCAGTTGTTTTTAGAAAACTTTCGTCGTATTTCGAATAAGCATTTTGTAGAATATTTGCGATGATTTTATGAGTAAAGTAATTAAAAGTATTCAATGTGTTACAGAAATCAATTCTTTCGTTACCCATCGAAAGTTTCCAAGTTTGTTTCTGATTTTTGTTAGGGCCATAAATTTTCTTAATTTATTGTAATTTAATTTGTTTATCCATATTCTTCCTTTTTTTTGAAAGTGAATTCGGAGAACCAAAAACTGAGAAATGGAAATATAGTCACTGGAAAGAATTTTCACTTTTAAATGTGATGATTTGAATAAAGAATTGCACACGAAATTAGATCTAGTAAAATTTGCTTAAACATTTTTTAAAACGAGGGATGAAACACCTCGTTGAAACACCACGTTTATTTTCGAGGACGCAATTTTTAAATAGCGCAACACTGAAATGTTTTGGAAGCTGATAACCTATAACACGACAACAGCGATAGTAATAACAGCAGCAGTGATATTAAAAACCAATGGTTAATTTTTAATGAATTTATATCACGACAGAATTGCTAATTTTTTGTTATCTTCAATAATTAATTTGCAACAAGAACCCTTACGTACAGCGTTTCAAATATATGGACAGAAGACAATTTAAATTAAAAATTAATTATAACATAATTATTATTCGGAAATTTCCGAATAATAATTTTGTAATAATTCATTATTAATTTAGATTGTTTTCTGCCCATATAGAGACATATCACAACGAAAATACTAAAAAAATTAATTATACTATTTATCACAATTATACTATTTATTCCATTTAATAGTCTACTGAAAATTACATTGAAAATAATTCTCATAATTAATTTCTGTAACAGAAGTATATGTTATAATAATAAAATTAAAATGTCGTCGTAAAATGGACAACAAATAGAAAACTCTATCAAACAAGGAACATTTATGATCCCTGTTGATTTTACAGGGTTTGAGCTGGAAAAGAACGTTTATGATTTGCTTGTCATGAAAGTGTAAAAACGACTTACGAAATGCATAACTTTTATAGAATATACTTTAGACCACGGACACACATACATGAGGAAACACAATAGATGCACACATATCCGTGTTCAACTCAACATTTTTGTGATGGATTTTAAGACCGCTCAATTAGGTTTCTTGAATAGAATTGATCACTCACCTTATCCCCGTAACAAAGCCAACAAAATTATTCACCAAATTTGGCGACAAAAAGAGCACCAACAACATCAACGACAAACCCCGTTTCACATCTTCGATGTTCACATCGGAATACAAACTGACATCGAATATTTAACTCATTATATTATGAACCATCGCCCTTCTGCCTCGAATTCGTGGCAGCCATGGCGTATTTTATTGCATGTGTGTGATTATGCCTAAGAAGCTTTATTAATATTGTAGTATGTATTAAAGGGAAGTAGGAGGATATTGTCTTTTATAAATTCTAATATAATTAGAAAATGTTACCCATTTAATCCTAGGTGTAGTAGTCTCCCCAACCACCCCAGCTCTCTTCCTTAAACGGTGATTTGTATGGATTAATAAAATGATAATCTTGATTAATGGAAGATAAGATCCAACTAATTTATAATATGATTTTATTTAATGAATTCGTTATCTTTCAATCTCACGCGGATTACAAAATTGTATTCATGAAATCTCCATGAAGAAGAGAAGAATATGAAAAAATTTAGGTGTAGGTTGTTCCAGATATCGTCTCACACCCAAAAATATATTACTTTAAAATAATTTTCCTCTATCACCAAATAGATTTAATTTTCTTAAATTTGAATGATTCTGATTTTCACCGAGCACACAAATGTCGAATGTACAGTGAAAGAAAGTTACTTAGGGTATAGAAAGGTGTTGACGGCGTGCTATAAATTTATTAACGTATGATGTGAAATAAAATACAAATGTGTCCATAATATTTTTACTTTAGCTGAAGAAATAAAACTGGAAAAGTTTAATAACTGCTGGCAAAGGGCATCGATTATCACTTATATCTCTACATATTTATAAACTCTTCATATCTATAAATAATTTCTCGAAACTTGAAAAAAGTCTTGCGAAAATTAATTATTCTTTTTATACCCTACACCCGAAGAAATAGTGTATATTCATTTACTTTTTTCGTTTGTAGCACATTAAAGGAGCCGTGGCAGTTTTAGAATAGTATATCTATTCCCGCTCAGAATGACCTCCTGGGTCGATCTAGCCATATGTAAGCCATGTGTAAATAACGATTGCAGTCGAAAGAAGGGAAATATGCATATGAAGCTTGGCACGAATATTCACTGTCATCATAGTCTGTTTGGGATTGAGTTACTTGTTGTAAAAATGCCATTCTAAAGGCTTATTCCTCAGTTTTATTATAAGCTTTCAGACTGGAATTTTATAGCTGAAAAGTTGGTATAAGATATTATCACTCCAAAAATGGGCCCATTTAGCATATGTTGACTTTTCTGACAAAGAAGATTAGTTAGATTTAAATTAATCAAAAGATAAATGTGATTTCTGCCTTTTGCTTAACGTGAGCACCTGCCTTGACGGCTTAATCTCACGGCGGGCCATCCCGCACGGGGTTGCAAGTACGAACTCTGTGAACGTACCTTTTATGATTTATGGCGAAAACCGACGCCCAATTCGCTTACTGTAAGCCAACCGTAGCTTTGTCTTGTACCTGCGGAATGCCTGTGTGTGGCAGAACATTCCTCGCAGGTTGCTATTGGGGCACTATCTAAGGCCCTCTTACGCCGTAGGGGACACTCACCGGCATTGAGTGACGCATTGAGTGACGGCATTGAGTGACGGCATTGAATGACGGAGGCGGCCTCCTCGCGCAACTCTCGCGGAGACTCAAGGTCTCTACCCGTTTCTTTGGGTGGCAACCACAGCTACCCACGATGCGCTATATGCGTGGGCTTTATATTAGCGGGGTCATTAGAAGACCCTATACATTGCGCATCACCCGTGGTACCGCTTTTAAGCCTTCGGTGAGGCCTCGGAACCAGGGTGCATAGTTCATGGCTAGTGAACCAGCTTGCACTCTGGTCACTGCCACTTTGTTGCCCACACTGCAACGGGACTGGCACCCGAAGATAAATGTGAATCCTCTATAAGTTTTACATGAGCACCTGCCGTGTTGGCTTAATCTCATGGCGGGCCATCCCGCACGGGGTTGCAAGTACAGACTCTGTGAATGTACCTTTTCTGTTATATGACGACAACCGGCGTCCAGTGCCTCCGGGTTACCAAGCCGTGGCGTTTGTACCTTAGGAAGCCATATGCATGGTATGGACATTCCACTTAAGGTATCGTCGAGGCCGATCTAAAACCTCTTCCGGACTGTGGGGTCCGGCACCCGGTAATGATTTAGTGCATTACCACACCCGAGCTCATCCAAACTCGTACCCGCGTAACTTTGGGTATCAACCACAGCCACAACGAAGCTCCCGAAGGGCCTACCCAATGACAAGCATGTGGGGCTTGGAATATAACTTACCAGATGGTGTGACTATTAGCCGAAGCTATTAGCACACATACTGGCTATGAATCTCATCGCTTGTCTCCCGTGGTACCAATTTTAAGCCATATGGTAGGCTCCGGAACCCGGGAGTACCACAGTCGTGGTAAGTGACCGTCTCATACGCCTAGGTCACTGCCATTTTGTTGCCCACACCGCAACGGGACTGGCACCCGAAGATAAATGTGATGTGAGAACGGGGGTATATAGGATTACTTCCGATTATTAGGAACAAACTCTGAACTTATATTACAGGTGTAAGGTATATAAATTTCGCCGGGCCAAAGTTAACATTATTGCATACTTCATTCGTTAAAATGTTCCGGTAATTATTTATTTAATTCCATTTTTTATTTTACTTAATTCAGTTTATTACTAAGCCCTAGTGTGACTCTAAAGCCATATAAATGTTAATAACTAAATAAGTATATTAATAACTGAATTACTCATAAAGAAATGAATCAGATAAAATTTTGACGATATATTGTTTCGGTGTAGGGACCGAATCAGATAATTTAATAACCGATAATACAGAGCTTAAATCGGAACAGGCACTCCTAAGAGGCATGTTGAGCATATCAAGATCTACAGAAATCAGGAAAATTTTCACTTCTCGATGTGGCGAGGAACATTAAGGTGAATGTTTTTTAACAGAGGTTCAAAAACCGTGGTTCCATATAGTATTTTTAAAATGAAGATGAGATTAAACTTCATCACCCGATTTGCTAGAGAAGATAAGTCAATTAACTTAAGCTCGGCATCGTGCGGTTCCTATTTGGCTCCTAATGCAAACTGCGGGCACAAGAAAGCAAGAATTACGTTTGTTCTGAATGAATTGACGAACTTTGACAAGTATATTCGGTTCTTTACAGGCGATGCATATTCCAATATTGGCCGTACTAATGCAGTATGTGACAATTTCTTTCGGCTGCGGTTTAATGAATCCTAAAACTCTACTAGCCTCATTAGAAATATGATTAATATGAAAACGCAAACGCAGTTTAGGATCCAGAATTACTCCAAGGTCATCAACTGCGTCCGCGACGTTTAAATTATCAATGACATGATTAAAAAGGGGAGATCAAGAAAGAGAACGTTATCTGCAACAGTCCACTTGCACTTATTTAAATTCAGTTTTATGCGATTAGTATTGCACCACTTTGCTAATTGGTCCAAATCCAATTGAAACAGCAGCGGATCGGATAAATACGACAAAACCAACTTAACATCACCCGCAAACATCGGTATAATACGGTCTTTAAATATTACTTGTGGGCCATTTATAAAAATAAAAAAGGAACCAAAGCCACTAGCAATTTGCCTGTGGTATGTGCTACGGTATCTGTAAATTCGGAAGATGTTGCGTTCTTAAACGAAACTTTTTAAGTGGGAGCAACCAGCTGCAAAGAAAACCAACGCAAAAGGGATGGAGGAAACCCAAATAGTTTAAGTTTTAGAAGAGGAAGATAATGATTGACCACGGCAAAATCTTTACTGATGTCCGTATATTTGCATGCCTGTGGTAAAATTTAAGATCGTAACGTGCGTAAATTCAAGCGAGTTAGTCATTGTAGATTTTCCAATGCAAAATCCGAGAAGTCGATATGGGGGCGCAAATACTAAGACAAATTTGATCAGCTTATTATCTGATATCGTCTGGGATATTATCTGGCCTCGCCCTTCACCTACATTTTACCTTATTCAAGGCTTTTAAAACGATCGACTTACTAACTATCGACTTCGATGTGGATCTGATAACAAAATTATATTGATTTTCTGACGAAGAAAATACTGATTTCGTATACGCAGAATTGAAAAAACAGTCATATTAAAGACGGATGAATGATCGTCGGTTTTTAGATTTCCAAAATTCATAAAAGCGTGGCAACAATTAATAAACGTGATACTACCATACGATACTATTATACTACTATACAATGCTACTCCAATTAATACAAAAGACATTATCTTTCAAATAATAGTAGTTTATTTTAATAGAATAATGCACACTTTCTAACTTAATTTTCCTTCACATTACTCTTGATATTTCTATTGTCTACCTTCACTACCGTCATCTGGCAGTGTTTATGGTGGGTGGGTGTTTACCCAACCCACATTGCAACAATTTAACATTTCACTGGAACTAAAGTTTATACATTCTCCCTTATCGCTAACATCAGCATCGCTTGACTTCTAACACTGCAAATGGTCAGCATTATTTAATATCAATCACAACTCTCATCATTATCATCACCATCATCATCATCACGGAGTAATCACCACGATCATACGTTTAAAATGTACATTATAACGAAATGAATACATTTGTTTCGTTGGGCCCCCAATGTACGACTCTTTCCCAACCATTTTCTGTCCTTACATTTTATGTCTCACCGAGTCCTTGATCGTTTGTGGCTGCGGTCAAACCATGTACTAATGCTGTGTTGTGGTGTGCGAATGTACCGGGAGCGTCTACTGATGAATATGAGCTTGAATGTGGATATATTTTACACGCGTGCATATGTGTGTGTGCGTGTGTGTCACGTGTAAGAGTTTTAAATTGCTGAGTCATTAAAAATTTGTTACTTGAAACCAAAAAGTTTTGCTTTACTGGTAAAAGTTACTTTAATTCATGCTTAAAACTTTTTGAAACTTTTTATCGAAACCCGAAACATTTGCCCAAAAGCATCTTAAATGGCTGAGTCATGGTTATGATTCCTCTATTACGTGTATTTTGCATATATGTTTTATTTTTTAGCTTCAAGTGAAAATATTTTAAGCCTTCGTTTGCTTACATTTTTTATGCTTGTTTTTATTGTTTAAGCTTATAAGTTTAAGTAATTATAAATAATAATCGTAATAATTAAAACATGTCTCTTTTTAGCATTTATTAGACCGCCATCTTGGGGGTAACTTAGGAATATTTATTACGTCATTATCATAAGTTACCTTTCCGTAACAGGAATGGACAGAAAGGTTGGAATAATATTCATAAATGTATACAATAAAGCAAAACAACAACAAAACTTTACTTTGTTTACTAAATTTAGAATAAATTATTTAAAGGCAAATTAAATTCAATTTCACTCAAATTAAAAAGAAAATTCAATTTTGCTTTAGCTTTAAAGAACAAGAAAGAAGAACTTGCTAGGCAATTTCCGCTTCCGTTTGCCCTTCCACTGTTTTCACTGCTACCTTATCCATTCCTTCTATTTGTGATTCTTATGTCATGAGCTCTGTATGACTCGCGGAGTTCAGGATGTTCTCTTATGTTAAGTTGCGGATGCGTTATGGTTATGGTTATATAGTTATGATTATGGTTATATATGTTGCTCTGGTCGGCCAATTTCCCTTATACAGGGGCAATATTTGCTGCAACGGCAATGCTAATAAACACAATAATAATAATGACAGCAATAACAACAATGAGCAATTTAAACCAAAACCTAAATTTCTAAAATTAGGCGAGAAGCGGCCAACGCGCTCGGAAGTCATATCAAGCAACCAATAAAAGCAACGAGTTGAGAAAAAGATAAAAAAAGAGAAAGGGAAGTAAATACAAAGCAACAAAATAGACTTAACATTACCTTCAAACATTAACCTGACTTGCGGTTGTTCTTGTTCTGATTGTTATTGTTAATGTTGTTGCTTCAATGTCTTTTCGTAATTTACAGCTACCCAAAATGATTTGCAGCAAACAGAGCACGTATGTGTGTAAATTTGTATCTCCCATGGCGTTAATGTTATTGTTATGGATGCCTTCTCTTGCTTTGCTGAAGGAAAAGACCACGGGCGAAATCATAAAATGAGAGCGACACTATCGAAACATCAAAAGTCGACGCCAAATTCCTAACTTTAATTTTGTTCAACATAACGGTGCCTCTGGTCTCGTTGCACCCCCTGTTTCTTCCTCATTCATCTTAAATAACTAGAAAGTTTATGAAAACCACCCACAGCGACTACTGGTCTATAAAAACAGACACAAATACTGAAGTGTCTCGCCCCCCCCCCTCACACACACAAACACACATGCGCGCATACACACATTCGTACATGCACTACAGGACCGAAATTTTGTGTACCCCAGCTGGTCCCTTCAGATTACTGGTAAGGAAGGAAAACAGGAATGTGACTACGTATGCATAAACAGTGGAAGGTATTTGCTCTATGTTACAACCTTTCTAAGAAATCATTTTATCTTTTCACAAGCATGTTATAGGACTTAATTCGATTTCTAAGCAAATGAAATAAGCCCTTTAATACATTCACCTAGATGACAACAAGTAGCCCACCTAATAAGAGAAGCAAGAGCAAGAAGGGAGTACAGTAAGGAAGCAGGAGGACGTAGAAATATTATCACTAATTTCATTATAAATATAATAATTTTGCTCCAATTTATCTGCGGCTTCGACTTATTGTTCGGTTCTGACTGTTATTTACTTTTCGAAGTTTTTAAAGTGCCGATTTTCATTACTTCCTGATTTTTCTTGCTTTATTCCTTATTATTCGTGGCTTAAAAACCTACACATTTGAACAACTTGCTGAGTGCTTACATTTGCTTACATTGCTGGTAAATGACACCACACACCGGAAGTCAGCCTGCAAAATGTTGATGTTCTTGATGACTTTGTTTGCTGGGTTCAAAGGATACAGTCCGTTCATTCACCTGATATTGTTGGCACTGTCTGTGCCTTCGCCACTTTGCAATGATATTTGCTGGTAAGGAACTAAAATGCAGGAATGCAGGAGTGAAGCATGAACAAGAAACTAAGGTTTTATTAAAATGTATTAACATTCAGACACTATTTTCTATTTTGGTTTGTGATGTTTTGATATAAGCGTTCAATATTTTTATACCCTACTGCCGAAGAGATGGGTATATTCACTTTGTGTCGCCGTTTGTAGCGCATTGGAGGAGTTTGTCTGTGGATCTGGGTGTGGAAATCATGACTATTGCCGAACGGAAAGGGCTGTCCACATGAAATTCGATACGTGTATTCTTTATCATAATAATTTGGCCATTAATAGGAGTAAAATGGGCAAAATCTGACCAGAAGCGCGCCTACATTTCGAGGAAAATATAACTTCATAAATACTTAGGGACAAATCTATTTTAGCCTCTAGGTAAGTGCAAGTGTAAAGCTGAATCTATGTTCTCTTAATGAAGATCAAAGGAAACATTTTCTCCCGGAAAATGGGCATAGTATGTCTACTGAGAACAGAAATCATGTTTGCAGAGGCACCGATGGGGTAATCGTCTCAGAATTTCGTAGCAGTATTCTCTCTAATAAGAGGCCCTTTTTTCGCAAAAACCAAGAAAACCGGCTTACTTCTACGGCTAGTTTCAGGTAAAATCCCAATAGTAACAAGGCCTTTTTCATGATGTCCATTTTGTTGTGAAATATTGTGAATAATTTTTCGTTATCAGGATGACCTTCTCGAATATTAGCACAACAAACTCATTTAACTGAATTTCCTACATTAGCAGTATTCTTTAACGACCCTCCATGAAAAAATTTGCCTTATTATTAGTAACACTGTATACATTTTTCATACATTTTTTGTTCCCAATTTAAAAGGCGCAGAACGGTTATTATAAAAATGAATTCGTCTAACCAGTGAGTGAGCTGTGAAACATTAGGGCAAAAAAGCGTTAGGACAAACATATAATTGCGTTAATATTCACATATAAAAACATCAATTTTGGTGACTCCTGATGTAGCAAAGCTGACTGGTTAAAGGTACGAGAATAAGGTACGTACGAGAAGCCAATTACGTAAAACAGTAAAAATTGCTATACATGCAGAAATAATAGCGGAAACTTTGCTGCAATTTTTAATAAAAAGTCAGCAAAACAATTTTTTTCATAATAGTGAAGGATGCGGATACGAATTTAAAAACAGAACAAACAGACTTTCATTTGCTTTTATTTCTTCCAATCATTGTCTTTTATTCTTAATTTCATTGATTTTATTGTACACGAATTAAAAGCCGTGGCGTAAAATTTGCTTCTTTGCTGCTCCGTTGCTCCTTTAATGCCTTACAAACGGATGCACAAAGAGAACATGCCATACTTTCTTGGGTATTAAAATAAAAGACTTAGATTTTATTTGAAATATTAAAATAAATTTAATATTATAATTTTGAGACCAAAAGGTAGCTAGAGATTCTAAGAATATTCCTGCACGTAGCAAAACAAATTATCCGTGATATTGCCAGCAAAAGTTTAAAACTTTAACCATAGAGTAAGAAATAACTTATTTTATTTCTTACTCTATGCTTTAACTCTAAACTCTATTTTGTCGATTTTATTCTTCAATATTTATTATAAAACAAACACGTACGTGTTTACGAAAGCCAATAAATATACAGACTATGACAACAACAATAACAACAATAGTAGCTAAATATAAGACAGAATAAGCAACCAATGTAAAATAACTTTTCACAGGAAGCAGAAATTCCGGTAAGTATACTCGATAATTATATAAATATTTAGCGCGGCGGTTGCGTGTTTCTTTTATTTGTTCATTGCCGTTCTCTTTGCGCTTCATATTTCATCATTTATCCATCATATCCTTCGTGCGACCTAAACAACTTTATTACTGCATAGGAATTCGGGCCGCTTTCAAAATGTGGCCTTTAACCCCCGCCCCATTTTATGGACCGACATGATCGGTGCTTTATCCACAAAATCCCTTCAGACGTTGGTTGGAAAAATAATTTCAATATTTACGCTCGACGTCGTCATAGTGTGGAAACCCTGAGTCTACGCCGTTAACCAATATGCTACATAATAGTTAACATGTCAGTTACATCTGGGATGTCTTAGCAAAATGTAGCGTGTGTTGTTAAGAAAATAGAACGAAAATTACCTACCACCTCAGTTCTTGTAACCGGCCCTAACATGTCAAATTAAGGTTTAAAATATAGTCTACCTTCGTCCCTTTTACGCCGCCCATCCAGAAAAATTCAAGACCGACATTGACAGCACAGCAGGGTAAACAATTGGTAAGCGAGCCAAACAATAAAAATATGAAAGCGAGGAAGGCAATATTATCAAATAAGCTAGGCTGTATCATAGGCTATAAAGGCTATATAAGCTAGGCTATATAATAATCTATATTGTCTTCATATAAAATAGACTAAATCATAAAATTAAATTTTCCTAGTTTGTATTCATTTATACTCTAATAATGAAATGTTTCAATTAGGGCTAATTGGCGAAAACTTCATTATTTTAATCTATTCTTGGAGCCACAGGGAAAAAACGTTTTCTCTCTCTCTCTCTCGCTGTTAATGTTTCAGGGGATGTAACATGGCTTATATGCTTGACACTAAAATTACCATACGAAACCAACCATTCGAATTTGCTCTTACTGCCATGCATCTTACTGTTCTGCATCGAGCCTTCAACCTTAAATAACTTCAACCTTAAATAACCTTAAATGTATGGAAACATATCTGCCATAGATAAATATATATGCTTATGAGAAGCAGAGGCTAAAATGTGCCTTCTATTTTACGCTCATTTTAAGGTTAATTTTTAAGGTTTTTTAAACTATATTATTGTTATACATTTTCTTTCTTGCCACTATTCTCCTTCCTAAAAAGAAAGGAATGCTTTATCCTACGAATGAATTTACGATTACTAAATTGCGCACGAACTGCAATTTTTTACAATGCATTACAATAATTACATTCTCAAACAGCAAATGAAATCCTCCCGGAAATCTCATTTATAAAAGCGTAGAATTAAAATTAAATTATTTTATAAACTGTCATTAAATAGCTAATAAAATGTTAATTCAAAAGCCTTAGGTAAATACCATAAGTAAGTCCTTAAGGACTTCAAAGTGTTTATCAAAAAGGTAATAACCTTTATTACGACTTCAAACACATTTAAGATTTTTAAGACGATGTCCAATAACTTGATACTTTCAAGATCTTCAAGCCAATTAAAACACCACGAGTTTGAATGGTCGTAATTATTCTGGGTTTTTACCAAAAGTAGTCTTAGTGCGTTTAAATTATCTGCAGAAGCACGGGAACTTATGTAACTGTATATAATATAAATTCCTTTGGTTTGATGCCCTCGCCTAAATTTCCTCCATCACTAGAATCTTATCTAATGATTAATCTTATTTAATGAATTTAATTTCTCCAATTTCAATAGTAATGCGCCTAGACGTGCCTTTTTTGTTGTTGGTGCAAGTGAAGAAAAAGAAACGCAGTAAAACGATTTATTATAACAAAACTTTGCAATGGATTACAAATTACTCTAAAAACCATTTAAGTGTTAAAACAATGAAGGAATGAACGCCCCAAAAGTGAAGGACCTGTGAGACAAACGAACCTCAAGAATAAACGGTCTTAATTTTTTATGTGATATCATAATAGACCCAAAAGCGACGTACGTTTGTACTTGATAAAGCCACTAGAAGCTAGAAAATGAGATACATAGAGAGAGAGAGAGAGTGCGAGAGAGAAAGAGCCATCTTAGGATAGATTATCAAATAGACATGAGAGCACGCTTTCGCGGCTATTAACGTTCGAACATAACATCCATTTAAACAATTTTCATATAGAGTTCGATATATCGAGAGAAACCGTAATAGATATTTGTTACTACAAAACCAATTTAATATAGCAAGGAAGTAGCAACATTTTTCTGGCTGTTTATAATTTTTGCTGCCTTAAGATCTCAGAAATTTTCTGTGAGGGTTTTCATTTTATTGTGTATATCTATGCAAATTTCTGCACTGTAGTACTGAGTATGATGGGATAGTATTTGCCAACTATGATCGTAGCTTCTGCGTCGGACCGGTATTGACCGGTATTCGGCTGCCTCTCCGGAAAACTCGCAGCGATTAAGAGCCGTCGAGATAAAAAAATACGAATTAAAAACAAAAACCTTTAGACGAGAAAAGAAAGAAAATTTGAAGGACGTTCGATTTCTATCTTCGGGTATCAATAGAAGTCTAACATCGAAGTGAAATTTTAACCAACTCAAATAAAAACAAAGATTAGAATTAAGTTCTCCATTTCTAGAATATTTTTTATCTTTCGAAGTATGTGTAATTCTTATAATAGTGACAATAATAAAAGTAATAACAATAGTACACTATGATTTAGTACAAGAATAGCGCAACAAATAGTTTGAATAATAGCAATAATAGCAATAATAATAATAATAATAATAATAATAATAATAATAATAATAACCATCAAAACAATGAAACTAATAATAGCAATTATAACCAATACACAAATCATCAACCTCCCTCGTTTTCGCTCTTTTATCCCTTAAATTTTGATTAGCATGCCGATTTTATAATCCTACTCTACAAATGGTCTAAAAGGTATTATTCGAAAAAAATAGTTTGCTTTCTTGCTCCCTCCTTTTTACCATTGACTTTTATATCATACGATTCTTATTGAAGTGCCTTCAAGTGATTTAGTTTACTCGTGTATGCTGAAATAGTTGTGGATTGGACAGGAAGACGAATTCGCAATGTGTATTACAAGACAGAACCACCACATTTTTTCACTATATTCTGAAAGTGGCCTTGCAGCAATCTTTGGCCTTGCAGCAGTCCGCAGCTGGTTACTTTCTCATGAATTGCGTGGGAAAATGGGCGTCTCCTTTTCCCTTTTGCCGTCTCCCATTCCTCTATGAGTTTACGACAGTTTTGCCTATCATTGACTGCATTTTCACGGGGATATCCAAATTATGCAATTTCGCTGTTGGTCTTATATTGTTTCCCTTCATTTTTAAATGTATATTCTCAATAATAGTTTCAAATAGAGAATATTGAAGTCGCGGTAATTTTTAGAAAGAAAGAGTAAAACAAACGAATGATTCCATTGCATTCTTAAAAACTCACTGTAACACAGGTTCTGTTTTCTATAACGTCAATCCTTCCATTTAATTGTTTAACAGCGTAATTGTTTTAAACAACGTAAGCAACTGTAAGCTATAAAACAAGCAAAAAGAGGAAGGAATAGCTACGCCACTCAATTAATGTCTACTTTCACATTCCTTACCACCATCCCTTCCGCCGTATGCCTTTCCTGAATTACACAGTCGAGTGGAATTTAGTGCGGTTACATAAGTGGAAGTGCCGGGTTGGCAGCAGGAAAAAATATGACTTATTTCGTCCGTGTATGACGTTCAAGCGTGAAAACTTTGTATGATATAAAAGAATAATTGTTTTATTTCATCCAAATAGTTATTGCATGTAGATCCATCGGAAGGCCTTAATAAAAAGCTAGAACCAATTATTTTAGATTAGTTTCGAGTTCCCAAGATCCACCGATTCCTGAAATAAATATTATATGAACTTTAATAGTTTTTACTATTTTTCATCGGAATTTTGTATACTACGCTTTTAACAACCTCTTTAGAATGTCAAGAATGTAATTAATTTGTTTGTAAAGCGGACCAAAAATATTCATTACGCCTTTGTACACACTTCTGCCTTTTTATTCCAACCACCAAAGGAACGGTTGGTTGGAAAGCGCTTTATACGCGCTTTGACTGAGATTTTCTCACTGTGAAGTTTCAAAAATAAAAAAGCAGAAATGAAACCACCAAACCACCAAACATAAATATTCAAAAACAAAAATACAAAAATGCAAAAGAAGAAAAAACAAAGAGCAAAAACTAGTCTATAGGACCTATAGATTTGATGCAAAAGCTTTAAAAAATACAAAACGTCAGCCAATCGTTTTTGAGTTTGACAGCCAAAATTATACAAATCCCAACAAAAGAAAATTCCCTTTGGCGCAATCGATTATACCGCGGTAAGCGCAAACATTGATGTTAAAACAATCCTAAACACATAATTCTAACCTCCTGCGTGTAGCCATTTTCAGTTTGACGAGATAAATATGTGCATACCATACATACACACATAATAGAGGAAGCCAAGAAGAAGCTGGTCAAAATAGAATAAAGGGTGAAAATTCACTTTGCAAGCTGCTACATTGAGTTATAAGCGTAGATAATGGGCAGAATTGTGCCCACCAAATGTTCTGAGAAGAATAATAATATTTTTGTCAAATTCCATTATGCGTTCATCTGTTTAAGAAAAGGATAATTTAAGAAAAGGACAATTTGCAAATAAAACGTAAATATTTTTATATTACTGTTCTTCGGACAACGTTTTTTGCTTTCTCTACTTCGAAAAAGGAAAACTTGTGAGAAAAAATCAAGCTACGACACCCTTTACGCTACAAGATCCTCTTTAGTTTCAATCTACGCTCGATTTATAGCGTTGTTGCTGTTGATGTTTTACTGCCATAAGCATTTTATGAAAATCAATTTGACAAGGGAGTTTTAGAGAGTTTAATTAAATTTACAGAGCCTATTCTCAGTGGCTTTAATTATTGGGTTTACAAGTCGGGCCCATATTGTGTGTTTAAATGACGATTTATGGTGGTGATCTTGGAAATCTAAACGTACTCAAAGTCGGAAAATTCGTTTATATTGCCCAGAGGACAAATGTATGAACACATAACGCAGGACAACTGTAACGTGTCCAACATTTGCGGCCGCTGTTCATACAAGTAATCCTATGTGTTCTTTACTTTAGTGTTCCTGTAAAGTTTATACCTTTCTTTGATTCTCATACGAAATGGGTCAAATTGACTTTTAACTCGTAAAATGAAAAATCTACATAAAAATACCTTAAACGAAACAAAGCGAAGTTGTCCAAGCGCGAGGAAGTAATTTCATGCTTCGTTTCATTTTCATTCTAGTTTAATTTCAGTTTTTTTGTTGGTGTGATTGTGCGATTCCTTTCACAAAAAGGGAGAAATGCAGAAAATCTTTAGAGAATAGTGGCATCTAAGGTTCTACTTTTAGCTACAAATGTTACCCAAACCTCCCTTTTTCTTTTAACCCATTTCTCCCCTATTTCTATCCTTTTCTCATTGCGGTGGTTCTAATCACCAGGGACGTCAGAAGGTCTGACAAAAGCGGCGTCAGATGATAACTCGACACGACATGACTTAAGAGTAAAGATAGGCTCGTTCTATACACGAACTATGCAAGGAACACAATTCTAATAACCGCAACATCAAAAAATTACAACAGGTAGTACATTGCTTTGAGAACTCTAGAACAACTACAAAATTTAAACCCTAAAAAAGCGTAAAAGAAATTTCTTAAGCACTGAGAAAATTGAGAAGATTTGAAATAACCAAAAAAATTTGGGACGTATGAATTTTTAGCCTTCTCGCAAGGGATGTGGAATCACTGCTTTGTTGTTACTACATGTTTATTATGCTGTACCATATTTTAGTTGAGCTGTTTTTTCTTGGGATTTTCTTCGAGCTGACGTTCGGTCGCTGCAGACCCTCTTTCTGCTTGAAAGCACCTATGTCAAAAGCAGTCGGCTAATTCTCTTCTGCGGAAAACATCGCAACGTCTTTATACTTGCCACCTGACGTATATCTGAAGATGTATTTGTGCATCGAAGGAGCATTTGTTTATCTTTATGAATATCTGAAAAAATTGGATTAACATAGTTGAGTTTGTAATCATAATTTTTAATTTTGACAGCATATAATATTTCTGTGTTCAATATTTCTTTAGCTTTCTTCCTCTCTCTCTCCGGAAATGGACTGGAAATGGACTAAGGGTTGTCCAAACCAGAGGGTAAACCAAACCAGAATTATTTCTGATTTAGGTTTAATTTCCCAAAAAACAATCCGATTGAAAATTTATTTTTGGCGTCTTGTTTATGGCTGTGAAAACGTTTTGCTTAAAACTGCATTTAGAAAAGACCACATACAACCATATAAAACACACGTACGAAAAGAGGACCAAGTGCAAAATGAATAAAGTAACCTGTCCTTATTACTGTCCTTTAACTGAGATAACTATTTCCCAAAACCCAAGAATTGCTAAAAAATTGTACAAAACACTTTTTGACTGAATGTCTTTTTCATCTCATGTAAAAATACTACCCGCAATAAATGTGTTTCACATTTCAAATGTGTTTGCCTAAGATTACGTTACATATATGGCAGCGTGATAGACCGAAGTTGCATAAGCTCAACATTCACCGGCGACCGTTGACGCATACGAAACAGGTCTGTGAAAAATCAAAATATTTTATGCGGAAAGCCTTGTGTTTACGAGAGAAATTTACAGACTGAGGTTTCTGATCTTTGCTGCGAACAACGGCCTCCATACATAAAAAATTCTTTTATGCAAAATATTTTGTAAAAATGTTTCAGACATATACCGGTGAATGCCGAGATTGTTCACATTTTAGTCTTCCACCGTAACATATTACTGTATATATTTATTACTGTAAATCGCTCTCTTGTTCTTTCCCCTTTAACCCACCAATTTTTTCAGTTGGTGTATCTTTTATCGTTATGGCTTCGTTAGTACTTTTGCACATTCTGACATTAATTCACAGCAAATGTCGCCATCTTGTTAGCAGCAGACTAAAAAATGTTTTTAATTTTTGTTATTATTATAGTTTGTTTTAGCTGTTACTGTTATAGCTGCCATTGCAATGCTCTTGTTGCCAATTAAACAGCAATTTAATGTCAAATTAACATCATACATTTCGATAAAAATGACAAAACTCAAAACGAAAAAAATTAAGGGTATCGCTACTTCTGATACAATTCAATACCAGCTGATACGCGTCGTGATCTTCAAATTATTTCGTGCAACTTTTTTACATCGTCCTTGTTCATTGTTGAACTGTTGTAATTACTAATACTAATGCCGGATTGCTTTTTTTTTAATTGTGCGTTACTAAAAATGCTGAGCAATAAGCAGACAAACCGTTCACCTTTCCTATTACATGTCCTACTTTCTACTGACTTCCTACGGACAGTTTGAGGCGATTTTAATCTATAAAGCAAAAATAACAAAAATTATCTAAAGACCATTTATAATCCCCACTCGAGATGTTGAAATATAGATAGCGTCCCTAAATAAGGAGAGAGTATGAACCGTTGGCGGTCGAGGTGATTGTGATGCACGCTTTCGCGTTTTTTATCTTTCAATTATGCAGATTATTTAAGACTCAGCCAGAAAGAGCGAAATCTAACAGTAGGATATCATGGCTTTGACCCCCTGCAACCTACTGATATTATTTTAACATCTTTTATTGAATATTGCTTCGGAATCACACACAAATATTCTATAGTTAAAATTAAATTCTCATAGTGACTATTACGCCCTTTTATTACCACAAATTTATTGGAGTAAAGAAATGAGAAAACTAGACACCTAGAACAAAATTTTTAACTGCTAAATAAGGCTTAGAATAGTAAATATTATTAGTATAAACATTAAATGTAAGAATTTGGGAACAAAGGATATAGACAAATCATAATTATTCCTCGATTCCGTTCCACGTACTATATTCCCGTAATCTATAGCAATATATGCTTCCACATTGAAAAATTAGGCAGTAACATTTGGGATAGTATTGTCCTAATACATTTTATGTTTTGGTACAAACTGCGCCGTCCTTCATTTTCATTTTTTCAGCTATAATTACATCAAGATAACTGTCAAAAACAAATTGAGGAAATAGAGGAGAACGTTTAATATCTTGAAAAAATATTTTAGATAATGAACAGTTTCAGCTACTGACAGTGCAGCCAAATATTAAACAACAGGAACAAAATTTAATGTAAACATCACGATCACGATACCTGGATTCAAGACCGCAAATTTAAGAATGCTCAAGAGAAACGCAAGAATTAACACGGAATTAAACACAAAATATAACACGGAATAGCTAACGATAAAACGAAAGCAAAGGGAAAGATAAATATTGGAAAATTTTCGGGTACGAATGTGATTCTTTACGCTCGGTCTAACGCGGATTATCAATACATAGAACTCACCCACCGTTAGTGTGCGTACTTGTATGCCTATGGGTGTATGTGGGTGTGTGTCTTCATGTATTGTCAAGGAGCCACATTGCCACACTTATTTGAAATGTGGGTGTACGGATTTTACAGATGTTTTCGTATGCATATTTATTCATCTAACGACCGCATAACGATAATTTCGTAGATGTAGATGTTAGTCAAATTTTATGCTGCCGAAGGATGAGTTCAAAAGTGCGCTAATTTATGTACAAAGCTTTGCTAGAGTAACCTCATTCTTCATCCTATCGTTGATACCATATAATTAAGGTAAATAAGAGGACATGGAATGTAATATAGATAAGGCTCTCAGGAAAAAATGTGCACGGGAAAAATGCCTACACATTCATGAAAAATATGCAAAAGTCTTAGTGAACTGAGGTTAACGCAGTGTTAGCAAAGGCACTAGTGATTTAAGAGGACAATAGAAACAATATTGAAATTGAGATTTCGAAAGCCTTTCTAAGTGACTAGATCACGGATTTAGAGACCGAAAACAAAGCTATTTTTCATGAAAGACTTTATATCGAGAAATAGCAGCATATCATTGCGATTTTGATTCATTAGAACGCAATTCACCATCGCAAGTTAAATATATAAGTTAGTCAAGTAAGAAAGTAATGGTTTTTTACAGGGGCTCGATCTAATTTCGGTATCAGTGATGAGGTGCATATTCCGCTGAGCTATTTCTACAAACGGAGACAGTTTTTAGGAACACAATTTTCAAACTCTATTTTCAATGAAAAGCCATCCTGAAGGCTGAGCACAAGTATACACGTATTTATAATGTAATTAAGCCAAAACATCCATCAAGGTTAACATTCTAGGATTGATAACATTAAGAATAATCTGTAATAAAGTACATTGTTACGTTCAAAGGGATATAATAGCGTGAATTTGCTTATTTTCATCAAATTAATAGCAGAGAGAATTATTTCTACAAAGTCCTTGCTTAGTGATAGATTACCTACCCTATCAGCTATTTCGTATCCCGTACACTGATTTAACGTGCCTTGGTTGAAGGTCAGAAATATTCCGTTCGAATGAGCTAAGCGATATTAAATATAAATTGTTTTTATTATTTGCTTGCAATAATAAAATTCAAATTCGTTGCAACATTAATATATTAATTTTCCTTCCAAACCTTTTCATTGCTTATCTTTATTCCTATGCAAGGTTTACTGGAAGGTTTAACTCTGGGACTTCCATTTAGCTATTTTCTTGATATTTTCAATAATTGGTTATTTCCATTTTAATTATATTTTCAGTATTTTCAAGTATCTTGTGTATCATTAGAGAGATAATATTTTACGCTATAAAAAACTACTTTTACTGATATTTTAATTATCATTTAAAGAAGAAAAAATCACCGTAGAGTCCTGATAGCTGTAAGAATCTCAAAAATGTACGTCGCTGCTCTCTGTTTTTTTAAATTAAATATATTAGATTACTTGAACTGTATGAATCTATGGATATTTGTATGAAGCCACTTGCAGTCCCCATCTTATGTCTATATGTATGAATATGTATATATTAACTGCCTTATTCATATAGACTTATAAATGCTTTGTAAAGCTTTTATAAGGAAAATGTTATTCATAAACAATTTTTAATTTTATGAAAGTCTTATTGAACAGTTATGAACTGTCATTTTTTATAATTCGGTTATGCCTTCTATAAAGCTTTTATAAATATTGTTGAAGTAAAAACTGAATGCTGTAGCTGTAATTGACTTAATTGGTCAGATTGGTAAGATTCTCCCCAAAATTTAGTGCTCTTCCGTTGTATACATATATTGCTTATTTTATATAGACGTTTTAAACAACATTTCGTTGGCACGAGTTTGCAAGACGTACAAAAAACGTGCGGACCCGTTTTTGCTAGAGGAAGAGGAGTTCCGGAAAAGATACCGGTTTTCAAAAAAAATTTCAATAATGTTTACCCTTTCTTTGACCAAATCTTTTAATAAAATCTGAAAAAGATTATTAAACAATTATTCATATAAATATGAGATACATATTACCTTGTCTTCCGTAGTCCAATTTTCACTTCGATTTCTTTTTTTCGAAGACTGAAGGGATGCGTCTAGAGACGCATTTAAAATTATTTTCCAGTTTATAAAAATTGAATTTTTCTTGGACTCTAAATTTCAAATTTTGACATTTTATTGACAAGGAAAAATGTGTGAGTTGCCAATTTTTTTATATACTTATTTGATAAAGTGTTCATAGCAAAAAATTTTTATAAATTTATTTATGAATTGACTGCTTTATAAGTACGTTATAAAGCTTTGATATACTTAAAATCTACTTTACTTAAAATGCAATTATAAAGCATTATAAGCTTTTTTTATGAATAAGGCCGTAAATATATAACACTTTCTATTTTGCAGCTCATGACGTATGAATGGCGACGAAGACGACGGTTCCGACGAAGATGGCACATTACGTGGTGCAAAAAACGAGCGATAAAAAGTTCAACTAAGAAACTGTCTTCTTACGTCTCATGCCATTCCCGTTCGAAAATATCTTTAACTAAAAAATAAGGGTAATCATTGATATTGTTAGCATTTCGATTTGTTTTTGTACAAAACTTAATCGAACCATGTCTCAAAATAATTCGTCCGAAGTAGCTTGAAATAACTGTAGCGCATCTGTCCTTTCCCCACACTCAATCCTTTGCATGTATGGAAAAAATTAGAAGACATTAGTATCACACACACATGCACATATCAATGTCCAGTAATGCATAAATCAATCATTCCTCATAATGGACAAATCAATTATTGCCCGATAATGCTTATATAATATTGCACTTAAAAGCACCCTCTCTCACTTCCCAGTCTCTAGCTCTTTATCTTTTACTACTCTATAAACAGTCGTTCCATAGCTTAAAATTAGTACCCATTATTCCGACGAGTTCTCAAGTTCCCGAAAACGTAGAAGAGTCTCTAATTAGGCGATAAATTATAACTGTGTACATGCGAGGCATTTAACAGCGCGTTAATTCAAAGCGAATTTATAATGACCAGGAAAATCAACACAATCAATGCATAGCCGCTAAGTATATATATCTGCATGCAATTTATCAAACAAGTTGCAAAATGCTTTAATCGATTTTGGACATATTATTTGAGGACTAATTCATATTTCAATTCATTCGTCATGTAGGATAAAGTTCAAAAGAGAGCAAACATGAAGGAAATGACAAAGTTTTTTAAAAAACTAATTAGTGAAGAGAATGGAAAAATTATCTGAGACTATATTGCCTGCTCACCGGATAAATACAATTTCTCTTTCTTTCTTCCGACTTTCCATTTTGTTACAATTTGAGCGAGAGTATTTCATTTGGGAAGGATCTTTCCGATTTGGTTCTAAACAGGAGTAAGTTATATGTTGGTTATTCAGTTTGATACATAAGAATTTTTCAGCAAAAGTTGTGCGTCAGTTATCGGTTGCCAGCTGATAGCGTGTGAACTTGCGCTTATACATATATGTCACATACTATAGAAATAAGAAAGATACGAGTCAGTCTGTTTGGAACATACCGAAGGCCATGTATTATTTGTCATAATCGTACGCCTTTCAAAGAATTTTTTTAATTATTTTTCGAAATTAGATTATATTGAGCTAAATTGCCGAACAGGAAAAGTTTTGATTTCAACTTTGAAGCTGGTTGAAGGTTGCAGAAGGACATTCGATAAAAGCTGAAATATAAAAGCCACCGAAACAGAATCATAGAATACCATTCTTCTGATTGGTACATTAAGCGGCTTCAATGTAATGACAGGTAACTTTGATCTGAAAGCACCATAAAACTGTATGAACTGTAATGACCTGAGCACCATAAATGAACTTGCAATTTCCTCAAAAACGAAATAATTAAGGTACCAAAGAAGCAAGCATTATCGGAGAGTGTTGTTTGTCATGTCATAGTTACTTTAAATAATTATCAGTTTCGAGTTAAATAAACAGCGCTTTAGACGAAGGAATGTTAAGTCCTAAAGCGAACAATTAAGTTTTTTATTTAAGATTATGTTGTAATTTGTGGAAATGATATAATAAATGATACTACATTCACAATTAAAACATTCAAAATTAGACACATTTGCACTGTGAACCATACTCACTTTACGCCAGGTCTGTTGCATTCAAATTTTACTGTGGCAAAATAATGAAAAGTTGTAGTACGCTTCGTAAAACCTTGTCATTTGGGGGATACTATTGGATTTAATTGACTAACCTGGAAGTAAAAAATTTTCGCATTGTGCGATATTTCCTGTGATATATATTTCTACATATTTTAACATGAACTGGAATTGAAAGATTTTGAAGAAAAATTGTGCGATTAGCCTTTGTCTAAAGTTAACGGACACAATATTGGAAAACGGGTACGAACATATACTCTACCCGTAGTTTAAATTTATGCTTCCACCGTGACACGCCTCTTTTAGTATTAAAGTTTCCTTTTCTCGGTGTTTTTTCTCGCTGTTTTTACATTTATATCTACTTTAATTTATATCATTTTTATGTGTAATTTCTTGCGGTGCTATAACAACACCGTCAACTCGGTTATAAAATTTCAGTTTCAAAATCTTAACAGAGACTATGAAATGGGGCTTTATTGTTTTATTTCATATAAGAAGGCGCGGATGGTTTTGTCGGTTCTCAAACCCGAACAAACAGACCGACACCCAGACAAGTAGACAGACAAACAGACAGACGGACGGACCCCACTATACCTACTCAGGAGATGATTATGAGCAGGAATTTTTATACGTTTCTATATTTACCACCAATCCTTTAATGCGTTACAAACGGAAGCACAAAGTGTGGAATATACTCTATCCCTTGGGGTGCAGAGTTAAATAATGGTTATTAACGCAGTTATGGATTTCGGTTGCGAAAATGGAATTTATAAAATATGAATTCTAAAATAAACACCAAAAGAATTCAACAAAAAATTGAAATAATATCCATTCGCTAGAATGACATAACGAGGTGAGGACCTTGAAATCTTTCCGGCGACTTGAGGTAAAACTTAATCAAATTAGTTTTTCCTGCTAAAATCCCTAATAAAACATTTTCTCAAAATAGAAATAAAAGCTTAACTGATGCCACTGTATTCTCCCTTCAATCTTTTTCTTCTTCTTCATTCCTTCAATTTCTCGCATAATAAAACTTTTAACTTATTTTTTCTTCTATAGCCTTCTCCTAGCCTTCTCATCTTTTTTAATCATTTTATATTCATTATTTATTCATCACCTTCTGCGAAGATGATAGCAGAGAGAAAGAAAAGGAGAACAAGTCTAAATCATGATTGTATTCGTTAAGGATTTAATGAAAACTACCAACGCCTTGTAAAAGTACCAGAGGAGGAGTAGCAGTCAGAACTAATTTAGAAAATTTCTTGAAAAGTCCTACAAAGTAAATTAAAATGCAAATTAAATTAGTAATTAAAATAGTGATGGTCAACACTGTGGAGCCTCACCTGATTTCCCTCTCTCTTGGTCAGTTTTCTAAGAATGCACAGTTATGTGAAAATCAAACCAATCTCTAGCAATTATAAAAAATGTGTATTTTATTATTCTTTTCATTTGACCATCCATGTTTGATCCTCAGGAATTTTTTAAAATTTCTGTTGAAAAAATAAATCGAAACATTCAAAAGTGTACGAGTTTGAAATATATACGACGACATCATTGAACTTATTTATCACCCATTTTGTTTTGATGATTTTTTCAAATAGTGCGAAAAAAATGGTAATGAAGTCCAAATTAAATTTGCTTTTGTTGTTTCATATACTTTTGCTGAAAAATTGGCAGTGCGTAGTGGTTATGGGAATGTGATGCAGCGTATCTACAGACGAAATCATAATCAATCATATTGAAAATAATTCGTGAGGAAAGAAGCAGCAAAAGAGAACAGCAGAATACACGAACAAAAATAACCTCAGATCTCAATTTCTTTTCTCAGATCTCAGATCTTTCTTCAATAAGTTCAAAGAGAGGAAAGTGAAAGAGGAAGTCGAAGGTGAATTTTTAATGCGCTTATTCTCACTTAAAAATAATTAATAAAATCTGAAATAAAACATGGAGAACCAGCTTCTCTTGAAAAAATGTTTTATTATGGCAGGAAACTAAGCTCATAGACAAATAAATCACATAGAGTCAGACGACAACATAAATCTGCGAATGAAGTGAAAATAAGAAAGTTTTACACTGTTTACCTTCTTTTACTAACAATGCTACCTGTGCTTATCATTTCACCGGTAGACTCCTTAATTCTTTGATTCGTTAAACTAGCAAATAATTTCTTTCTATGAAACGACATGAATCCTTTACACCGAACTAAAAAACGCCTATAAAATTGCCAGAAATATGTTTTCTGTTTTGTGGGAAGAAACGTTTGTTATTTAGAAATGTTTAGTTTCGTATTGAGAGAATAAAAGTTTATTATTGAGAAATTCATCCGAGGCTGCCAACCTTTTATATAATGAAACAATTGTCTTACTTCAAAGCTAATTTTGGCTTTTATTAAACAATCACTGGTATTCATTCCGTCTAATGACTAAGGAACAATGAGTGAATCAAATATAGCAATTGGATCTTTCATGCTCCTAAGAAATTTAGCATTGTTTTGTAATTATCGGCCGAAATATAGCCATAAATGAAGATCTGACCTCGACTTATATAAAAAAAGAAAGCAGAATGTTATTGCACAATCGCACTCTTTGACATCTAACATAACAATAGTCATTTCAGATGTGCTTAATTAGGTTTTCATAAAAGCTCTTCAGCTTTATATAAAAAGTTTTAGGAATAATTAAAAAAATTAAAAAAAAATTAAATTAATAAAAACATACGATTAGAATGTCACCTCGTGATTCATTAAAATGCCGACTAGAATACCGACAGGATTTTGCAAACAGAGAAAAAATTACAGAAATCGCGTGCCAAAAAATTTAACACAAAAACTTTCGAAACTTCGAAAAACGGGGAAATATCGATATCATTAATATTGAGTTTATAAGTTTTTTAAGTTATGTATATAATTCTCTTTAAATTAAAGCAAATTTAAAATTAGATGCAAGAATTCACCTTTGAGAAATTTATGCAATAGATTAATGACCTTTCTCTTATTACTGCTGTTAGCGGCAAATACGTAAATTCAAATTCCGTTTTGTGGACGAAAGGTAACCCTGAGGGTTAAAAAAGGATGCGGCCAAGATTGGCTCCTGATTGATGAAAGGATGCGGCCAAGATTGGCCGCTTTTCCACATCGGCAGGTAAAATTTGTAAAATAGGTTGAACCAAAAATTATATCATATTATCCAATCATATTATCTAGTCACATATCAAATAAAGGATTTTCCAATAAGGGCGGGTTGATGTTAATGGCCTGTAGCAGTCATGTTGTTCAGCCGGCGTGTGGTAAATCTGCATCGTGCCAAGATCGTGCGATTTGAGCCCTCTAGAGTTTTTCTTGTGGGGTTTTCTGAAGTCAAAGGTCTATGTGAATAAGCCGCAGTCGACCAATGTCGCTCAATATACATATATATATATATATATATATATATATATATATATATATATATATATATATATATATATATATATATATATATATATATATATATATATATATATATATATATATATATATATATATATATATATATATATATATATATATATATATATATATATATATATATATATATATATATATATATATATATATATATATATATATATATATATATATATATATATATATATATATATATATATATATATATATATATATTATATATATATATATATATATATATATATATATATATATATATATATATATATATATATATATATATATATATATATAAATATATATATATATATATATATATATATATATATATATATATATATATATATATATATATATATATATATATATATATATATATATATATATATATATATATATATATATATATATATATATATATATATATATATATATATATATATATATATATATATATATATATATATATATATATATATATATATATATATATATATATATATATATATATATATATATATATATATATATATATATATATATATATATATATATATATATATATATATATATATATATATATATATATATATATATATATATATATATATATATATATATATATATATATATATATATATATATATATATATATATATATATATATATATATATATATATATATATATATATATATATATATATATATATATATATATATATATATATATATATATATATATATATATATATATATATATATATATATATATATATATATATATATATATATATATATATATATATATATATATATATATATATATATATATATATATATATATATATATATATATATATATATATATATATATATATATATATATATATATATATATATATATATATATATATATATATATATATATATATATATATATATATATATATATATATATATATATATATATATATATATATATATATATATATATATATATATATATATATATATATATATATATATATATATATATATATATATATATATATATATATATATATATATATATATATATATATATATATATATATATATATATATATATATATATATATATATATATATATATATATATATATATATATATATATATATATATATATATATATATATATTATAATTACTCTACGAAATTTATTTTATTTTTACTCTACGAAGGAGTTTTCGAAGAAAATCAACAAAGCTGAAAAATGTTGAATAAGGAAATATTTTAATGAAAATTAACATTAGAAAGATTTTTGGTAAATCATGCAAAACTAGATATTTCCAGAATTCTAATCAAAGCTATACAATCTCAAAAAATGCTCTAAAAATCAGGAGAAAAAAGAATTAAAGGAAAATGATCTTAACCTCAAACAATTTTTTCAAAGCGTACTCTAAAATTGCTGCACCCTTCCGAAGGGGTAGTGTTTTACTTCCAGCCAATTTAATGGTTTTACGCTCGAGCTTAAGAAATATAATGTAATTTATAATTTAACAACTTCGTTTTACTAATTTATAGCAAACACGATATATCCTTCTTCTCAATTTTTCTTCTTTTCGTTCTCATTTTTCTGTAATTGGTAATTTTCTCATCTTCTTATACCGCCTTTGGTTTTGTTTTTATTTTGATGCTATGTTTCTCTACCGATGCTTTTCTTCCCTTTTCTAAATCTAATCAGCACAGTATGCGAGATGGAATTGCTCCTTAAGAACTAATCGCCTGCTCAGAAACTCAAAGGTATAGATGTGTTGTTATTACAATGTGAGTATTGGGCTAACAAATTACCTTCTTTAATAACAATAAAAAACATACTCTGCTTCATCACGTAAATTATTGCACATACACATATCACGTACACACGCCTTAACTTTCTCATAGCGGTAGTAGCGTCTATGTGCATAATTAATATTTTATATTGTTATTACTAAGTTTGCCATTTTAGCACATCACATTTCGTTCCAACAAATCATTGCAACACGATACTATGTTCATCAAATATGTAACTTCGTCTATTTTATTGCTGCGAACGGAAAGCAGTTTATAGCTTCGTTAAATCTGACACAGCGTCACTCATCGCGTTTGGGGCAACTTTTGCACGCATTTAATTCTTTATGCAATTTAAGTAAATTCTTCGCTGAGTCCAGGACTGAGTTTTCATAAGCATTAATTGGTCAAAAGCAATCATACTCTCCCATCTTTTTAAAAATCACCTATATACCGGCTTGCTATAACATATTCGTAAATAACTTGAGCTTGAAAAGGACTACATTTTTTCTCCACCACTGAGTTCGGCTAAAGCACCAAAACAAGGAACTCAAAGTAAAACCTTTCATTCAGTTAAAGTGATGCAATTAAAAAAAATCTTATTTCAATTAAGATGATGATAGTAAGAAACTCCATTTGCTACCTATTGTTATTAGTTATTATTATTGTTATTAGTTCCTATTGTTATTAGTACATGAGTACTCGAAGCAATTATTTTATTGGGAGAAATTAACAGGCAGCAACTTTTTGGAACCTTTTCATATCTTATACAGGAATACAGGTGAATATTTCTATGGCGTAAGCGGTCATAGAAGCGGTCCCATTTTTATAATTTGCTTTAACTCCTGTCCAAAATATATATAGATATAAAAAAAAGAAAATTTGAAACATAAATCTAATTTTACATAAATTGTGAAAAAGAAAGGGAAGGGAAGTAGAGGAGAATGGGGTAGGAAATTTCCTAAGTTGGTCCCGCGTTTTATTAAATTAACGAATAATATGCCGTACCCAAAAGTGTAGATAGTTCGCGAATTAATTTCATTTGAGTAATGTTTGCTTTAGATGACTAGCGGTGTTTTTTGAAAAAACCGCATTTTATCGTCGAGACTAACTTTTAGCTGTTCCAACGTGCAGAAATTTATAATGACAATAATGATAAAAATGATGACACTGATGATGGCTAAATAGAGATGGATGAATAATGTTGCACTGTGTTTCTACTTGACCGAGTGCATAATGCGAATCGGGCAATTTTCAATGACATTATAACGTCGACACAAAATAATTTAATAAATGGTCTGAAACCTGATGCGATACCAGTTGTGTTGTTGCTGGAGCGATGGGGAGGTGTAGGCGAGGTGCATTGCAGTCATACGTCGAAGCACAATGTAGCGCGGTGTAGTACGATGCGACGTGATGCGATGTGATGTGTTCGTTTTACCAATTTATGGTCCGGCTGCAGCACTCAAATGTCCCAACAGCCGTGGATGAGAAGGCGTTGGTGGGAGAGTCGTTTTATGTTGAAATAGAAATAATAGAATTTGTTGACCGGAAGTTCGACCAATGGAATATTTTAGACAATTTTTCCTCTGAGCCCGAGCACGTGCTGTTTCAGCAAAGTGTGACTGACTAGGTTTACTACGAGCAGTTTCGTGTGTACACAATATATTACGAACACAGGTCCATTATACGGTATACACTACATATTTTGTATTTGCACAGCAACCCATTGCTTCTATCTCCAGTTTATGTGGTTGTGGTATAATTTTTTCTCATTCTTTTACACTAATTTTATTTCGAGCTGGTTGTCCTAGTCGGATGGAGACGAAATATTTTATTTAAATTTTATCGTTTTGTCATAATTTTATATAATTGCAGCAAAATATGCATAGAATAATGTATGTTTTATACGCACATTTGGTAAATATTTCACTCCGCTTTGTGGAAGTTAAAACATTCAAATTTTCCCAGGCTGTCGAAGATCGTAACAAAGCAAAAAAACCGATGCCGCTGCCATTTTTTAAACGTTATAACTGTATAACATTGCAAAAAATTCATCGAATCCGCAATATCAAAACAACTTTAATTATTGTGTAGAATAACTGTAATTATTATTATCATTATTGTGAGAATTTTAAATTAAAATTACTATGATGAAATACTACAATGTAAGTTTCTATAAATACTATAATACTATAAATAATTCTATATATACTATAATACTATTATGAAAAAATACCATAATGATAAAATAATATATCATTAAAATACTTTAAGGAAAGTTTCAAGCAAAACGAACGCTTGACAACTGCGAAATCTTCGATTTTCATGATGTCCGAATTGAGATTCTTCTCTTACGCTTAATAAAGATAATTATTCAACAAGCTCATAAAATATTTTGTATTTGAATAAGAATACCCCTTGAAGGTGTCTTGCGATATGACAATACCGAAGCCTTAATTAAAGTAAAGGTTAAGACCGTAGTGAAACGCAAAAATATTGAAATTATTATTCGCAAATTAACTAATTGAAAGTATTGGTTGCCATTCTATTGGTTGCCAAGTATTTAATAGAAAATATGATAGATCTATCGGTTCCACATTGATGATTGACGGCGAAAGTATCTGAAAGGTCGCCATGATCAAGATAAGAGAAGTAGGAACGTTAACTTCGGCTTGGCCGAATTTTTACACCATCCATACTCCTGTAATTTAGTTTATGATTGAAATCCACTATCTAAGGCGACAGGACCTTTTAACATTACTATTCCTTTTCTTGAGTAAATTATATCTACTTACTAGCTCATCCTCAATAAAACTTTTTTCAAAAAGTTCACGCTTGTAATAGCACAGTTGAGGGGTAGGGGGTGCCACGCCGTATTTTATGTGAATTTACATTATTCAACAAACTGCAAACATTCGACAAAGATTGAGTATGAGATTTTACGAATTCTTTAAAAAAAAGAAAAGCTAAGCCGACGATCGTTTTCAGACCCAAACAAATCACTGTGAAAGTGAACGTTCGTACCAAAGTGCATACTGACATTACTTTAGTTTTTTTTTGTAATTGTGATTTCTACAGACAAAACACGCACACGGACGCACAGAGAGACAGGCAAACAAACGGAGGGATATTGTTAAATCCACTCTGTTGACGATTCTGAGCAAAAATATTTACATTTTTCTATACATATCACGTCTAATGCGGTACAGAAAATATATCATATTTATCGGGTGTAGGATATAATTGGTTTAAGAATTAAAGACAAAGGCAAAGAGTAATTTGAGACGCCCGAAATGTCCCGGTTGGGCCTGGCAAAAATATGTTACGTCCTTGTGGGAAGGTCTCTTATTGATAATTTCAGATAAATTGTTTAGAAATATTAATACGTTTTTAAACATAAAACAATGGAAAGTTAATGAATGATGCAGATGTTATGGAAAACAGGTGATTGCTTTAAGATTAAAAATTCGTTACATTCTTTTAACTAATCCTTTTCCCAATTCTCCGCAGCTCTGAATTCAAACAATTCACAAAAACTTCAATTAGATCAAGCTTCACTTTAATTTCACTTTAATTTATAATAGCAAAATCATTTATTTATTTGCGGATTATGCGATATGATTGTCAGCCCAAGAAAACCAAGCGATAGTCATGAAGTGGTTGACAAATTTCGTCATGGAAATTCATTTGGAAAATAGATGACTGATATAACATTCAAAATGTATTACATTCCCTCAACTACTCTTTTCTCAATTCATTACAACTCTGAATAACAAATAATTGAAACAAATATTTCACTTTAATTTCTAACATCAAAATCAATTATTTATTCACGGATATTTGGTTTTTTTGTTAATTAACCAATCATGTTGTTCGGTTTACTTGAATTTAGTTTAAATATTTATATAGAGATTACAATCTTACATTCCAATACATTACAATTTTTATTACTGCTTTTACAATGAACATTAATAAATACGCTGTTTGGCAAACAGGATCGATTTGAAAAATCGTGATAACTGACAATTTTAGATCGACTTAAATCCATAAGGAATATTTTTTAAATTTGTTTTCAAAAACTGAACACGGAATGTAGCAAACCTCCACTGAAAGACATGTTTAGCAAATCGTTCTCTGATTACCAACCTCTCTCTGCAATTCGCGGTTAGCATTTTCAAAAACGGCGTACTTCCCCGAACGATGCTGTCTGCGTATGACTGCTTTCAATTACAGTCCTCATAGCGCGCTACCGACCAGCCAGGATGCTAAAGATGTTTTCGATTGAGCGGAACTCTGTCGAGATCAGATAATTAAAAATCCTTGATTGAAGGCAAATGCGTTTCGGGAAGATATCACATCAAGTTTTCTCTCAGTGGAAATGGCGCATCTGCACAACATTTTGCACGTTTCTAAAACGATATTTCGTACATTTGTCCTTCCCATTTTGAAGCTCCAAGCAATCGTGTTAAACGTTGCTCCATGGGCTAGATATCTTTAAGAGGAAATGTTAAAGCGTTAGCCTACTTCAGCATTATGTATATTCTTCTCGGCACCAATAATTTGTGCAGGCTTTTGTAAATACTATCTGATCAGATTTAGCAGTAGATCGCTCACTGCACGCATCATCCTGATGTGAATAAAAAATTGTTCCGGACCCTAGCGTTTTTTTTGAAGAAATACTTATTGAAAATACGCACTAATCGACCGATCCTGGTTAATCGGACGAACATCATAGCTTCTCATCCTCAACCAATTGGCATTCAGTTTGCATGTTCAAAACTTTGCATTATTATGTTGTTGTGTACTGTAACTGAAAGTGATCCTACTTAAGAAAAAGTATTTTAATAATAAACTACAAATGCACGAACACAAGTCAAAGTAAAAGAAAAGCCGAGTATTCAATCAATAATCCACAAAAAATGTCGCGTATTTCATACCGTGTGGTCTGCCATAAAACTAAGAAATATCTTTAATTGTATGGATTAATATTCCAGAATTGAAAATTGAAATAGTAATTAGACCTATTGACGAAATATGTATAAGTTAAGGATGGAACAACAACCATTTCTACATTTTATATAATGCACGTATAGAACAGTCCTGCTTATAAATTTAATGTTAACTGTTTATCAAATTCTTGGAAAATATATAAGAAATACCTTTATTGGTAATAACAATAAAGGATTAAGGAGAGCAACGAGGAAATAAAGTATGTAATATAAGTAAATGTGTACAAATATTGTATTAATGTAAACACCCAAAGCAATGCTATAATACCAAAGACCAAATCTTTCTTGCGTGTTATTGGAAACGTTCGTAAATCTAGTTCGGATATCTAGTTTCCCCTTTTATACAAATATACCATAGATTGTATACAAATTTCCCCTGAGTAACAAAGTTCGTGCAAAGGCAGCACAAAGGGCCATAAGGCGAGTATTGTCTTTCGGTTTTCCTCTTTTTGCATTGGTGCACATATTTTTTTGGCGTTTCTATACCATATGGGACTGACAGTTATTTATACTTACAGATACTTCCTTTACTGGGAAGTCAATCATCTATACTGCATTCTATTGTCTTACATTCTTTCGAGTTGAAAGACCAAAAACCGTTGCAGGAATATTTTCTCCATAAAGGCGTAAATACTATCTGAAGGAGCTTAAATGTTTAAAAAAACTGAAACTTTACAAAACTTACATACCTCTTGGATGACAGACACATAAAGATAAAGCAAGAGCATAATAAAACTAAATAAAAGGCAAAACGATTACTTCACAGCACCGAATGATAAAAGTTCCAGATATCCTTGGCAGCGTGTGATTTACAGATTACGGTAGTTACACGTGCATTCACACCTAAACTTTGCTTTACAATTGCAGGGTAAAACAAATTATAGCTAATTGTCTGCAATCGCAACAATTACCAAGTTTGCTTCATTTTCAGTGTGGCATAGCCAAGATAGGTGGAAGTAGATACTTAGAATTTAAAAGTTCGATTCCTTTCCTTCCGAAAATTTGGACATGTATTAATTTTAAAAAACTTTTAAAATTTATACCTTTTAATTCTTTGTTGAACGTAAAAGTTGTGTGCCTTGATTAAATTTAATTATTCCAATACGTTCGTTAATATTGGAACTGGATTACAGCAACGCTCACATTCTGTTTAGGAGGTTATAGCCGATTAAAGTTTTAAATACTTGGAACAACATCCCATTAACTGTAGAAGTGACACATATGATGAAGGTACCAGTGGTCACATATTGTTTACATATTGTTCCTTCGAAAAGCTTGTACTTTTCATGAACATTTCACCACTACATTTTAAGTACTTTCTTTTGTATTCAAACATGTTTCTCTGGAAAATGTGTAATCAACCCATACAAATGTAATGTAGAAAATATACGAAAGAACGGCTCTCAATCCTTTTGCGCGGATTATTTTCATCCAAATCGATGCCGGAATTCAGGAGAAAACTAATTTTGAAAATAAAATTGTATTTCAAGGGCAACTCTTTTGCAATATACTACGCCTAACCTACAAGATTTGTTATGTTACCTACAAAAGTAATATTAAGCACGAATATTTCCTCAGCTATTTGTTACTAGTCTTAGCTAATGTTTTTGTCATTAAAATCGAAGCAGAAATCTGAATGATATCGTATTCTCAATATCTACATCTATTAAGAATATATAACTTTAGTACTTTTTGGGTTAGTAATTTTTTTGCTCAAAACGTTTTGTAACCCAGTCCCAGTTTTATAGAATTTGTACGGGACCCAGTTGCGGGATTAGATGTTGTGTCCTCCATAAAAATGTCTATATATAAGTGCCATACATTAACTTAAAAAATATCATGTTGTTATATCTCCATTGGTGAATTCCTTAAAATGCAATCTCCTATTTATAGTTTCTGAGATATAGCCAAATGAATTCAACTTTTTTAAGAATCATCACTCCGAAACGGAACGTAAGCGGAACAAGTTTTGATATTTTTGAGGTCACCAACACCAGCAAAAACAATAACAAGAGACTGAAAATATTTGGAGCTGAAGTCAGGTCGTCGACGTAAGCCGAATTTCATTGACAAACTTTATGTAACAGCTTATATTTAAATTCCATTTGTAATTAAATTCAGTGAATTAGAAGATGTGAATGCATGGCTGAGCATATGAACGCTCAATGGCGTATAAGGAAATAAAATATCGACTTCACAGCGGTAAACTGTTGACTGTCAGCAGCATAAAGTCGAATATAATTTGCCAGAAACGCTTATGGTTTCTTCTCTCACCAAATTTTGCAATAAATTACATAAATTCTGCTTAGAAACTGTAAGGAGAGTCAAATATTTTTAACTGCCGCCGTTGTTTACTGCTACGTTCCATTCCTTTGCTGCAAAGAAAGTGTAAAACTTACAAATAACAAAAGGGAAGATGTTTACGGAAATGTAGCGAACACACTTAATCTTTTTCAATTGTAATTCAGAAGGCTTAATTGCCATGTAGATGGCTGGTATCGGAGCAACAAACATTGGGTGGGCGTATTTTGAAGGAGTCTTCAACTATTTTAAACGTTTCATATTAATGCTGTCTTCATTTAAAACAAGTCTATCAAAAACTATCGCGATAACATTTGAGCAGTTTTTGTTTGCAATCCTCGTCGAAGCATTTATCTCTACAGCCAACGTCGTCGTTCTCATCAGATACCCCGATTCACCGCAGCTCCGTTTCTGTTTTTCGATAAGACGCAAGGAATTTGTTGAGACGTGGCAAACGAAAATGAAAATGAAAAAAGCCATGCCGTTATAACTAAAATATAAACGAGGTAAATTCACGAAGCGCTATCACTAACGGAATAGTTTCTTCTCAGAGGCTGCGGTGCGAATATAAAATGCAGTGACACGTAATAGATAATTCCTAGGTTCTTTGCTACGCGTTTTTAATGTTGCGTTTTTTATTTTTACCTTGTGTACTTTATGTTAGTTTTATGGTTACTCAATGTTAGCGGCATGTAATCATAAGTGTTTACACACACACACATACACACTCGCAGGTGATTTCAATGCTTGATCGTACGAGTGGGGTTGTCCATGGACGAACCCGCGAAGAAAATCATTGCTTGATGCCCTCTCATCACTACATGTTAGTCTTCTTAATGTAGGGGATGAGCACACGTTCAGCAGAAATGGCTGCGGATCCGTAATCGATCTGACTTTTATAAGCAACGGCCTATATCCACTTACAAGTTGGCGCGTAAGCGATTGCTGTACACTAAGTGACCACCGCGCGATAAAAGTGAATCTATCTATTTCAAGTACTAATCGGCGGAGTCGGGACACAAGGAACACAAAGCGAGCTGGCTGAAAACTGGAAACCTTCGATCGAGAGATGTTCTTGGAAGTGCTTGATTCGCAAGGATAAGAGGGCAAGACTTATGAAGCAGCTACAAGTTTTGTTTGCAAACTTAGCGCGGCTTGTGATGCATCCCATGGTGCGGAAATATATCAAGAGGTGCCGGAAACCTGCGTATTGGTGGAATAATAACTTTGCTAGCCTAAGCAAAGAGTGTATAAAAGCTAGGAGCGTATGCCAGAGGACGAGAAACACCAGTATCGTCAATGCAAATTGGTTGGTGTATGTATATAGACGTAAAAGCTTGAAAACTGCTATATGCGACAGTAAGAATAGATGTTTTCTCGAACTGTGTGATGATATAGTAATAATCCGTGGGAAATAGCATACAAATTGGTGTTTAAAAAGCTAAAGGGTACGGTCCAGCCAACTTGCCCGAAAATTTTAATCGAAATTATTTAACGTTTGTTTCCATAAAAGCCAATTTTTACGAGAATCATGCCAGGTGCTATCGAGCCATCGTCGATTCCATTAATCACCATAAACGAGATCTTAAAGGCCGCCAAAAAGATCCACATAAGTAAGGTAGTGGGGCCAGATGGGGTACCAAATATTGTTTTAAAAACATTGAATCGTACTCCTGTATTGCAATCGATATTTAACACTTGCTTATTATAGGGAACGTTTCCAAGCGTGTGGAAGCGACAGGGGTTGGTTCTGAACCCTAAAACCGGTAATCCAACTGGTCCGTCTGCATTCCGCCCATTTTGTATGCTGTATACTGCAGGAAAGCTGCTAGAAGCTATATTAAAATCTAGGTTGGAGTTTGTTATTGATGACCAACTTTCCAGTGTCCAATTTGGATTTAGAAAAGACCGCTCAACAATTGATGCGTTGTCTACGGTTCAAGCTATAGCGAGTGAAGCCATTGCGGGATCACGATGGCAGGAGGGCACGAAAGAATACTGCCTAGTTGTCACACTACATGTAAAAAACGCCTTCAACTCTGCAAGCTGGAAAAGCATTCTGTTTATGTTGAGGAAGTACAAAACGATTGCTTATTTGTACAGAATATTATCCTCATACCTTTATAACCGCGTACTTATTTTTGACACTGACGGGGGCAGGAAGAAACATGGACTGATTGGTGGTGTTCCTCAGGGTTAGATACTGGGTCCACTGCTTTGGAATATTATGTTTAATGAGGTGTTTGACCTGCTGTTGCCAGACGGTGTTAAAATTATTGGGTTTGAGGACCACATGATCATAATTGTCGTAGCTAATTACTTAAAGGACGTGCAAATCGCTGATTAGTGCTGATTAGATGCAGAAAGGTGGTTGAGATGGCTAAATTCAGAGTGGGTGAATTCCTCGTGACGTCCAAGCCGTTTATCAAGTACCTGGGCATTATTTTGGACCGTCGACTGACATTGAAGCAGCACTTGGAACATCTCGGATGTAAAGCAGCAACTGCTTCAGCTTAGCTCTCCAGACTGATGCTAAATTCCCACGGTCCCAGACAACAACGTAGGCAATTACTCTCTGCGGTAGTGAAGTCAATTGTTATATGCTGCCTCAATTTGGATAAACGCGTTCAGCAAGGATTCATATGTGCGCGGGGTCAAGGCTATATATCTTGAGAAGAGAAACCTCTTTTTCGGTTTTGGGTCGATTAAGTAAAAAGTGCATATACTCTTAGACACATTTATACGTTATGGGAAATGTCAAGCCTTATTCCGACGATCTTCACTATTACTAAAACAATGTCCTATTAATTTCAAAATGTTATATCTTAGGCAAGAAGTTTCAATTTTCTAATTAAGAACATTAGAACGATGGCAAAGCTCAAACCTATGCATTCAGCAAGAGTCGCTTTTACCAAGTTTCTTCAAATAGTACTAACGGTATACGATTTTGGGGATTTTAAATTTCAAAACTTAGTTTTCGTAAATTGAGAACAGTGTGAAAATGTGTCCCCCATTCTTCACGGATTTGGCAATGCTAAAAAGTGCACCACTTGCGCTGCATTAACCAAATTACAAAGATTAGAAAAACTAATGAATTGCGAGTTCAAACCCCCTCAAAGTAATTCATTGAATGGAAAGCATTTATAGTCATTCAACTGCATCACGTTTTTAAATAAATTAGTACGAAATTCTGCCAAGATAAATTTTTCGTCAAATTGTCTGTCGGTTGTTTGTGGAAATCACGATTACGATGAACGTATAGAACTATACTCATGAAATGTGGCACGCACGTTTTCTGTTATCGTAAACTGTTTGGGAATGGGCAAAATCGGGTAAGAGAAAAATTCCGCAGCTTTGCCATACCAGCAAATACGCAGCTTTGGTTACCATCGTTTTTTGATTTTTTCGGCAAATAAATTTTTTTTCTAATTTTTTGTTTCAAAATTACATTCTAAATATTGCTCCAAATTTCATTCAATTGGTTTAAGTGGCGTGTGCATTGTTGGTTTTGTTGCTATTGGCGTTGTCGTTGTTGCTATGTCGTTACAATTTTCCTGCCATTGGATGTAATTTTTCCATTTGTAATGGTTTTTGATATTTTTGCTATTGTGCATTTAATTTAGCTACGCACGTACTTTGCTGTTCTCTCCCCTTCTTTGTTTTTTATTCCTCTTTGAGACCCTACTGTTTAAGTGGCGCACATTGGCGTAATCATCATGGATTATAGTTTGATGATACATATCTGCTCTTTTGCTTCATTTTGTTTTATTTTCATTTTCAATTTTGTGCTTTCGTTCAAAGTTAAATTTAATTTGGCGAAACACCAGCGAAGTGCAGAGTTACGTTAGGATTACGGTTTCCTTTTTCAAAAAACGCGTTAACTTATGATTAAAAAAATGTTTCCGAAATAATCCCCTCCCGGTTGGACTTTTAGTTTCTCTGCATTGATTCTTCTAAAAGAAAAATATAATCTTTTTCTATCTTTGATAAATTGACTAAAACAATCAGAAGTTACGGGGTCATTCCCTTAACCTGCTTCTTCCGGGCGCAACTTAAAAAACAGGTAAACGATGCGATAGGAAATGGATTGCATATTCTTAGCCACCATTAGGTTCATCATATCCTGCATACTCTATGTCTCTCCTTGAGTTGTTTACTATTGGCCGCTGAGTTGCTTTCTTTAAAGGTCAGTAAAGGCTTGTTATTGAATCTGCAACAAATAAGTTGTTATGTGTTCTAATTGTTCTGATTTTTCTTTGTTGCTTTTGTCAGAAAAGTAAATGATTAATTTCATTGAGAACGTAACATAACCGGTGATGAAGAGTTTCTACAAAGGCTAATATAAATAATTTAGTAGGAGTAGGCAACAGAATTGTTTAGTTCACAAATTGGCAATAATTATTTCAAATATCTTCATCCATAATTGAAAACAGTTATTTTTTTGAGCGTTGAACATATTCTTAATTGTTGCTTCCCATTTCAAATAAGCGCAAACTACGCTCGTTAGTGTTTAGGTTTTCGTTGAAAAGTAAAAGTGAAATAGCTGAAAAATATGAATGTGTGTCTTTGCTTTCAAGGACTTTTTAGAATAAACTATTTTTAATTTTTAATTTACACATACACACTCATACACATTTCTTCGCTTGAAATGGTTTCATCATTAGTTCTATCTCTTTTTTCCATTTTATTCACAAACATTTCCTCCCTATCAACAGTCGCTACAAAAATGTCGATACTCCAGGAAGTATATCAGTTCCTCTTCGCAAGCTGCGAATACTATCATCTTTGTGAGAGTTGTGCAATCCAATTTAATTAATGAGATAATCAGCACCAAAGCTTGATTCGTTTAGTGAAGGTAATTATCGAAATGAGCAATATATTTTAAATCCAATTAAAATTAATATAATTCATTTAACCCTAATTTAAACCTGTATAAGCTTTAATTTTTTCTCACCCTCTTTCAATTAAGGAGACAGAAACTCTTTCCAGCTAGGAAAAGAATTTAAAGAAATGTCGAGTGTTGAATATATTTTAGAATTATATTTAAAAATTACACTCTCCATGAAAGCTAAACTATCTATATTACTTTTCTAAAATTGTAATTAAATTTCTAAAGTTCATTTCCTAAAATTGTATTCATTAAATTCGTTGTTCTTCGAAAATTTTACTTTTGCTAGAAAAGTGCTTTGAAATATATTGATTTCAATCTATTTCACCTCTCTTCACCATTATAATAGAATAAAAAAAACAATTATAACTAATTACTAAAAGCTATTACAATAGCGGAATTCATATTTGTGTTAAGTTTGCTTTCTGCTTCAAACCTACTCAGCTATTTTACCGAACTATGGGAGTGCCTCACCCGCTATTGACTCGATATGGCAATGACCCCATTTAGAACCATCATAAATTAGCACAGCCGATGAATTGGTTAAGTTGCTTGCATTGGTTTAAAACATCAACTCTTAAAACAAGAAATAGTATCTTTTAATTTTTTGTGCTCGTTGTATTAATTGAAATCCGAATTAAATTTGGGAATCACTATTACCGCTCCCTACTCTCCTTTTGTAAATTGAACCATGACCTCAGCAAACAAGTGCGGCTAACGGAATAATTGCTGGGAGATAAATGTTGATTGTGTGGATAAATGTGCCTGAAACTGCGATTATGGTAACAATTTTACCGCCCAAAATACTTTTTTAAAAATCTAAAAAGAATTGGCAGTATTGCTTATGAAAACAACTCGTCGAATTTTCACTCAATTCACTTTTTAAATTTTATGTTTTGTTTTTATTTTAAATGGCTAAAAGCCAAAGGCCAGGACGAAACAAAAAGAGACTGAGAGAATGCCGCCACCTCAGTTTTGAAGATCTCGCTGCACAAAAGGAATAAACAATGAATGAAAATGGTTGAAGTGTAAAATATCGCGGTTTTTGTATTTTAATTGCTCGGATTTCGATAATTGTTTGGTATCTACGCTAAAGCGCTCTGCAGAAATTGAATATTTTATTTAGGATATTACCAGTCGAAATTCAAACTTGAATTTCAATATCTATTTCGGCCTTTTGTTATGAAATATAGATTTTATTCTGACTTATTTTGGAATGGAACGAGTTTTTCATGGAATTTTAAATCACTACCACGTGACGTTTAAAAGCAAGTAGAAAAGGATGAACGTGAATTAAGGGGGTACACGAAAACCTCAGTCTCTGTGTATTATTCATTGATTTTTCTATCCTTTTATCCGTATCTCTATCTCTATCCCTTTCATACAATAAAGCTAGAGCATTCTGGAAGAATTCTGTACAAAATCTCTATCATAAAAAATCTTTTCGATGCGATGTGACCAAACCAGACTAAACCAACAAATCTTGCATAGATGAAGAATTGAGGACATTAAATATTAACAAGCAAGAACGCTATGTTCGGCCGGGCCGAAGCCTGTACACCCTACAACCATAATATAAACCTACGTGAATTTTTAGGAATGTATTTTCAACTGAAGCGATTTACTGTCACCTCTAGTGTACTCACATAAATTGAACTACAAACATTAATTATTTCATATTTACTACAAAGATTGAGCGTGCCTCCTGTTTTTCCTATATTCAAACCCAAACAGTTAATAGTGACAGAGTATTCGTGGAAAACCTGTTGGGGATGGCGATTCTTACCCCTGTAATCGTGATTTCCACGGGCTGACAGACATGCAGACTAACAAGGACAAATTAACTCCTGAGTTGATTCTGAGCCAAGTTATATACAATATACTTTTCCATAACTGTCAAAGTATATATCCCCTTCTGGTGTAGGGAATAAAAGCGTGACGAGGAATACGATTGGACCGCGTGAAGGGAAGACGAACCCAAAAGCGTAAAGAAACTATGAGAAAAAAAAAAAAGAAACGACGAAAAAATCAGAAACCGGAAAATGCACTTAAAATTTAGTCAAATAAAACATCTCTCAAATGGTAAAGGGTATATGTGGTAATGGCACTCAAAAGAAAACCGTTGGAATTCTTCGTGTTGTACGTAATAACTAATGAGCCAACAATAAATTGAAAATATGATTATAAGAAAATGTAAAAAAGAAATCAAGTAAATGAATCAATATGCTGATGAGTTGCAGTATCCGATGGGTTACTAAAATAGTGATGTAGTGATATTTAGAACAACACCTAAATAATATTAAAATTTATTTGACACCTATTATAAGATGAACTCTTAAAAACTTATACAGTTGGTATCAGAAGAATCCCTTTTCATTTTTTACATCCTTTACTTAAGTTTTTTCGGTCTACAAACAAATTTTGCTTTTCACTTTGCTTTTGCTGGCAGTACAGATTAATACAAGACCAATATTTATTTCCACTACACTCTCGCTATTAGTGCCTTTTGTTGGTGAATATGGCCAACTTTGTGAAGACGGTTGGGTCACGATGGTCGTTAAAGTCAACTGACACCACTGTCCATTTATTCTAGCGACCGCACAATTTTTCTCGCTTACGTTCACGGTTGAAATGAAAACTTTTCCGAAGCTTATGCTCTTATACTATGGCTGCTACTACTTTTACTCCTGTATTCCAATCCCATTCCTCTCGCTACACTTTATTGCAGTTTTAGCGACATCCCTTACTTCTTTTTTCCTTGGTGTATTGGTTTACTGCTCCTTCCTCTGGGATTTCATTTAGCCATTTTTCATATTTCTTTCGCGGTTTCACAAATTTTGTGATCGATCAACTATATAATAATGCTCGTGAGCATTTTTATAAATTCAGGGATTCAAAAGCAGCATTAAATTCAACTTAGATATTGTAACTATACTTGTCTTTTCATTTGCTAGAAGGTAATGTCCATAGACAGCGCAGTTTTTTCGCTAGTTGAACGTCGGAATGTTTAGAAGAGGATCCCTTTGAAACTTTGGAACTTTGTAACTTTGTCAAAAAATCATCTTTAGCGACGAGGCGCATCTTTTGACGAATGATTACCTGAGCCAGCAGAATTGGCATATATGGGAGACTCCAACCCACATAAGGTGGGAGTGCATCCGCAAAAGTTACTGTTTGGCACGAATTTTGAGCTGGCGTCGTCATTGGTGCGTCATTGGTGCCACACAGCGGACACCACGATCACGAACGATCAAGTTCATTAAAAGCTCAGACACAGCTTTTATTCAATTTCACTCACTCCAATTGAAATAAGAAGTGACTCGCTCCCTTTACAAATAAAAAGTGATCACACATTTGACCTGATCGAATATGCCTGAGTAAGAGAGATACAGTGATATTTGTGGACAATATCCACCAGATCTTAAGGATTAGAAGCAAATTACATATAGATATGGAGCCCATGAACTCCTATTATTTGACTACACAAAATGGAGTAAATTTGGAGAAATCATTTCAATAAATAATTAGTCCAATAAAAAAATATAATTTTCTTATCTAAATTAGTTTAGTAAAAGTTTTGGGCATATTTCGCTTAGAGGACGAATACCAAAGTATCACTAGGGTATCTATCAATACTTTGAGTTGATTTTATCAATACTTTTAATACTACGATACATATGCTAGGATGGTTTCTCTAGTCTTCCTCATGGTGAGAATTTAAACCCATTTCATGGTGTAATTAAATTATGTATTCGCCGTGGTTTGAAGATACTGAAAGACTGACACAGGTTCCCCTTTTTTACCATATAATTTTATACATATTCGATTTAGTATGGTTTAAAATTGAATTAAAAAATTGTTTCAGTTCATTAAAGTTATATTTTTGTACCCAGCAGCACCAAAACGCGTGTCGTTAGTAGTGTATTCGCGAATTTATATTTTTAGCGAATGGCTTCACAGAGATCATTGTTGTTGCTACTTACTGTCTTTTTACATGTAAGGCACAGCCTTAAATGTCTTACAATTTACTTCAATACAATTTGAAAAACTATTTTTTATATATTTGGATTTTCTTTTTTTCATGTATTATTATATGTATTATTTTATTTATGTATTATTTTTTCATCAAATATTGCGAACAAATAAATAACAATGATGTCTAGATGATTGGTTATGCCCTCTAGCTTCTGTTCAATAACTTTTCAATTGTGATCCGCTACCATTCACTTCCACCTACCAATCGTTTCGCAGCCATACAACGCCATAAACTCATGCACATAAGTTCACACACACACACTGCGGTATGTTCGATCTGTTTCCAACATGGGTTACAGCGACAGTAACAATGGCTTATTTAGGCGAACCATAGACTAACTATTTTGGCTACGCTTGGAAAACTTGGATATTTGGCACGACTTTATATTACGTCACATACGGAACGAATACGTAAAACACATTTGAATACAATAGAAATTGAATTGCTTGTCTCTTTTTTTCTTTTGATAACCTCTTGGTGACTTGATTTGTTGTACGTGGTTTTTGTTGTTGTTGCAGCATGTGTACATGCTCGCGATTGTGTGTATTTTTATTTTATGTTATTAGTTTAACTCAAGTTTTATGTTCCGTCCTTAGTGTCTGGTAATTTTTTGAAGTTTCCAATTCCTTTATCGGGATTGACAATTTATTCTTAAGTTGGCATTATCATTTTTCACATTATAGCAATAAACATTACACATAAATTCCTAATACTTCTATTTCTTTGATGAAAAACTTTCTCTCAAATTTGTAAAAGTTTGCAAAAAAATTATCAGAAATATATTGAAGCGAGCGTCGGAAGTATTGGTTTGTTCATGGGTCGGCGGAGAAATTTACATAAATCTGCATCTCCTCGAAGTCTTAATGATTTGTTACTTATCAATACATCAGAAATTAATTATATCAAAAAACTTCCTTCTATAGTTAGAATATTTTTGCTTTGCAGAACAAGGAAGAGGCATGTTGTCCCGAAGTATTTAACGAATGTAATTTTAAACTCTTTAACCAAAAGTTCATGACAAAAATTCTATTAAACTGTACATATCTATTTGCACAACTTAGACTGTTAGTAATTTGGCCCAAACTATCCAAACCCGGCGATTCATTCGTTTTCGTGCTGGAAATTGCTTCTGTGGCTTCTGTAATAGTCACATCTGGGATAGGGCTTCAGAAATCTCTCTTTGATACAATACGTTCAAAGCCTCTTGTTGCCGGAAGAAGGCTTATGCCTTTCACGATGGAAATGTGTAGATGTATAGATTTTGTTAATTTTTTTCATGACAAATTTGTAGGCGCTTCCCCAGGAATTATCCTGAAGGCCTTCCTCAAGTTATCTAAATGAGTCAATTATGTATAAGAGTATGCGTGTGTGAGTGTGCGTGCTATGAAATTTCATGGATAATCAGCTGAATTCGTTAAAGTATTCCTGACGCAGTAAAATAATAATACCGAAAAAAAACAGAAACAATTTTGTGATCCGGAAAACTTATTTTATTACTCTCAAGATTTTGTTGGACTTACAAAAGTTAAAAGGTATCACAAACAATGGTTCAAAAACGCTGATGATTATTTCGACATCACCGATTCCTCATTTTTCGATTCTGCTGGCACAAGACGTGGAATATTTTAGAAAGACTTAAAAATAAATATTTAAGACTTAAAAAAGGTGAGATAGCGAAGTATCAGGGAAATGATGATGTAGTGAAAGGAGATTAAAGTAAACACATATAAGAAAATTTCAACAGAGGGCGGAATGGGAGATTAAGAAGCCTATTCCAACAAAATTAATATAGAAAAAGAAAATAATATAAGCGTAAAATAAATAACAATATGCTAGGAAATGGGTGCTGCTGACTTTGCTCGATATTCTGAGGCATAGCCAACATTTTGTTGGTTCGGTAAACCAGTTGTGCACCAGTTGGCACAAGATGATGATTTGTATTTATATCCCCATGCATGCACAATGATATCGTGATACACACTCAACAAATCGCGCAACTAAACAAACAAGGAAGGGAGCGGATAACGATATCGTAGCTACTTCAATACATTCTGATATTACATCGGTATACTTGACTTAATCGCAGATTATTTTGAGTTCGGTTGAGATATTGACCCCACCCGGGCCCCCCGGCCCATTCATCTGTTGATGTACACGGGGATTGTCAGTGTATCATTCTGATGAATAGAGTCTCTCATTTTCAAATCTAATTTTATCTGACTTGAGTAAAAACAGCAAATGCTACAAAAATCAATAATGTATGGCTTAATATCGTATAGCCGAAATCTTAAAAAAGTATGAAAAAAGAAAATTCGTGAAAATTCTATTGTGCGCACGGTCAATGCGCACACATGCCTCTCAATCTTATTCGTGCATATTTTATTTACTTCTAAATATACAGATATGACTTCACTGCTCTTTTGTCATGGCAAATATTGGAATGTATATTTTAAAGAACTGAGGTAAAATAATAAAAATTGCTGAAGGATTATCACATAAGGATAAGTAAGGGAGAGAGAGAGAGGGAGGCGAAATGAGAACGAGCAGATTAGGAAAATTATGAAGAAATTATTCTCGTTTCACGATTATTTAGAGGCAGTGTGGCTCTCGCTCGTTTCATGTTCCGGAACTATTATCGGTGAGAAAATCTGACGTTAACTAGTTGAATTGATAGATAAACCAGAGATAATCAGATAGGACACCCGAAATTGTCAACCATTCGCAAAAAAGGTACACTTTTCTTAAGAATTGAATAAAAACGAAAGGTAATTCGTTTGATTCCATTAAATATATGAATTATGACTTCTTATTTGTTAATCATTTGATAAATAAATAAACGATATAATTTAGTAAATAAAAACCGAAAACTAATATAGTAAGAATTTATTTCACTATAACAAACGAAAAACCGAACTATGCATTACTTCTCTGGTATAAAACGAAGCTCAGATAAATTTAATTTACTGCAAGAAATTTGATGGTGCCATGATGTTAATAATTAGTTATAAACATCAATAATTTTCTCTAAGATTTTAAGAATTATCTAGGGCGTATTTTGGCAATTACTACAAGGGCGTATTTTGGCAATTTTGGCAATTAAACTACTACGGGCTTATACCTGGCCATAATATCTTATAAATCTATGATGTGTGAGATTTAGTTAATCAATCATCTCGTTGGTCAGGAATGAATTATTTTGGGATAATATTTTTTTATCTTTGTTTTCATGTAAAGGTCTCCTCTAAAGGGCTAAATAAACTATAGTGTTATTAATGTTTGTTGGCTTTATATTCAATTAGTTTTCAATTATTTCAATTAGTTTTCGACTTCGATTTTAAAAGTCAATGGATAATTTAAAAATTCTCTCTATTTTTAAACAAATTGTCAAAGAATAAGAAATATATAATATCATTCCTATGCACATCTCTGGAAAACCTACAGATCCTGCCAGAAATCAACAAAAAATAAAAAAAAATAAACAAGTAAGTTCGCTATCTTCAGTGTGACGAGATTATATACCCTACTCACGCAATATAAATTTATATATTAATCCTTATAACGAGTGGGTGGTGCACGCACCTTTCAATATTGTGCTAAATTTATCATGATTAATTTAGGTCCACCAACTTATCTTCAACATAACTTTTGCCAATAAAGTCCACACATGATAAAGGGGGTGAGCCCACCAATTTTTGTGGAGTAATAATATCTAATACCACCATCTCGGTTATAAAATTCGAGATTAAAACTCGTATAGAAACTGAGAAGTCTGCCTTTAAAAGGAGATATTGTTTAAAATGTAGGGGTGGCACCAGTGCGTTTTACCCCATTTAAACTCCCAAATAGCCTACGATGACATTGAATACTCGTGCCAAATTTCATGTCGATTTCTGCATTCGTTCGACTGCAATCGTGATTTTCATAGACAAAAGGCAAACCGACAGACCGACGGACATGATTAAAGCGACTAATGCAGTTTCACACAATTGTAACGTGTCATGAACACAATTATTATTATATTAAGTTAAGTTCTAAAATAATATGCAGTTAAATATAATATCACTAAATCCGAATTTGAATTTTAAATTAATGTTGGTATTCGTGGGCCCCCAAACCCTTCAGTGTTGCCTTCGCTCCAACTAGTGTCAAAAAAGCTCAATTGTCTGGTGATTTTGGGAGACAATATACCTACCACACATTCACGATCTAATAATATCAAGTAAAGAGACAAACAGTTCCCTCCTTAACCAAATCTGTTCACAGCATACCACCAAATCCTAATGGCAGGGGGATATATATATATATATATATATATATATATATATATATATATATATATATATATATATATATATATATATATATATATATATATTGTAACGAGTTTTTGTTTCCAGCTGGGGCAAGATCAACGGCCCCAGGGTCCATTTCCGAGGGACCTCGTAACCCTCGGCTCAATACCTCGTTGTTGGTGTTGTTTTCCGAATTTCGCACAATTGACGAGATCGTCAATTAATTCACTGACTATAAATAGTTCAGCTCGGACGGTATTGGAACGCTTCTTCGCTGTTGTTGTTCAGATTTAAAACTACTTTTATTCAAATATATTTTCTATAATTTTAATGGCTTATTGCTATATAATTCAGGTGACTTAATTCTATACAATTCAAGTGCCTTAATTCTACGAACCTAAATTTAATTACAATTCAGCTGGCTTAATCCTAATACAATTCAGGTGGCTTAATTCTATTACAATTCAGGTGGCTTAATCCTATTACAATTCAGGTGGCTTAATCCTGTGAACTCAAATTCAATTACAATTCCGGTGGCTTAATCCTATTACCATTCAGGTGGCTTAATCCTGTGAACTCAAATTCAATTATAATTCAGGTGGCTTACAGATTAACTTTAGCCCTATTATATTCCAACAGCGTATGGTAACCACTAACTCATGCGGCGGATGAGCGGATATTGTAGCAGGCGGAATAGTTTGAGCGGGCGTATAAGCCGGAATTGTTTTGAGCGGGCGTATAAGCCGGAATTGTTTTGAGCGGGCGTATAAGCCGGAATTGTTTTGAGCGGGCGTATAAGCCGGAATTGTTTTCAGCGGGCGTATAAGCCGGAATTAATTTGAGCGGGCGTATAAGCCGGAATTGTTTACTTAGCAGGCGAGTGCGCCAATACCTTAATCTACCAATGTATAAACCCCGAAGGGCGTCAAAAAGTGGCAGCCGTGTCGAAAACCTTTTAACTCGATTTTCGATCAAGCTTTTGCCGGACCTCCACGAGGAATCAGGAAATGGATTTTTACTTTTCCAAGTTCTGTTTCGTGAGCAGGCCAATTTGTCCACTGCGGAAACAGACACTAAGTAGCACTGGTTCGTTGAACCGATGCGGAATTATATTAGAGATAGTTTTCTAAAAACAACTATTGAATAATTTAATTTTCATAATGGCGGTCGGTAGAAGGTATTTTGTAAAGACAACAATATGATATTATTGTTAGCGTATGACTAACAATAATACTTTGCCATATGACGGATTTGCGGAAAAGACGGTTGAAAATTATTATATTTTCTTTTTCAATATAGAGATTTGAACCTCCGACTACTGCACCGAAGATAAACGCTCTATACACTGAGCTGTCATGCCATCTTATATTCGTTGGAATTATGAAGTATAAGAAATGGTCGACTTTTTTGTAGTATGGTGCATTCAAAAATATAAGGCCTAAAAGCAGGCTAGGTATAGAGGTGGGTGCATTAGCAATTAAGTAATGGAGATGACAGGGTGACGGGAAAAATTAGTTGTAACGATTATTGGATCGTTACAGTCCATCCCTTCTAAGGGAAGCAAAAAGAAAGAAATGGAACGGCGAAAATGACTTATACACTTCTGCGCGAAGCAGAAACTTCCACTGACCATCTTACGAGGTTCAGCTCGGTTGGTATTCAGTCATGATTCCTATATTGAGCGGGAACGGTGTGTTGAGGCGCCGGCGTGTGCGATGATGGCGGGTGCCACTCTTCGCGTTGGTATTTTCCATTTGTGAAATACCATACACGTTCGGGTGGTGGCTTTTATTGGCAGGCGATACGGATTTTACGGGTTGTATGATGTCACTGGGCAAAGGCTGCGAACGGCGGAATTTAGTACGGTCCTTTGCTGTGTTCATGACGGCGGTGGCCATTAAGCTGGCGAGAGGCTTAAGGCTTGGCTTGGGGCGTATATATTTCTTGATGTCATTCTGCATCTTCGGCGAGAAGTAATACTCTCGTGCTCTTTGTGAAGTCTTGTAATATCCGAGATGATCTGCGGCGGATTGATCAGGAATTCCTCGGAGTAGGGTTGCCTTTTGGTTGGGCGGTACACACTCTTGGCAATAATTTTGATCGGTGTGTGATTTTCTTCTTCTTTTGTTGAGTTGCGGTTCACGAATTTTGGTGTCTCGATGTTTACCTGCGAAGTCGCGAATCTTCTGTATTTGTGTATCATGCCAATCATGTTGCGCGGTCATCAACATTTGGCATGGCTCTGTTGCTTTCTTAACGGTGGCTCGGGTGATCATATTGCGGTGACGGTAGCGTTGTCTAAACCTTTTGGCGGTTGAACGGGTGGAGGATTGATCCTCTATATAGTCTTCGCTCTTCCTTTTATCTTTTGTTTTATTTCGGAAGCTCTTAACGAGATCTGATTGATATATCCAGCGTACATGTTGCTCTTCGTCTTCTTTCGGCAATCTTTGAATAGCTAATGTACAATTGAATTTTGTTAAGAGGTCCATTCCTATGACAAATTCGTTCTGTAGACCCGGTAGGAAATAAACTCGGTGTTTTGATTTCTGTGGACCCACTTCAATGATAACGTCATAACATTGTTGCACTGTGATTATTTTACTATTGGCCAGTAGGACAGTCTGTGTTTCAGTAATTGGAGGAAGCTCTTGAGATAAGCAATCATTTAGACTTGGTCCGATAAATGATAATGATGCTCCAGTATCAAGTAGAGCTTCTATTGGTCGTCCGTTGCAGGAAATTGCCATTTGAAATCGACCGTTTTGTGGTGAGATTGTTTTCTGATATCTGTCGGGAGTCTTTCGGCATAAACAATCCCTTGATCTGATTCTCAGTTTTCCACAGTAGGAGCAAAATATTTGCGGCGGTTGTTTACATGCTCCACGCATGTGTCCAGGCTGCCGGCAGTTCCAACAATGAGTGTTTCTGGAATATACTTGTGTCGTTATCAGGTTAGATACATGTGGGCGTTGATTGCGAGATTCTTCTCCCCGAATATGCTCGTATTCATCGGTTTGAGTCATAAGGGAGTCAACATCTTTAAAATCCGCTCGCCGAATATAAAGTCGATATTCTGCTCTCAAACCTTCGTATATTCGATCGAGCTGGTCTTCCTGACACAGTCTTGGATGTTGTCGTATCATCCCCATCATTACCATGATGTAATCCTTGGCCTTTTCTCTAAGCCCTTGACGTCGACGTATGAAGTCTTCCTCTAATCTTTGAAGATATCTGGGCGGTAAAAAGAATTTCATAGCTGCGTCTTTAAATTCCGACCAGTTGCCAACGTCATCTTTTTTATATCGCCACCAATCTCTTGCGCGTTCTCGTAGTAGTTCTGTCATGGGCAATAGCAGCTGATCGTGATGAATTTTATAGCAATCCGCTAGGCTTTCGATATTTTCTATGAATTCAAGAATCGATCGCGTGCCGTTGAAATGTATATTCCATTTCCTGACTGTATTCATTACTACGCACTCGACTGGTACGTTCACGGCAGCAGGTAATAAGTTCGATGTTGTATTTGCTGGTATGCTAATCGAACATTCGGTTGTTTCTGGTTTTTCAATTTTTCGGTTACGTTGTTCTTTGTAAAATGTGCTGAAGCGTTGGCGCATTTCTTTGACTGTCCCGTTCGTAGACAATCCCAGTAGAGTCATCTGAGCCTCCAGCTCCTCTTTCTTCAGCTTATAAATAAAATTTAAATTCTCGGGAAGGCATTCTTCCTTAGAATTTTCGGGATACGGTGAACTGCTTCGCGAAGAAGACAGTCCCTGCTCGGGCGCCATTTGTAACGAGTTTTTGTTTCCAGCTGGGGCAAGATCAACGGCCCCAGGGTCCATTTCCGAGGGACCTCGTAACCCTCGGCTCAATGCCTCGTTGTTGGTGTTGTTTTCCGAATTTCGCACAATTGACGAGATCGTCAATTAATTCACTGACTATAAATAGTTCAGCTCGGACGGTATTGGAACGCTTCTTCGCTGTTGTTGTTCAGATTTAAAACTACTTTTATTCAAATATATTTTCTATAATTTTAATGGCTTATTGCTATATAATTCAGGTGACTTAATTCTATACAATTCAAGTGCCTTAATTCTACGAACCTAAATTTAATTACAATTCAGCTGGCTTAATCCTAATACAATTCAGGTGGCTTAATTCTATTACAATTCAGGTGGCTTAATCCTATTACAATTCAGGTGGCTTAATCCTGTGAACTCAAATTCAATTACAATTCCGGTGGCTTAATCCTATTACCATTCAGGTGGCTTAATCCTGTGAACTCAAATTCAATTATAATTCAGGTGGCTTACAGATTAACTTTAGCCCTATTATATTCCAACAGCGTATGGTAACCACTAACTCATGCGGCGGATGAGCGGATATTGTAGCAGGCGGAATAGTTTGAGCGGGCGTATAAGCCGGAATTGTTTTGAGCGGGCGTATAAGCCGGAATTGTTTTGAGCGGGCGTATAAGCCGGAATTGTTTTGAGCGGGCGTATAAGCCGGAATTGTTTTCAGCGGGCGTATAAGCCGGAATTAATTTGAGCGGGCGTATAAGCCGGAATTGTTTACTTAGCAGGCGAGTGCGCCAATACCTTAATCTACCAATGTATAAACCCCGAAGGGCGTCAAAAAGTGGCAGCCGTGTCGAAAACCTTTTAACTCGATTTTCGATCAAGCTTTTGCCGGACCTCCACGAGGAATCAGGAAATGGATTTTTACTTTTCCAAGTTCTGTTTCGTGAGCAGGCCAATTTGTCCACTGCGGAAACAGACACTAAGTAGCACTGGTTCGTTGAACCGATGCGGAATTATATTAGAGATAGTTTTCTAAAAACAACTATTGAATAATTTAATTTTCATAATGGCGGTCGGTAGAAGGTATTTTGTAAAGACAACAATATGATATTATTGTTAGCGTATGACTAACAATAATACTTTGCCATATGACGGATTTGCGGAAAAGACGGTTGAAAATTATTATATTTTCTTTTTCAATATAGAGATTTGAACCTCCGACTACTGCACCGAAGATAAACGCTCTATACACTGAGCTGTCATGCCATCTTATATTCGTTGGAATTATGAAGTATAAGAAATGGTCGACTTTTTTGTAGTATGGTGCATTCAAAAATATAAGGCCTAAAAGCAGGCTAGGTATAGAGGTGGGTGCATTAGCAATTAAGTAATGGAGATGACAGGGTGACGGGAAAAATTAGTTGTAACGATTATTGGATCGTTACAATATATATATATATATATATATATATATATATATATATATATATATATATATATATATATATATATATATATATATATATATATATATATATATATATATATATATATATATATATATATATATATATATATATATATATATATATATATATATATATATATATATATATATATATATATATATATATATATATATATATATATATATATATATATATATATATATATATATATATATATATATATATATATATATATATATATATATATATATATATATATATATATATATATATATATATATATATATATATATATATATATATATATATATATATATATATATATATATATATATATATATATATATATATATATATATATATATATATATATATATATATATATATATATATATATATATATATATATATATATATATATATATATATATATATATATATATATATATATATATATATATATATATATATATATATATATATATATATATATATATATATATATATATATATATATATATATATATATATATATATATATATATATATATATATATATATATATATATATATATATATATATATATATATATATATATATATATATATATATATATATATATATATATATATATATATATATATATATATATATATATATATATATATATATATATATATATATATATATATATATATATATATATATATATATATATATATATATATATATATATATATATATATATATATATATATATATATATATATATATATATATATATATATATATATATATATATATATATATATATATATATATATATATATATATATATATATATATATATATATATATATATATATATATATATATATATATATATATATATATATATATATATATATATATATATATATATATATATATATATATATATATATATATATATATATATATATATATATATATATATATATATATATATATATATATATATATATATATATATATATATATATATATATATATATATATATATATATATATATATATATATATATATATATATATATATATATATATATATATATATATATATATATATATATATATATATATATATATATATATATATATATATATATATATATATATATATATATATATATATATATATATATATATATATATATATATATATATATATATATATATATATATATATATATATATATATATATATATATATATATATATATATATATATATATATATATATATATATATATATATATATATATATATATATATATATATATATATATATATATATATATATATATATATATATATATATATATATATATATATATATATATATATATATATATATATATATATATATATATATATATATATATATATATATATATATATATATATATATATATATATATATATATATATATATATATATATATATATATATATATATATATATATATATATATATATATATATATATATATATATATATATATATATATAACGGCAATCCCAATACCATTCGATATGTTTGAATTTACGCACAAGCATTTCGTCTTTGTCTGTTTTGGTTTTGTGTATATCGATGACGTGCTAGTTGCTAGGTGACATATGAAAGACCTTCACACGTTTTTCGAAAACCGACAAACTATGGCACAAACATTAAATCAAGCTAATTCACTTTCGGCGTGAATTTCGGCATTAATTTTAAGGACATAACATTTCATATGCAGGGACCCCACCAACTGAAGAAGTAGTGACAGCTATTTTCGATTTCGAAAGATCAAAGTAAATTAACAAGCACATAAATTCACCGGGGCGGTAAATTATTGCCACCTATATACATCCAAAATAGTGGAACTGACAAGCAAACTCTAAGAACGACAAAAATATGTCAATAAATTTTAATTATGGAAGACACAACAAATGAATCCCTCGACGGGTCGAATATTGCATTTGATCGTGTCAGACAAAAAATATAAAAATAAATATAAACCGCTATCAGATCAAACAAAGAAGATTTTTCATTGAAAGCGACAGAAATGATCCTCGGCCAATTCTTAAGACTACCAGGCGAACTTATTGTTCCACCAGCCAGGCCACTCACTTTAAGAGGTAATAAATAATTTACATGAACATTTTAAGAACATACACACAACACCTGCGCCACTATAACGGTCCCTATTCAGGATATATGTTCAAAAATAACTATAATATTGTAAATTTACCTTCGTAGCGCGCGTTACAAGAACCATGTGAAAAATCATAAAGCAGTAAAACCATAAAGTATTAAAAACCAATGATAAAACCTGGAATAAGTGCATAAAAAACCTGAATTAGAATAAATAACATAATTAAAGAAACAAGTTACTTTAAATTTTGATAACACTAATTATCTTGGAGAGGCAGTATTTTAGGATTTGATAAACTATTTGTATCTCTAATACTTGTTAATCTTATTTAATGCATTTTGTCCTCAGTTACGCCTTTTTTGAAAAAAACGGAAACGAAAAAATGAAATTATTTTCATCTACTTCACTTCAAGGAAGCAGTGGCAAGGAAGGCCTTAAAAAGAAGGCCACAAAAAATAAATGTAGCCTTAAAAATTCTGATCTATATATTTACTGAATATTGAACGTGAAATATTATGAAATTTTCTTCGCACTCTCAGCTTTAGCTACTTCGGTCTCGAAAAATACGAGTGAGCTCCTTGTTGTCACCAATTCAACAACTTCGTCTGTCAGCAATATTTTCACAACCCGTCGTAAATAACCGCAGAAATAACAAAATAAACTGAGCTAAGATAAACGGCTGACAGAAGGATAATAAATCAAATACTGCCGAATTTTCGTATACCTGAACTGAGACAATTAAAACAGCACCATCAGCACCATTAATAACATCAAAAACAAAAATTTGAAATAATAGCAATAATTTAGGAAACCGGGCCAAATCCAAATACAATATGTTGGTGGAATTTATTGCCCTATCAATCAAATGACATGAATGAATGACAAGAGTAATGAAAGATAGGATAACGGTCAGGAAACGTAACAGGTAATAGAGGAGCAGCCGTCGACTCCACTTCAATCTTTTTTGAAGTCGACTGTTCACTTTTTCAGGCCTTATTAAGTGCTTCTTCTCCTATAAACGAAACTTGACATATCAGCAAACACGATAACTGAGACACCGCGTTGTGACTTTTATAGTGAAAATTGAATATTTTTCGTAAACTTTAAAAATCCGACATCAACTCTCAAAGTCCGCAGGATATGTGCGGAAAGGACAGGATTAATTAAATTAATTCCATTAACTGGCATGCCTACCTTAATACCTCTCTCTGTTTCTCTCTCCCTCTACCAATCAGGAGTGGAATCCTCCAGTCATTTGCAATTGGGAATTTCATCAGCCCTTCAAAAAGTTGACGCCCGGGAAAAAATTTCTAAAACTGATTAACTCTATATGAAGAAATTAAGGATTGCAAAAGTGAAGGGCTCCGTCGCAGAGAATGTTTTTGGTGAAACCCCGTTCTGATCTATTTTCACAGGTAAGAAATTGGATTAATTTACGCACGCCCACGAACGAAGTCGCTTTAAAAATCTCGCATTTTAAAGAAGACTGGGTGACCACGACAGTTTTCAAAAAAGTGGCATCATCTGTGAAAGACTTATGAGGAGAAAAACTTAAAAAACGAAAGAGGTTGCAAAGATGGAATACTACATTTAATGAGCACTCGAACTGTTCGAAGTATAAGGCTTATGATACCCGACATAATGAGATTAACAATAAATAAAACTGAACTTCAATCCAATGTTCAATCCTGTTCCGCATTTATTTCCTTTTACTTCAACGAATAGGCAACCCTAATATTATTTATTCATGTAAACAAACACGTTATCCCAAAACATTGACTGTTTCAATAAAAGTTTACATTTTAATTTTTACTGTATTCTTTTCTATTTATTATTTTCCTCCGTAAAATATATCACTGTCATTTCTGTGGACCTATACAATTATGCCAATATTAAGAGAAATGTTATTCTAAATATGTCTAGCAATTTGGGAGAAAGTGTATTATACGTTTCAGAATTATGCAGATAAGTACTTTTCCATTATACCACTTTTCCATCTTCTTAACCGACCAAAGTTGTTAACTGCGTAAACTTAATGGGATTTACAAAGTTGCTTATCTAAAATATATTGTTTTATGCCTTTTTTAAATACAAAATTGTTTGCATGAAGGTTGTGTCAGTTTTCGTCCAAATTTAATTTTAAGTTCTCTCGAAAAGTACAAGCTTCTGAGGGAAATGTTAATTTACTTAAAATCAGTTAGTGCAATATAAAGCTAATGGTTTCGATGTCGTATATATTATATTATTGCCCTTATATTAGTAGTAGTAGTAGCCTTATATTATTCTTTTTGTATTTTAGTTTTTGTAGTTGTGATATGTGAACAAGACTGTCTAAATTTGGAGGTTGTAACTGCTAGACCTAATGGGAGGGACAAAAATGTATGGTCGAGCCGAGCCAATCGTCCCAATAAAAACCAGAACATTTTTAATACATTTGTTAAGAGCTCCTTGGAGACAAAATATAAGGCGATCTGTTAATTAACAGCTTATATCATTCGTTTATGGTGTAGTTTCATGATGGGCATACTTGTGAAGGTATTTCGAATTTTCAGTGAATCTACCTTAAATGAAAAATTTATATTTTTTTAAAAGACATGAAAACCAGAATTTTAAATCAAAATTATTCCATGGTCCAAACAACACGAACTAATCTATTTGTGAAACTAAAACAGTTTCCTTTTTATTTTCATGGAAGTTTTACAATCTCTTTGGCAAAGTCCGACGAAAGTGGAATTTGAACGAAAAGAGTATCAAAAACCAATTCAGCTTAAATCGAATGAACTGAAACAGAGATTTTTTCACATTTTAGTAAAATTCAATTTTTATAAATGTAAAAATGTGAAAGGGCGACTGGCTGTGCCTCAGCATTGTACATTTTAGATAAGATTCCCAGAAGCGTAACTGGATTTCATTCCAACTAATGGAGAACATTTCGGCACCACAAACTAAAAGTTTGGTTTTTCTGGTTTGCGTTTTTACATGTCACGACTAACTATAATATATATGTGCAAAATATAGTTAGAATTGATTGTGAGTGGGTGGATTTAAGTGTTGCCGGAATTGATTGAGATTGATTGAGAATTGGGTTGTTAAACTGAGAGGTTTCAGTGGTCCTCATTCAGATGATTGGTTGGCCGTATTTGTTTTTCCTGCCTGTTAGAGGTGCAGCTGCAGTTTAATAGCAGTAAAAGTCCTTTTGACGTGGGCGATATTGGTTTTCGGTAACACTCATCGAAACTAAATGTTATCATTTTTCTGCACAATTTCCGATGTTTTTATTGTCATCAACTGTAAACGCATGGAGCAAAAAAACGTATGGAGCATTTTTTCAAAATCATACAAAAATGTATTCAACAGCATGACTCGTTTGTTGCCGATGATCCCGTCGCCCGTATTTCAGTGGTCTTCGAAAAAAGCGCAAACGATGTCAAACGTTCACAATGTCGCAACGATTTTTGTATAAGATTTGAGTGTTTTACGTGTTTATTTTTTTATTATTATTTACCAATTAAATCAATCAACGCTAAGAAAATGGGGAAGAGAGAATGAATTAGTGTTGGCGACTACCGAATAAAATTATTAATTTATTCGAGTTTTTTTCGACAGTTTTTAGTAATTCAGAAATCGTTCAGCGAGTAAAGACTAATATGACAAATTAATCAACGAGCTAATTGATCATGTTGTAAACACGTAATTTGGACTCGAAAAAGTCGAGTAGATGAATGAATGAATGAATGAAAAAAAAATCATTCGATAGTTGAAATCATTCTGTAACTAACTATCGATGGTTAAAATTAGTCTATAGTTTCCAACACTAGATTGAATATAACTGCTTACATTTTTTGCGGGGACAAGTGGGCTCAAAGTTCTATAAATAGTATATTTTTTGTCTGCATAAATCGTTATTAAAACTATTTTAATTAGAGAAGTGTGAAAATCTTCAAAATGAAAACCTGCATTTGATACGAAAACTAAGCGCAGAATATATAATTATAGAAATAACGGAAGACAAAATTTTGAGCAGCAATATAGTCAATGAACTGAGAAATAGGGTGGAGTCGGTTGGGAAGTACCTGAATATTTACTAAAGAAATTGTGACTATCGTCGAAGCAAAATTGATAATAAATACGCGGAGGTGTGGTTAAATATAATAATTAAAAATTTAACTTTTGTTATTTTTTGTCTCCGTATTTTGTAATTTAAACTACATTTGGCGCATATGATAGGGCGAATAAGAAAATATTAAATAATACAGAACTATTTTTGCGGTTTCAACAGATTCAGGATGCGAGAGAATATAATAATTGTGAAAAACAAACAAACAAGAAAAAACCCAGACAAACTTCAATTGGGACAATAAGAAACTACGCCACAGAAGACAGATAGAAAAATATCGCAACAATGAAAAATATGTAGAAGTTTATACTAAACCTAATTTATTCATTGTCTTGCATTTTTCCTCTCAGAAAGAGCAGCGAGAATATTTTCTTTAATCTTCTGAAAAAATGAATAGCGGTATATTTTTACTGAGAATAAATTAAATTAATTTTACTTTTTACGTAGATATTATAAGCGTAATATTGCCATCTTTTATGAGTAATGATAATCGCTTTATTTCCCCAACGCATTTTCTGCTTTTATCCTCTTCTTACATAAAGGAATATTTAGTAATAGTCAAGTTCAGCAGATAAAATCAACTCATGCTGGTGCCATAAAGGGTGGTTTCAAGATAAGGTATAGAAAATGAGACTGATCCTGCTTATATTCGGGGATTTGCGGTTCAAAACGGTTTTTAGTTTAATGTAAATATTTGGTAAATCTCGGTTATTTGGTTAAGGCTGACAACCATTCACCACAACAACGGCTATACCCGTGGCTACCGTCATAGCGTCGTCCTCCATAAGATATCTCGCTTATGTTGGTCCATAAGATAACACTGTGTTAGTCCTTGCTTAAAATAAATAAATCATTTTTGTTATAAATTTTATACGTAATAAGGAAAACGGAAACGAAAGAATGAAATGAAAATTTTGTCGATTATGCAGTGAGCAACCTTTTTATGCAAATTGTTTAAATCACGAAATTTAACCATATAAACTATATCTATAAACTAGCGTTATAGCCTGTCACCTGAGAATGTCCTCAATGCTATATCTGTCAAAAAAAGATGTTTTATTCAAAACTCACCAACACAAATTGCAAAAAATATAAAGTTAAATTGTGTGAAAACGGAAGGATATTTGGCATGTGAATGGACCGAAGCTTTTATACCATATACCCATCAAATAGTGGAATAGCTAAAAAAGTGTCGTGACAAAAGTTCGATTTCGTACAGTTTCAATACCAGCCATTTGTAAAAAATCATATTCGCTTCGCATTCCATTACAAAACCCCAACAACCCATTCTCCTCCAGCATTGTCACCAGTATTGTCACGCAATGCCCTAAATGGCTGCGTAATTATATTGTCACAAAATTATCCATAGTAGTAATTTCTAATAAGTTACTAATTGATGTATTCCTATCTAATTCATTAACTTTATTTCACACCATTCTATACTCATCATATACCATATGACTACTTCCCATTCTTACCAAGGGACACACCAAAGATGTATGACACACGCATGCACATATGAGTGTACAACTTGTTGTTTGCTGAGTACAACTTTCCCACTTTCTTCCTTTCTCTTTCTCTCTCTCTCTATCACTCTCTCTCTCTCTCTCTGAATGTGTCTTTCCGTCTTTTCTCCGGCCCGGGGTCCTATCGTTGGGTATTGACGATGGCTTCTGGTTAGCTTTAGGGTATTGTTACTATTGGATGGATCTCCTTTGTTGAGGCATCAGTCAAAGGGATTGTTGTCTTTGTTGTTATGGCATGCACTTTTGCATTCTACTTCAGTGGCGTCATAATGGCATTTGAGCACGAAGCATCAACCGGAGTTAGCACATATGGACTGAAACTAATTGACACATGATCACACACTCATGCAATCTGAAACGGCAGATATAGACATACACGCGTGCAAACATGCAAGCACATATACATAAATACAAACACATACACACACAAACATGCACCCCCCCCCACACACACGGTTTAACCAATAGTATCGTGTCGTAAAACACCGAGATGGGCACTAAAATGTACATCGTTACTGCGGAAATTAAACTCGGGTAGGCTTTGGGTCCATTACTTTCGAATTTGTTGTATAACGCAGTTCTAGGACTTCTTATCCCTGTTGGTGTTCAAACTATCAGATATCTTAACGACATTACTACTGTTACTGTAGCCAAACAGCTTATTCAAATACGGTCCATTTCAGCTAGTTTAGTGCACACAATTAAAAATTAGTTGGAAAAAACTCACTTGTTTTTAGCGCTCCAAAAGGAGGCTTGTCCGTAGAGCTCAACTTCGATGATGTGATCATTAAATATGTACCGGCAGTAAGATATATTACCATTGTGATGTATAGCAGACCGCACATATCGAAATGGTGTGTCTTAAGGTGATGAGAATCTGTGGAGCAGTAGCCTTAATTATGACCAACACCAAAGACGTAGTCCGAAGTGTAGACTACTGCTGCCAAAGGTCGCAACGATGGTTGTATTGTATGCTGCCGCCGCGTTAGAAAAGGCGGTTAACGTAAAGAAGAATGTTCAACATTTGGACTTTGTTTTGTATATCTGTGCAATTTAGAATATGCTGTGGTTTTCGAACCATCTGTTTTGTGGCAGCCGTGGTTATAACGGGACAGAAATTTCTGAGAGATATCATATAGAAAGTAAGTCCCCAGGAGGCTTACCGGCACATATCTCCTCGGAATCGCAAATGTTAAAATATCCATGTGGCAAGAGTGTTTGAGCAACTCCAGCAAAGCACGAAGGGCCCACATTCATATACATGACGTAGAACCCTGGATATAAAAATGTATGGAGGGCTTGATTTTTATTTAACGTAGCGGTCAAGCATGCTTCCGCATATGCTCAATATTAGAAGATTCACAACACGCATTTTTCAAGCGCCAAACTTTGGCGCAAGAGAGGTACAAAATTAAAATTATGATTCGAAAACCACTCACTCTGTGCCTTTTGGTAGACCAGCCGTAACCAGCCGTAGATATGGATGGCAGTGAGATCTATGTGTGCCATTACCATATATTGACAACATATCGACAGTGAAGACACAGTACGACAGCGGAGACGTAAACGCGATGGGCAATGGAAAACAGCATTCTAAACTATTTTCAAACTATTTATATTTTCTTGAAGTGGTCTAAAAAATTATAATCAAGTCGAAGAACTTTAGAAATATGGATAACCAAGGCTAAATTCGTTCAAAAAAGAGATACAAATAAATAAGCACAAAATGTAAAATATTTTGTTAAAATAACAAAAAATAAATCAAAAAAGCTTCTATGTTTTAGACTTATTGTTCTTTCCTTTATAGTTGGGATAGTGAGTATTCATGGTAAGTCGGTAACGTATTCAATTACACAAAATGAACTCACAAGATACACATTTTTCTCGAGAAATATAGATGTTTCGTTTATAAAAGGCGATCCGGGTAAAAAAACGCAGAACATTTGGTTGAGTTCATTGTATATTAAACTTATATATTAATTTCACTAATAATTGGGTAAATAAAATATTATTTCAGAATTCAGATGTTTATTTAGAGTTCATTTAAAATTTATTTCATTACGACAAACCAGAATCCAAATTTCGAATGACCTCTGTAGTATAAACCGAAATCATAATAATATTTACGTGTAAATTTACAATAAGCATTATTTAATATAAATAATCATTTTTAATTTACAACAGCGAACGCTCCATATCTTTACCTCCATTTATCTTTGTATCCCTTTTTTATAGGTATCGTGTTTTTATGCCGTGGTACATTAGTAATTTTTTTTTCACATAGTTCAATTGAACTATGTCACTGTGGAATCCGACGCATGAAATTAATAGTAAATTTTTGTTTCTATATATTTTTTATAAAATTTTATTACGTCCAAAATTACGTCTATTCTTGATACAAAATTTTTTATTCTGAAGAAAAATTTTAACAGAGAAAAATATTTAATATTTAAAAATCAAAAATTGCTTAAATTTAAAACGAACAAAGTAAAGAACAAAAAGTAAAAGTATGACCCTACAATACTCCCCCTCCGAGAGTTTAAGTTAAATAAATTGAATGTAACTTGTTTCTTTTTGGGTGTTGTGGTGTTGATGTTCGTGTTGAGTGTTTGTTTAGTTTCCATAATTGCTGGTTTTAGTCGGTCAATTGGAATCACTTTAATTTCATTATTTATTTCGACTTTGAAAAACTTTTTGTTTTTTTTCTGTAACCTTATAGGGACCTTCATAAGGTTGTTGTAATGAACGTTTATGTAAAATGCGTACAAAAACAAATTTACAATTTCGTAGTTCTTTCGGGATATATATGTCTGTGTTAGGCTGATTGTGGTGCTTTAAATTTGAATGTACATTTCTGAAGTGTTCGCGTAAATTATTTACAGCTTCCGTAGAAGTGGAATTTTCTACCGATGGCATAATTAGTTCACCGGGTAAACGTAAATTTTGTCCGAAGACCATTTCAGCTGGTGTGGCTGATATGTCTTCTTTATGTGTCGCTCGTAGTCCTAGTAGGACTATCGGTAGTTCGTCATACCAGTCTATGGCTCCATTTCTGGCCATAATTGAGGCTTTTAACTGCCTGTGTAATCTTTCAACCATACCGTTCCCTTGTGGGTGGTAGGCAGAAGTTGTGATTCTATGGCTGCCGAGAAGTTTGGTTAATTCAGCGAATAATTTAGATGTGAATTGGGTGCCCTGGTCTGTAGTTATGTATAAAGGGACTCCAAAACGTGAAATGTATTCCCTAAAAAATTTGTTTGCAATCATAGTAGCTGAAATGTCTTTTAGTGCGTATGCTTCTGGCCACCTGGTAAACCTATCGATAATTGTTAAAATATATCGATGTCCTTTTGAAATGGGTAAGGGTCCGATGATATCTAAATGTACGTGTTCAAATCTGTTTTTGGGTATTGGAATTTTATTTATTGGAGATTTAGTGTGACGAAAAATTTTTGACTTTTGGCAGCTCAAGCATTCTCTTGACCAGTAGTTAATTTCTTTGGACATGTTTGGCCAGTAATATCTGCTAATGATAAGGCGACGTGTAGCCTTCGTACCAGGGTGAGAAATACCGTGTAGCTTGTCGAATATAATTTTACGTAGACTGTTTGGTACGAATGGCCTAGGGACGTCGCTAGAAACTTCACACCAGATTTTTAAATTCAAAAATGGAATTTCTATTGACTTTAAGTTATGACATGCATGATTTGACACTATTTCCTGTAATTCATGATCGTTTTGTTGTTCACTGTGTAGTTGTTTAAAATTTAGATCCGTATTTTCTAATGCGTTAATGTGGAAAGCGCGTGATAAGGTATCGGCAATTGTATTGGTTTCACCCTTAATATATTGTATGTCATTGGTAAATTGTGAAATAAAATCCAAATGTCTTGTTTGCCTGGGACTTCGGTCGGTCTTAGAATTTAGTGCGTAGGTTAGTGGTTTGTGGTCTGTGTAAACGATAAATTTTCTTCCTTCCAAAAGATGTCTAAAGTGTTTGATGTTTGAGTAAATAGCTAATAGCTCACGGTCGAAAGTGCTGTACTTTTGCTCGGACGGACAAAGCTTTTTGGAGAAGAACGCAAGTGGTTCTGACTTATTGTTGAAGTGTTGTTGTAAGACGCCACCAATAGCAACGTTTGATGCATCTACTGTCACGGATAATATTGCTTTGTGGTTGAAATGATTTAGCAAAACTGTTGATGAAAAACTTTCTTTAATGTGTTCAAAAGATTGAATTGATTTTTCGTCCCAAACTAATATTTTGTCTTTTGTTTTAATAGCTTTGTTAATAATGTTATATATGTAAGTTGCTGATTCTGCCAATTTGTTTATGTACCTGTGATAGTAGTTTACCATGCCCATGAATTTCTGTGCTTGTTTTACTGTCTTTGGACGTTCAAAATTACGAATAGCTGAAACTTTTTCTTCTGAGGGTTTAATGCCCTCTCTTGAAATATCGTGTCCTAAAAAGTCTATATGTGTAGCACCAAATACACACTTGCTAGGTTTAATATTTAAGCCAATTTTTTCTAATCGTTCAAAAAGTACTCGTAGGTCTTTTGTATGTTGTTCTTCGTTTTCACTTGCTACTAGTATATCGTCAATGTAGACGAAAGTGAATTCTAAACCTTCAACTACCTCATTAATGAACCTTTGAAACGTTTGGGCGGCGTTTCTTAAACCAAACGGCATGCGCGTAAACTCATACATTCCGAAGGGAGTGGTGATTGCCGTTTTATAAAGGTCTTCTTTTGCCATTGGTATTTGATAATCGATCTGACCAGATCGATTTTGGAAAATATCTTTTTATTTCTTAGGTTCATGTTTAGGTCATAAATGTGAGGTAGGGGGTAACGATCTGGTACTGTTACGACGTTAAGTCTTCGAAAGTCACCACAAGGACGCCAGTCATTAGGGTCCTTTTTGGGCACAAGGTGTAGTGGTGATGCTGCAGGGGAATTTGATGGTTTGCAAATACCAGACTTGATCAAAAATGTAAATTCTTCTTTAGCGATTTTATATTTAATAGGGTCTAGACGGCGAGGTCTAGAAAATGGTAGAGGACCTTCCGTAATAAGTCGGTGTACAGTGGAATGTAAAACGGGTTTTGTGTAATCTGGCTCGGCTATTAATGAAGGAAATTCTTTTATTAATCTTGTATATTGATTGTCAACTGCGAAAATTTTTGGTAAAGGTGTGTTGCAAAGGTATGATATAGTGTTCACTGACAGATTTGTTAATGGGTCAACAAATTTTTTATTTTTCATAACGATTAGTAAACCAAATTTGCACAAAAAGTCTGCACCTATGATTGGCTTTTCTATGTCCGCTATTAAAAATGTGAATGGGAATTCCCGTCTCAGCCCTAAATTAACATTTAGAAGTTTTTTTTATACGTAGCTATTGTTGAACCATTAGCCGCGGTAAGGATGATATCAGAAGAGCGTTTGGTATTTGGAAATTTATAAGTTGGAAGTACAGAAATTTCTGCACCGCTGTCAATTAAGAATTTTTGTCTATTATCTTTGTCGAATATGAATAAGCGACGTGTGGGAATGTCTAATCCGCCGTTGTTCGTCGCTGCAACAACAGGCGTATTTAGTTTGACGGCTTATCTTTTGAAAAGGAGCAAGGCTGTTCGCATCTTCTTGCCTTATCTCCGAATTTGTAGTGATATCTACAAAGCCAATTTGGTTTATTTTTGGATTCTGATCTCTGTCTAAATCGATTTCTAAAGTTGTTTCGACTGCGAGACCTTGATCTCGAATGATTTTCATCAAACTGTCGTCGCAGTGAGCTTATTTCGAGCGAAAGCTTTTGAATACTTTCGCAAATTAGAGTATTTGTTTTGATTAAATTGGCCGTAATTGAATCGCTTTCTCTAATCTGGGGGCTGTGGTCTATTGCAGATATTTCGTTTTTATTAGTTATTTCCAAAATATTATCGGCAATCTTAGTTAGTTCCTTAACCCGTATTCTCCGGAATTAAGAAATATCCATCTAAATGTTTTCAAACTTCTAAGTTTACTCTACACCGGCCTATTACATATAAAAAATAACATATTGTAAAAAAAAATTTTGCGGACTTTGATTTATAAACTGGCATCATATGATGCCTCTAGGCGAATCCGTGTACAAAAGAGAAAAGTTCTGTCGGCGATAAACATAAACAATTTATTATTTCTTTTACAGTTAAGCTTAAAATTTGTTTTCATTTACACTTATAGATACCTTTTTTGTTTATATATAGTTTTTATTTAGTATGGTACGGTAAAAACACTCAACACAGAGGCCCACATTACACTTGGAGCATTCAGTTCGAACTCTCGACGTGCAATCAGATCCAGCGCAGCGTCTTGGCTTGTTACCTTGCGTCTTTCGAACAAAATGGGCGGTTTTATCAAATCGTGCCACATCAGCTCCAGCAGAAATTTTTGGTCTTTTCCCACCGCCTTTTGGTAAATGTTTGTATTTCAATAAATACGACATTGCCAATTCACGTCGAAACTCCAATTGAGACAAGGAAGTATTTGGTCGAGCGAGGAGCCATGCATTTTGGACACACACATCCAAAAGCCATGTGAACAATGGCCACCACCATTTTTTGCCACGAATGGATATGCGATAGGCATTTATATTTTGATCCATTCTGTCTGTACCACCCATATTTTTATTATACATTTGGATGGAGTAAGGGATACTGACATTAACATATTTCAGTTCACTTTTACTCCATCTCTTCACACTACTTTCGGGGTCAGCAGCCAAACATGTGGATATGACAGTCACCACAGCATTATCCCTCCAGCGGGTTAGCAAAAAATTTCTTTTACAATACTTCGCAGTGGCGCATTCAGTATAACCTCTTTTATTTTTACCGAATTCCTTGTAATTCGTACCGAAGTTATTTTCGCCTAAGCGATTGTCTCTTACGGTACCAGTACAATTGTATCCACGCTTTTTCAACTCGTTTAACAGAGGGAACGTAGTAAATAAGTTATCACAATATATGTGATAGGGAAACCTTGACTTCGTCAGAGGATATTTATCTAATAAGCGAAGTACCGTCGCTGCACATTTTCCAAATTGCGCTTCCGTATTTTCGTTGCCTTCAAAATTTTTGCCTTGGTAAGGATCAAACGCAATCAAATATCCGGACGGTGAATTCTGGCACCAGATCTTGTATCCAAAACGAATAGGTTTATTCCTAATTGCTTGCTTGAATCCGTGCTTTCCAAAATAGTCTACCATTGCTTCATCATGCGATATTGCTGAAGAAGGTGTATAGTTATCCATGCATTTCTTCTGAATGTGTGAAATCAGTGGACGTAACTTGGAAAATTTGTCCTTTGTGTCCAGTTGAATATTCGATTGAAAATGAAGTGCTTTCATTATTTTATCAAACCTATCTCGTCTCATAGCTTCGTAAATTGCAATAAACGTAAATCATCGCTGGTATTCCAGTACATATGTTTTCCTGGTAACTGATTGTATCCTGATACCAACAAAATAGCTATGAATACTCTGAGATCTTCTATATTTACGTCAATATCTACAAAATATTTTTCTTGCGAATATTCCGAACTAGCTGTAATAATGTGGCCGAGTATTTCATCATCAAAAAAGAGCTCAAAGTAATGGCTAATTGTATTGTCGGCAATATTATCGGCCTCAACCTGTGGAAATAAGATCGCAGGCTCACTTTTACCACCACTCTGCCACTCAATGTGAGATTTTCGTAACTTTCCAGGCGGAGGTGGGCTGTCATCCATGTCTAATGCAAGTAGCTCTCTTGTGCACGTTTTGCTGTTTCTCAGCTCTGCAGGTGCCATTAACTGGTTTCTGGACAATGCATTGACATCGCCACTCTCATCATCGGAATCCTCATCTGTAAGAATATTCACATCCGGCGGTTCACTAAAAATATCCCGAACGTTATCGTCGTCTTCATCTTCCGGGATATTCAAAATTTCAGCCAAAGACAACTGTCTAAAAAAATATAAATGTACTAACATTCTCCTAGCGGCATCATATGAGTACATCAAAATTCATCAAAGCATATTTACTTTTCTATTTTCACAAATCTAATTTTAATTGCTTATATATATTATTTAGTTCTTATATTTTTGAAAAGAATATGCTAAAGAAAGTATTTTTTCCAAATTTATATAATATTGTACTTACTTCGAAGTAGACATCGGATTTTTTTAATTATTTTTAAAATCGGTCAATTTCAATGCGTAATTACTCACTCTCCACTTCACTTTTAAAGCAACACTAATTGAATTCAACAAGAGAAACACTTGTATTTTGTGAAATAAAACCACCATGAACTAACGGTATTTATAACGACTTTTTGGCACACGTTTTTTACCATGCGTTTCGGTGGCATCATATGATGCCTCTAGGATAATATGGGTTAATATCGGTGGTACTAGAACCCGCTAAAATTGCGTTCAGGTTTTTGGGTAACTTTCGGTGCCAAAGTTTTTTGAGCATACCTTCGCCGAAATTGGAACCAGAAAGTAGGACTAACGAGCTATAAAATTCGGAGGGCTTGCGGTCGCCAATCTCTGAATCGGATAAAATTTTGTCTAATTTGGAGTTTTCACTTAGCGAATGCCTTTCGACTAAAACCTTTTTTAATTCTGTGTATGTATTGTTTTGTGGTGGGTTTTGAATAAAATCTAGTATAGTAATTATAACTTCTTGTGGAAGTGCAGTTATGGTGTGTTCAAATTTTGTCACCTCTTGAGTAATGCCCTTTGTTCTGAATTGCATTTCTGCTTGCACAAACCACGCTTCTGGGCAATTGGTCCAGAAAGGTGGCAGCTTGACCGAAGTAGCGGAAATTTCGTTGTGTGGTTGTCTTGTGCAATTATTTTGTAAATGTTCATCTGGTAAATCTATCAGAGAAGTGTTTTGTGTATCTGTGTGTGTGTTTTGTTGAGGGTTTTAGGTGAATGGAACATGGTAGCTTTGAAAAGTTTAAAATCTCAGAGAGGAAGTTTACAAGATATTTAAAGGAAAATTTAATATAATTTAATTAATATAATTACAGTACTCGGTAATTACTAATAATATATTTTAAATGATATTAATTTTTAAATTTTAATTTAAAGTACAATATATTTATGTATGAAAATCAATTACTATATATAATCACGTGTTTTAAATATTTAATTGCATTTAAAAAAAATTAATTGCATTTGAAGAAACTTATCTTAAATATACTGCGGCTTCCAGTGACCTCGACCTTGCTGAAAAATGTTGTTTTTGTTCCGACACAAGTTAAAATTGAAACTTCTATAGTATACGTTTTCGACAGCTGATTGCGCAACTATAAGATCCCGGATGAGAGTACCTCATTTGGTAAAATTTACATCCATTTACGAATTGCAGTCTAATGCACTTCTTTTGTGTATTTAATAATTGCTTTTAATTCGATTTCATTATTTTTTATTTGTTAGTTTTTAGAATATTGTAAAACATGAAAGTTGTCGCTTGAATTGGAAGATCAATGTATCAATCAATTACGTCAATATTTTTATCTTTAAGTAACTGCCAAATTTTAATTTAATGCGTCAATTTTTAAACATTTAAATGTTTTTAAAATCCATCATCATTTATCCATTTTCATTTTTAAGAATTTCTTTATATTGATTAACTTATATTCATTAACTGATATATTAATTTATATTGATTAACTGATTAATTAATTAATTAATTACGTATCTTTTAGTGCACGTCTTTTGGATTAGTGCGAATTTTTGAATTTTGATTTCTTTGATTTCTTAATTTTTAAACTTTCTTTTTACTCCACTGAAGACATTTCATGTTATATATTTCTTTTACATTTTTAATTATTATGTATATATTTTGGTTAGTTATATTTTCATTTTATATTCGCGCTTAAGTTTTTATTGTTTTAAAATATACTTTGTTTATCCGCACCAATTTCCACTAACAAATAAAACGCGTATTCAAAGAGAATGACCTGCAACTTCTCAATTCGTCGCTCCGATGAACAGAATATGCTTTGAGAACCCTTTTTTTAAGTATAGATCCTTTTCATACTATAACAGTTCTATTCTTCCACTCTATGGACAGTCCAAAGTCCAATAAATTTTATGGAAATAACCCTTTAATTCGTGTAAACTATCAACATTCTTGAAAGCGCTTCTCGCACAAATTAAAAATTCAGTTTCTTTCTTTTTAGTTCCTGGAATCTTTTGATTCGTAGTGGCAGGATCGCCAATTGTGGAATCCGACGCATGAAATTAATAGTAAATTTTTGTTTCTATATATTTTTTATAAAATTTTATTACGTCCAAAATTACGTCTATTCTTGATACAAAATTTTTTATTCTGAAGAAAAATTTTAACAGAGAAAAATATTTAATATTTAAAAATCAAAAATTGCTTAAATTTAAAACGAACAAAGTAAAGAACAAAAAGTAAAAGTATGACCCTACACCCACCATGTTCGTGAACGACATAGTAAAATTCATTTATGTAAAAAAATAACGACGTGAGACAAAAGGAGTTGAATAAATACTTCTTGAACTCCTGTTTGGTTTTAATTCGTTATTCTTTTGGAGTTATCATTCAATAATGCTCGTTTAAAGTATTGGCCGATTACACGACCCATCAAGATTAAACATTACATTATAGTCGAAACAAAACTTACATACTTGCCGTATAAAAGGCATGAAAAAGAAATGAATAAAAATTGGCGCGGTCCATCTATATAGAAAGTGACTGCGTCATCCTTGCTGTAATATCACAATATTCGATAAGAATTGGTGCTATTGGTTACATATTTAACCAGAGATTGAAACTTTTATAACTTTTATTTTAAAAGTCTCGGAATAACAGTTATTCAATGACTTTTCTTTTTAAAAGTTAGAAATAAAAGTCTTTCGAAGACTTTTATTTTTAAAAGTCTTTGATAAGAGTTATTTAAGTCTTATATTTTTATAAGCCTTTGATAAGAGTTATTTAAGACTTTTATTTGAAAAAGTTTTTTTTAAGAGTTATTTGAGACTTTTTCACTATATAAGTCTTTGGAAAAAGTCTTTTGTTGATTAGGTGGTGGTCAAACCAACCAGGCTCATTGAGCTATATATGCTCTTAGAGCTCTATATATGCTCTTAGAGCTCTTTAATATTATAATCGATCGAATTGGATTTAGAAGCGAGTGGAAGGTGGGTGGAAACTACACTAGGGTATTTTCAACCCAAAAAAATATTTGTTCTATAATTGATTGGAAATGTGGCAAAATATATTTTGGACATAGTGAGAGGTGGGTGGGGCCACTCTAAGTGGTCACATGGGGGCGTTTTGACCAAAAATTTTTTTTTTACTAATCGATAGGAAATTAGTTGAAATTGATTTTGGACATGGTTAGAGGTGGGCGTGGGTCACCCTATGTGGGCGTTTTTTACAGAAAAAATTTTTTGTCGAACGAATCTTCGTTTGAATGACGCAGTTATCTCTTCATGTTACAAAGTATTTTGGCTAATGTTTTCTTTTTCTAATGCGTGTAGGTAGCAAATGCACATGTGCATATATTCATGTTTATTTACACTCATTGAAATTTTTTGTAGGAGAATAAAAAAATGGGAATATTTGAAGATTTTTTACTTCTCAATATGCAAATAAACAGCTCTATACCTTTTTTGAAATACTCGTAATTTGCAAAAGCTGTGAAGCATTGTTTTCTTTTTACAACCCGACCAGCAACAGTTTGTTTCTTACAATGCGAGAATATGCGTATGACGCAATATTGGGCGTTTCCAAGAAGTGCATATAAATATACACTGGCCTCACAGAACATAAAGAATCTATCCAGAAGCTACTTCTTAATGAATAGCTGAAAAGGTTGACAAATTTTATGGCCTTCGTGCTCGTGCTCAATTCTAAGGAAGAGCTTTGGCCTGCAATTTTCTATCCAGCACTTCAAAAGTGCAATAAAACTCATTAGAAAAGGTTCAATGTGAAATTGGCCACCCAATTTGACACAATTGGAAACACCCAATATTTCGTCATACGCATATTCTCGCATTGTAGGAAACAAACTGTTGCTGGTCGGGTTGTAAAAAGAAAACAATGCTTCACAGCTTTTGCAAATTACGAGTATTTCAAAAAAGGTATAGAGCTGTATATTTGCATATTGAGAAGTAAAAAAAAATCTTCAAATATTCACATTTTTTTGTTCTCCTACAAAAAATGTCAGTGAGTGTAAATAAACATGAATATATGCACATGTACATTTGCTACCTACACGCATTAGAAAAAGAAAACCTTAGCCAAAATACTTTGTAACATGAAGAAATAACTGCGTCATTCAAACAAAGATTCGTTTGACAAAAAAAATTTTTCTGTAAAAAACGCCCACTTGGGGTAACCACGCCCACCTCGAACCATGTCCAAAATCAATTTCAACTAATTTCCTATTGATTAGTAAAAAAATTTTTTTTGGTCAAAACGCCCCCATGTGACCACTTAGAGTGGACCCACCCACCTCTCCCTATGTCCAAAATATATTTTGCCACATTTCCTATCAATTAGTGAAAAAATATTTTTTGGGTTGAAAATACCTTAGTGTAGTTTCCACCCACCTTCCACCCGCTTCTAAATCCAATTCGATCGATTGTAATATTAAAATGACTATGGTGCAGCTCTAAGAGCATATGTAGCTCAATGAGCCTGGTTGGTTTGACCACCACCTAATCAACAAAAGACTTTTTCCAAAGACATATAGTGAAAAAGTCTCAAATAACTCTTAAAAAAACTTTTTCAAATATAAGTCTTAAATAACTCTTATCAAAGACTTTTAAAAATAAAAGTCTTTCAAAGACTTTTATTTTTGAGTTTTAAAAATAAAAGTCTTTCAAAGACTTTTACGTTTATTTTTGAGAAATAAAAGTAAAAGTCAGACTTTTACTTTTAAAAATTAAAGTTAGAAATTGAGTGAAAACTTTTATTTTTAAAAGTAAAAGTAAAAGTCTGACTTTTATTTCTGAAATTTGAGAATAACTCTTATTTTCGAGCACTGTATTTAACTAATAGTTTATTGATGCAAAGTCATGTGCTTTTAATATTTCTCCAACACGACTATATTAAAGTATGAACAAAACATATTTTTGCAGTAAACTACTTTCAAAAGTAATAAAACTTTCAAAAAAATTATAAACATATAAAAATATTATATAAATATCATTTAATCTGTAAATGGATGTTATCTTAGCTTTGCTGCAAGACTTCTTTATCTTCAAAACAAATATTCTTTGGGATCAGACAAAAATCGATCCCTTAACCGCTTTTAGCAAATTTGGTTAATTGCTAGCTGCGATGCTCATTGTGAAGTAATTTCTTTTCAAATTTTAAAAACGAACTCATTGGTTCAAAATTTAAAAATTATTTCAACAAAAAGCTAAAAATTTCAAAGAAATCGTTTGTGTTTGTATTTGTGTAAATCACTAATTTGTGAACTAACTGATAGTAGTAATAACGGATAATAGTAGTAACAGTTAAATCAATAATTAAATACACGCTAAAAATGTATTCATAATCTAATACGAACAACTATAATTGTGATTGATTCTTTTTACCAAAACAAAAAAAAGATTAATTAAATCTTATAATATTAACCCACACTGCTTTCAAAATTATAATTAAAATTTATTTATATCTGTCGAAAAGAAACACAGTGTAATTAGGAATATTTTTGTATAAGCTTAGACCACTTTCAAAAACAACAATTCGTAATCTAACCGAGATAGGAAACCTTTTTTGCCTTTCACAATCATGTGCGAATAAACTCGGTCTCATCATTATGAATGATATTTCGATTCTTTTCCCGAAACATAAATAAAAAATCATCAACTTCATAGCATTAATAGGAATACTGTATTCCATTGGGCTTCTTACTGAGATCCCACAATTGATGATTGCACTGATGAAACCAAGGTATTTATAACAAAAAATAGTTTATTTTTACAAAACTTTCTTTAGCTTTGAAAATTAGCCGCGTACGCAAAAGCCTTGATTGAAAGCTTCCTTTTATAAAGGAAGCAATAATAAAACAACAAATATAGATAAACTAAAAAAAGCAGCAAAGCTTACAACTACAAAAACAGGCCTTCTAAGCCATATTAACTGAACATCAGAAAAATATACCCATCGAAGTTGTCCAGCGCATCTTACATGTTGTTAGCGCATCTTACATCATGTTACACGCAAGCATGCCGTTAGGGAGAAGAACAGTGCTGACTCGAGTGAACAAATAAATTAAAAGCAATTTAAATGATAGAAATGTGAGGCAGTAATAAAGGTATTAGATGCTAAACTTTTGACATGGAAGCATTGTTCAAGAGGCAGATAAGTATCAAGAGGCAGATTCAAGAGTGTAGACCTCATTACTATCTTATATAATCGACAACCAACGACCATGGCTGTAACTTAGCCTTATTGCGCCTTTGTACCTTTGGAAACCTATTAGATAAGATGAGGACTTCCTTTTAGGTAAGATTAAGGCCTATCTGAAACCTCTTCCTGTCTTTGGCTCCCTGTAGCCGGTCGGTTGGGGAGTGTGTCCCCTCAAATATTTTTCCCTTTTTACTGGTCACTGGCTCACACGATTTAGTGTTTGTCAAGAGCAGAAATAAGTTGTCAGACAATTGGACTTCTATGGGCATATTACGTCTCAAAGATTATCTATCTAAAATTCCTTTAGCGAGTAGCTATTGAGTCCGTGATCTAGACATATTGCTGTAACCCATAAAGTGGGTTCGCCCTCCACTTCGGAAATAATGGTGTAGATGACCAGGTTTAAGTGGACGAAGAATTCTAAATTATTTGCCACTGCGATCAAAATTATTTTGAGTTTAATTATGAGAAATTACGAAATTTTTCCCAAGGATATTCATTCTTCATATAATTTGAAATTCGTTTAACGCTTCTTGAAACAATAAGCGCATCCCGCGAATGTTTTGTGTGCCCAATTAAATAATACTTTAAATAACAATTAATTTAATGCGTCTAATTACCACCAGTACCTTTATGTTTATCATATGGACAAATACTCTGAAGTAGTTATTAGATAAATAGCATCTCCCTATCCAATTTTTCAAGCCACAGAGGCTTGATTTCTTCGGAACGAAATTAAGCGATTGGTTGTAGTATCCTTAAATAATGATTATATAAGCGGTCACACGATAGGTCGATAATTTTGTTTCTATTGGCCAAGCTTGAATTGGCATTCCCAGAATGCCGACAATATTTAATTTACTTTTGATCTGCTGCTCTATACTACTTCCAATTGTGGGTAGTCACACTCAAATATTTTTTCTCTCCATGAAGACCTCCGAACAATTACTACACTATGCAGTAAGCCACAGACATTTTACCAACACCATTCCATATCGTTAGTCGGTATGGTAGTTGTAAATCCATCGGAAAACCGTCACAAAGTCTGTAACCTTAAAATAAGAAATAAGAAAAACGAAAATGATAACTGCAAACAATTTTGCTGCAAAAAAACTGCAAGTGTTAGAAGGAGGAAATTAGACATTAATGCAATGAATATGATGCAGTGTTTTTTTAGGCAAGGTAGATTAAATAAAGAATGTGTGAAGATTTATCCGATTTCAAAATTAAAGAAGACAGTTAGTATTTTCGGAATGACTCAGATAAACAGATAAATAAACCGGAAGTGAGAGAAACCGGGGTCAGTATAGAATTCAGTATAGAAGAATGAAAGCAAGACACTCCCAATTGAATACACGGAAATTTTGACTTTGTATTTACATTTGACTTCTGCGTTATCTGGGTCAACCTAGAATTTGTAGTTACGCGAGGGTAACCCAACCGCCAGCCAAAACGTTGCGTTTAGCAAAACAAGCCTTCTGGGTTCCCAATTCTCACTCTTACAACTACACCGCAGTGTCGATTACGTAAGATTTGAGTTTTCAGTCATAACAGCTATTATTTAGGCTGATGGGTGACAAATGAAGCATGGCCCGCACAACCCAGCAAAACACACTTACGTTGTTATAACGGATACCATATGTGGTTCAAATAACGGATACCATAGGTGGTTCTTATTGATTGGGATCAGAATGAGGATCTCAGCCAACAGGTCGTACCCGTTGGCCAACCGATTGACAGACGAAGCCCAATGCAAACTTTTGTGAAGAAAGACGCGTGAATTTACAATATCCCTTCGGGTATAGGATATAAAATCCATAGAGTCTAGGATCGAGACTAGGATACAAGGAACACTTCACAGTTAACAAAAAGGGGAAAAAAGGTGATGATAAGCACAAAACTATTTTTATTATTAAAAAATAAATTATTATTACTTTTGCTATTATTGCTTCTGTTATGTGGCAAAATTCCAAAATATCATACACCAAAGACAAAAGCCGAATCAATGGCAAAAGGGATATATAAATAATAATACTTGGTATTATTAGCGACTCGCTCAGTGCTGGACACGTGGTACGAAAGCTTTTTGTAACTGAAGACATCTTTGCAGGTATCACTGCTAAGCATAAAATGGTTATCCTTATTTTTCAAATTTCTTCCTCCTGTCCCTCTCTAACCCTCAAAGACGTTATAATGTGGTGTCATTTGCTTCAAGCGAATGCAGAAACCCTTCTGCAAGTGAAAACCAGCAAATGAGAGACAGGCATTTCTTCTCTTCAACATTTCTCCTTCCCCTACGCTTTAGAATTGCCACATCTTCAGTCTATTTACATTCTTCTCATAAGTCTAAGGTATGCTTCAAGTTATCGTTTTTAACCCATTTTGTATGCAAAATCGAACCGTGTTTGTGATTGTGTGACATCTCGAATATATCGTGGTGACTTAGTTTTTGCTGTTTCTTCCTTTTGTTGGCTTTTCTGGTGATATTGCTGGTTCCTGCTGTTGTTGGTTGCCGTTGACGGTACTGGTAGTGGTAGTTTTGCAGCTGTCACGAATTGTCACGACTCGTGATGGCGCGACCCTGGTGTTACTAAAATCAACCGATTGGTGGATATTGATTTACGGTGTGATGAAAAATTCATGAAATTTTCAAATGTAAGGAATTTAGCCTGTCATTGCCTTTAGAGTTTATATAATTTTACTTCTACAATTGAAACTAAACTAAATAAAATTTTGTGATTTCGCGAAGTACAAAATTATTCACATCTTGAGATGACAATCATGCTTATTCCAAATTAAAACGTATGCAAAACTTTTCCATGCAATAAGGAGTTTTTACTGGGTAACCAAGGAATGGCATATTCTGTTTTGGAAAAGGCAGATCGATGGGAGTGAAAAAGGAATATGATAATCAATAACAATTGAAAGAAAATCATTAATATTTTATTCTTGAATTCATTGCGTTAGACTAAGCGTTTCTTGGTTAGATATAATATTTCTCATTTTTATGTAATAATTAAATATTTTCAGTCTGCGGTATTTACTTCAGATTTTACGAAATACCATTATCAATTCATTACCACGAATATGATGGCAGATTTACCTTATCATTCGCCACACCGTCAATGTCCTGAACCACGGCATACAACAAACAAGATGCATTTTCGAAACAGACACCGATATCAAAATACATAAATAAATAATCAAGCAGCTCGCCCGTTCACACCTACTCTTAAGGGTACTTAATGTACTCGTCATTAACTCATCTGTAGATTTTTTAATACCGCTCTCAAAATTGCTGGAAGCGTATCTTCTTTCCAGTGTACACATTTTTTAGTGTGGTGTTTGTGGATAGGCGTCCGAAGGTAGACGTCGTTGGTAACGAATTAGAGAAGGGGAGGTAGGTGTAGAAAAACATATACATTCCTGCTCATTATTACTTCCTGAGTCCATTTATCGACGTCTCTCCGCCTGTAGGTCTGTAGATGTGACTGTGGGCCTATGCACCTGCATGCCTATCTGTGAATACCAAGGTTACAGCCAAACAGAAAGAGGTGTCGACATGAAATTGGCCACGTATATTCGTTTTCAGTGTGTGCTTGGAATGCAAAATGGAAGAAATCGAGCCAACGACACGCCTAGTGTCATAGTAAATATGACTTCATTAATATTTACTGAATAATTTCTTAGTCTTTAGAGCAGATATAAATCTGCTTTTGTAATCCGATTATAAACATCCAAGAACAAATTATCTCCCTAAAAATGAACATGGTCCGCCAACAGGAACAGGCAAAAACATGTTTGCAGTGGAACCGATGTTCTAAGTTTGTGAGGTATGCTCCCCACTAGTGGTTCCTTCGTGCCAAAATCCAAAAAATCGGCTCACTGTCACGACTATTGTTAGATAAATACAAAAATGTCCAAAAGTAGTAGGGCCTTTATCGGGCTTAGCGAGTTTACAGTGGAATTTGAAGATAGTATTTCATAACCGGGTTGATCGTCTCGGATGTTTAATTCCACAAAAAAATACTTATTATAAGGGTCATACTATATTACGGATTTATGCCCTCTGAAGACATTTTTCTGTTACTCTTAATCAAACGTTAACAAACGATTTTGCGAAATTTTTCGCCTTCAGTTTTTTTTGTTCTCCTTTCTACGTGTTTCCTTGATATATTCGTATTTATTATCTTACTAAATTATACACAATTATACAAAATTATAAAGGCACCGTTTAAGATGCTGAAGTATTTCAAAGATTTATAAAGTAAATTTCTCTAATTAAATTTTGTCGTTTCCCTTCATTCTGACTATCGTTAGGCAAATGAAATCATTAGAAATTAGAGAGGTGCCACATCCCTTGATCTTCGTGTTTTCAGCAAATATTTCAGATGGAGCCTTAGGAATCGTTCGCATTTTGAATACGATTCCAAATGCGAATTATTATTTTTTTTTTTTTTGGTTTTGTTGTTCAAACATTACTGCCTGTAGACGAAATATGTTTAATATGGTATTAGTCTTATATTTGAGAAATAAACTCAATCATGAAATGATGGGTGAAGGTGGGAGTGAGGCGAGATTTGTGAAATATGAGACGTATATTCTTTGATATCATGGATTGTTTGAAAATGAGCGAAAATAGCGCGCCCAGTAATATGCAATTAAACTATATCATTGTGCACTTTATTGAAGAGCGTTGTGTTGAAGATGACTTAGTAGATCTAAATTTAACAAGAAAGGGAAATTGTAGCATTAAAAGGAACAGACCACTGATTCTCAGGATCACACTATAAGTTAATATTATAGGTTAAGGGATACAAGTTTAGGCCGGTTGAATTTAGCATTCACACATGTTTATTGTTATCATTTTTTTGTAGTCATTCGCCATTTTTGCTATTGTTGCCCTTCGTGATTGTTTTCTCATGTTATTTGGATAATAACTTTTGGAGTTTTTTGAAGTTGCCTGGCATGCAAAGACGGAACGTGGTGTGGTTCTCATGCGAAACTGAACTGACGTTAAAAAACGTGATGCCCGAGCAGCAATTCGTTGGATACAACAAAAATTTTCCTTGTTATTATAGCTCTTGATTGTTTTGTTGTGTTCGTCATTTGATCATTTTGTCATTCTCTCATGTCACCTCCCTATTATTCCTTTTGCGGCAACTATTTTTATGTCACGTGCGCATGGTAGTCGCTGGCAATCATGTCCTGTTACTTGCAAAAGTATGTTGCAGGCAGGAGTTGCAGTTCGCCTCCGTTTTTGCTGTTTTTCTTCTGATTGTAATTGTTGCTGCCGCTGATGTTGATGATGGCATGACTGAAGTGTGACATTCTCTTCGTTTGTCTGTTCTCTGCCTGGATGATGAAAATAACTGCTGACAATCTACTGAACGTGACAATTAGCAGTTACTCATTTTTCTGTAATTTTATTTCACTTCTGATGCCGATGCTGCATTTGATGCAGTAGTCGTTCTTGATATTTTACCTTTTATGTCGATAGTATTTTAAAAAATAGTTTTAATTAAATTAGTGATATGAATTTTTAATATGAGACCATTTTTAGTTTATTGTCAATCACCGTATGCATTAGTGTTGTATATTTTTTTTTAGCATTGCTGTAGAAAAAATATCGACAGATAATGACCGAGATGCGTCAAAACGAAAGACAGAATACTGAATTGGTCTTTTTTTAATAATCCAAACAATACTACCAAATCTGTTGTTTTAGCGTCTCGCTGAATTTTTGTGAACTTCTATTACCCTAAAAGTCGAAAAATTTAGAAATTTTAATTTACATATACTGAATTTATTATTTCTGACACGTTCCGTAATTTTCGAAAATATAAATAATCCTGATCGCTTTAATTTCGTGGTTATAAATAACCATGGTAATTAAATTATTATAAGGAAATTTTCTATAACATTTGTTATGGATTTGACATGACATCCTAATTAAGAAAAAATAAAAAGAGTTGGCAACCCTTTTTTTGTTTGGTTCGCCCAGACAGTGAGAAATAGATACATAGAGTTTTTTTGGAGAATAAAATAAAGCAACCACGAAATTTGGATTTTTCTTTTTTCTTGAACAAGAATAGATAGCGAAGTCAGTTAAAAACTATTAGACTGAAACAAAATTTTTTGTCAACACTAATCAATTTCGTTGTGACTGGAGTTGCCATATAATTGCATTTTATGCACTTAAGGCATGCATAGTTTGGGCTTCTCAATGCCTTCTTTCTCCTCTCCCTATCCATAACCTTCTCCTAATTTTCCTTTCTTTCTCATTCTTCTCTTTTCATCCTCTATTTTTTTGTATTATTTTATTCCTGCTGATCCCAACGTCAGCTTTGGCGCTTTGCAACATCATGGGGTATTATGTTGGATCTGTCTGTTTGGTATGAGAAAAGAAATGACATGATTTTTTATGGTACTAAGCGAAACTTTATGAAACGTATTGGGCCAAAAGCGGCATGCCTTTCATCGAATTCTTTCTTTTTCTCCCTCTTTTCCGCTTTATCCCTTTCATTATTTTCATAATTTTAATATGATTTCTTCCTCAAGGACCCACTCAAATGTTTTCATTTGATTGTTTTCTTTACGTTAATGGATAACTCTTAATTTCCAAATAACGGGTTTAGTCTTCTGAATACTTGGCTGAAAGCAACCAATATTTCCAACCTTTAGCCCCATGAATTCTTCTCAGATGAGATCAGAGGCTGCAACCGGTTTGATTGTTGGCGACTATGACTACAGCGGTAACGGTGATTACAATTGCGGATTTCTGTCACCGTTATGGAAAATTTTGTCATAGGGCTATTTTGTTGTCTTGAAGATGAGTTAGTAGATATATATTAATCAAGAAAAGACAAATGTAATGTTAAAAGGGACATGCACGGCCTACTAATTGCTATAATCAGACTATAAGTTTCCATTATGGCTGTAGAGTGTATAGGCTTCGGGCAAATCGATTTTCTGTTTGTGGGAAAATCGATAAATATGTTGAAGTGATACTCGATTGGTATAAATGAAACGATTAACTGCAAATGCAATAAATTTAAATAACATTTATTTTAGCGAATGCGTTAAACGATAAGGAGGACAAAATCGTTTATTACTGAATTTAAGTTAAAAGAAAACAGTTTGTTTTATTATTTGAATTATTTATTTAAAGAGTTGATGAAAATTGAGTATATACACACATATCACACTACCAAAATGTTGACAAATGTAAAATTATTTAGAAAACATTAAACGCATTTTACAAAATCGCCCGAAATTACAAACAGAGAGTGAGTAAAACACAATCAAATTTCAAGGAAGTGGGAGGATAAACTCGAATATATAAAAAATGTGAATTATGGATTCACATCCAACTAACATCTTCCAAACCCCAACCAGCACCCTCTATTCGCACTGAAATATCAAACTATTATGAATAAATTAAAGAATTGGAATCAGGAAATTAATTATGGTCATGAGCTCATATGAGTGTATGTGCGTGTGTGCGTGTTAGCGTGCTATGTCTTATAATACATAAATTGCAAGTATTAGAAGACATATAACGCTCGCATGCACACACACTCATATGAGCCCATGACCATAATTAATATTCTGATACCAAAAAGAAAATGCTCAAATATTTATTCAGTGACTTTCGTCTTAGTTTTTGATGCAAATTTTACAATTTGTCATCGCTAATTAACGGATACCCACACGAAAAATTTGAACAAATTGTATTTTGAACAAAACGTCATTCTGTGTTATGACTTCCGTTTCTTTGCGTTTGTATATTGCTGACTGTTTAGAACTTTCAAAAAGTAAATCAAGAAAAAAAATCGCTGTATAACAATGCCAAAAAAAAAATAAAAGAATAAACAAATCAGAAGTGCAACAAAACAAGAGACAAATAAATGCATGCGAGAGAAATTCAGTGAAAAAATATTCAAATTTCGAAAAAATTGCGGATCACGAGTCACGAAAGATGCATCCTGTTGATTTTCTATTCACTGAATGCGTTTGTGTTTGATTGCGTGTGTATTTGTGTGATCGCAAGTTCTATGTTCATTTATTCTTTTGATTCTTGACATTTTTCCTGACAATGTGCATAAAATTTTACTATTGTAAAAATTTTGCGAGAGAATAAGATTAAATAAAGGGTAAACAAATCAAAATTTATATTTTCATCTCCAGCACCACCACCAGCGCTGAAAAAATAAACGTAAAAACAACTACAATCATTATAGCAAACCAAATCATACCAATGTCGTAACCACAGCTTCCACAAAACTACCGAACAAAAAAAAACCAAATGAAATGGATTGAGAGAAATTTAGCAAGCGATTTTGCTATAGTTTGATTTTTGCGAAATCACAATGAATGCAACGTGTAGTGCATGTGGCGCACACTATACACTGCCTGTCTACACACTATACACCACACACTGATAGAATTATATAAAGATAGAATTTTCATAAGCCAACAATGACAACCGTTTATTCATTTATTCATTCATTGAATTCAAAGAAGTCAAAATGGGGCTGTTTTGGGATTAAGGAAATAATACCCTCTAGGAGACGTGATGGGTATTTTTGGATTTCTCAAAAGTGGGCATTATCCCTCTGAAGGCCTTTTTTACCTTTCGAGTTTTGCAAGAGAAAATGTAATCACGTCAACAAAAAAACAATAACACGTACGTTTGCTTCTAAAGCACTGACTGATGATTAGCTGCAATATATATAGATATTGGATTTCTCAATGAGTCTAATTATATACCAAATAACCGTTTATCGACAAGTAATTTTGAATTCATTAAAATAAAATCTATTAAACGACTAAGTCAACATACTCTTTTAACGGTAATGAGTCGTCAGCTTCTCGACGATTACAATGACAATTGTTATCTCCTTCTACGGGAACTTGAAGTGAGTGGGTGCGACGAACTTAATGCATGAATTACCCGCAAATTATATCTAACGTAAATATCGCATATGGGTGGTGACAAATTTTAGTCGATATTTTTCCTTCGTGAATTTGAAGCCAGAATATCAATGAAGGCCTTACCTTCACCGAGGGAGAACATGAAGTGGAAACAGAAAAAGAAAATATTTGAAGCACAGATTTAAGAAGGAGATTTCTTTAATTTGAAATCTTTTTCCTTCAGCTTTCCTTTTAAGTGTGGAATCAATATGTAAAACACTCAATGTTCTGTCATTAAAGTTGCAAGACCAAGATGATTCATCTCTGTTCTCCGCTACATTTTGTCATATCATTTGTAATAAGATTTTCTACATCGTATAATTCCAACAATTTTAAATTGTTCTTGATTTCATTTCCGATAATGCCCAAAATTAAAAGCGTAAAAGGCGTTCAGAAATGAAAACACATCCTGAACGCCTTTTACGCTTTAAAGCCTGCGTACTATCGAAAATTAAATCAAAAACAATTTAAAATTGTGTAAATTATATGATGTAGAAAATGGTATTATTTTTCTCTATATTTAGTTATTTGTCATTACTTTTACATAACTTTTTAAATTTTTTATTTCTGAAATTTTACAGATTAAATGCTTTACAGCATCAAAAATCTTAATCTGCGCAGTAATAAATTTTAGGATTTATCGCTTGTTCCAACAATATCTCTTAACCTCCGCAGACTTTTGGTAAAACATCAACTTTATCAATACTTTCTTACTGTGCGACTTAAACAAAAGCTTAAGGCAACAAGTACTGACTCCATTCCGTTATGGTATGACAATAAACATGGACAACAAGAATAACAATAACAATAATAACAATTATAAATGGACCTTGCCAGCAAAGTTATCGCATGCGTTAACGCAAGTAAGCTGACACAAACATGGCATGACACAAACCTATAATCGTAACAACAACAACAACAAAAATAGTGGCAACAGCAGCAGTAAAGCCAAAACCAAAAACAAAATTGTGAATTGTTCATATTGTTGTTACAAATGTTATTGTTGTTGAAAATCGGCAGCTTTGCAAGAAGTCGATTCACCAGCCAGAGGTCGATGTGATGTGGCTGGAACGAGCTACGTTCATCTTAAAATATTTCCTGCAAGCGAAAATATTCAGATACGTGCAAAGAACAAAGTGCACGTATGTGAGATAGATGCAAAGCGAAATAGGAGCGAGTAAGGCATTTGGTCAGAAGTGGTCACCATCAGGAGTGTGTTAATGTGAACGGAATTGTAATTGTGTCCTTATTGCTTGATCTGACTCCAGTGCATAGATGAAGAGCTCCGGCCAAACACTCACCTGGGCACTAGTTTTCTTTCATACCCCTTGCTAGCGATAATCAATATTCGGGTCAATAAAAGCAACAACAGCAACAACAGGATCAACAGCTACCAACTTAAGAGTTGTTTAATTTGAACCCATTTCAAGTAAGATTGGAATCTGAATAATACTGCTCTTACCATTATTGCTTTCACCATTTTGTCTCTACCTTAGTTTAATTGGCGACGCATAACTCGAATCCTGCTCTTCTGTAACTTTAGTAACTTTTGTAACTTTAGTAACTTTCATCTCTTCCGAAACGACGAAAATTTCAGCACTTGCTGCCCAACAAAATTGCAGCAGTTTGACTTTTAAACATTCTTTCAGAATTTAGTGATATTGTTCTATAGTATTTGATGTGGCAACAATTTAATTAACATTCACGTTGCTCGTGTTTTCGATTAAGGATTTACAGTTTTAAATTTCGTCTTCACATAATAGGATTTTAGTAACGATAAAGCTAATGATGGCAATTGTTATGACATCCATTTATACATTTTGGACTGCACCGAAATTTTTGCTACAAAGAAAAAGAACGAACCCATAGTATTTATATTGAATCAAAAGCTTTAAACGTATGCGCATTGTTTGCAAAAGAAAATCAATAAGTGGGTGTTGAAATTATGGAAGAAGCATGATAATAGTATGCTTGACCTGCAGTGGTATATTACATGGAATATGGGTACAATCGGGTGTTTTAAATTCTTCAGATCTAGCTTAAATCATTTCAGTTTTTTGATCGGTATCCGCTGTTAAACCACATTGTTTAACGCGCTTGCTTAGAGCTTGCTTGACGCACTGGCGCATACTCTTGCTTTTTATTTACTTCCATCCATAGCTTGAAGTAATTCTTATTTTTATTAAAAAATCATCGAATAGAAATTATTCTCTGACTTCTATTTTGAAAGACATCGAATAGGAGTTATTTTATGATTTTTATTTTTATATCATCGATAAGTTAATCATCAATTTTCACAACTGTCATTTGTGACCATTTCTATATTTCAACAGTTATTATTTTGTGGATGAGGCGGTGTGCGATCGATTGGTGCGGTACTACTTTTTGGTGACAAATATGTTTAGTCAAGTCTTCTATATGTAGCTAAATAGCCTCAATAGGTCTTGAGGCTATTAAGCTACATATAGAAGATTTGACTAAACATATTTGTCACCAAAAAGTAGTACCGCACCAATCGATCGCAATTGTCATCAATAGCAAGTGGTGGGACTCTTTGGAAAATATCTACAATCCTTTTCTGAATGTTGGCTATCGATTGACGTAGTACAATTCTTGTGGTAACTACAAATTTTTTCATCAAGTTATTCATATGTAGCCCATAAGCTGTCGATGTATTCACCACCTCCTTAAGAGGAAACTTTTATTTCTAAAATTAGAAGGAAGAATTGTCGAGAAACACAATTTCCAAAAATCTTTAAAGTGTTTACAAATTAATAGAAAAAACATTGTGCTGCTGCTTCTGTTATTTCCATGCCCAGCATTTTACATCCATTTGCAAAACTTATGCGCCTCTATGAAATTTAATTGCCGGATCTCGAATTAACATGGAGCGCACATTATTTGGTCATTATTTTTAGTCCGTTGGCAAAAATGCATGTCCGGTTTCAGATTTTCGGGCTCTTTAGGACTATGTCCAGGTATCAAAAATTAAGGTTTTGTCCAAACGAGTATGAAAAAGATAGAGCGCCTTAGATAAGGTTCAACATATCAAATGACCAAGTGGCTGTAACTCTTTAAATCTGGTCTTGTAAGAATTCGCCTAATTTCTGAGAATAGCGTCAAATGTGCTGATTTGAGTTATTTCGAGCTAAGCTTTGACGTGTCAGCTTATTGTTAGGGTTCCACTCAATAGTGAATTCCTTCAATAGGGTACATGGACAGCAGGCTCTCAAAAGTTGATTGATGGAACGATTATTGGGACAGATATTGACTTGTCACACACTTTTTTGATAAATTTGTGGCAATAATCCTCGTAATAAACATCGTTGATGTTGTTACGTAAGCGAAAATAGGCTGTACGTCAAGGCTACGAAGTTATAAATCAACGCAAACGCAGGCTGGAAGATTCCACGATTCTCTTAATAAATTTATTTATACAACGATTGAAAAATTTGACTTCACAAAGGAAGAATTTTATGAACATTAATAAGCTTAGTATGCAATGAATTATTAATGAATATATAAACCTATGGTCATACTATGCAACGTTTGAGTGCCCTTTTCTTTGTAATTCGCAATTAGTTGGCCATGCCTGATTTGATCGGACGTCCACGAAAACATATGTATACGTAACACATTGCTTCATCGAAATCTTGTATAAATTAACTAATTTCGCAATTTGTAAAATACTCAAGTATTCGTATTTATCACCTCTAACCAATAAATGTTTGTGAGACTGTTCCGTCTGTAAGCGTCGTTGCTGCTTTTTCTGTTTCCCCCCTCAACGTATTCTGTCACTGCTGAAAGGCACTCCCATAATTTTTTGTCACCGGTGGGAGGAAAACATCAAAACTCCGACATTTATATCCCCGCACAAATATAAATTTGTTACTGCGCCCCTAACTCTATGCCAGCAACTCTCCGTCACATGACGCCATAGACAGACTTCCGCTTTACGGTTGGCCCCCGTTCTTCTTCCTTTTTCAAGAATAATATAATTTTTGGCACTATTGTGGTTGCTTCGATTCGACTTTTAGTTACTCAGGCAATTTTTAAACTGCATAATAAATTTTAGATTTTGAATGCAGTTGTAAAAAAGAGGAGCAGAATATGAAGAGGAAACAAATGATGAAATCGGCGAAAAACATAGTTATCTTTAAAAACCCAGCTCCCTGGGAATTGAAGATAAATCAAAAAACGAGAAAAGTAAAATACGAAGAAAATAAATATGATAAAGATACCTGAAGGCACTGATAAAAATCCTACGCTTCCTCGCTCCTTTTGCAGTTCCGTTGCTTGGACTACGAGGACTATCTCCAGCGCCTTTACAGAACGTATTTCGTAATAATTTCGAGACCATCGAATTCTGGTGCTATTTTTTCTGTTGCTTTAGATAATTCTGAAATTGTTCTCGTTTTTTATGTCCATTTTTCCTCCTCTTTTGATGTCGCGCCGTTGAACATTTTTAATGTGGCTCATTTGTACGTTAATTTGCGGATTCGCCGCATACTTGCTACCTTTCAGCCATTCTTTAGTCTTTGGAGTCTCAGTCTATTCACTCATTACTTCACATCCTTGTGTGATCTGTTCCATCTGCTATGCCTGCTCTGTTGTGTCTCTTTATCATTAAAAAATGGCGACACGTGGGATGACGGTGAATTTGCCAAACAGGTTTGAACAAAATATGATGCAGGAGAATGTTTTGCACCATCTAAAGCAATACAAGTCGTTCTTCGTCTGCATCATAATAATATTATTTACATTCCCCCTCTTTCTATTTCTCTCTTGGACCCCAGCTCTGGAAGGAATTGTCCTTAACTGCTAGCTAGGAATTGCCCTAAGGCCAAACTAAACCATTAAAGCCAGGCAATGCTCGAGAGTAACAGCAGTAAAGACACTGGCAAAAACTACACTAAATTCTATTGAAACAACGAGCTAATCAGGAAGCTAATTTTTAAAAATTTGTTATTAAATCGTTTATAAAATTATACGAATTTATGAAAGTTTCTGTAAGTTGTTGCTAAAAGCCATTTCTTGGTGAAAGGTGTCAAACGATAACATATGCAAAATTAACAAAAACTAGCACGCACTTTTTGTTGATATTTCTTGATACATTCTTTAGTCAAATGAATTTGATTTTTTGAAAATATTTTTTTAAAATTAAATGCATTAACTATTTTGAATTTTCTATCTCAGATTGGAAATGGGTGTTTAGTTTATGCTCTAATTTGCGTTCTCACCCAGTTGTAAGCTGTCATTTATAATTCGAGCTGTTAATTCAACGGAAGTTGGTTTCAAAACAATTTAAAAATTTGTGTCGAATATTTCGTAAGCGCTCATTCTGCCGCTTTGAACTGGGTGCAGTTTATTCGTTAATGGTGTATGTGGCATTCTAAGTCAGTTTTGAGCCGTTTAAAAGTTTCACTCCCTAGCTCGTTGGGCGGCTAGTTAAAAAAAAATTAAAAATTTGTAGAAAATGAAAGAAGGAGACCAAATCTCCTGAATCAAAGTGGGCGTGGGTACGTGGCTAAAGCCCATTATTGAATTATCATTCAGGTCTGAGCTGTGGTTGCAATTTTGAACCTCTGACTCAGCAGAAAATTAGTTTAAAAGACATTTTAATATTTTTACCGAACACGAGGAACACTTTTATATTTTTTCGAAAGCTGGCCTCAATTTGCAGTCTTAAAGTAGGTGCGTTGTTGAGATATGACTATTATTACGTTGCCCTCTATTTCTAGGCCATGATTAAAATTTCAAGTCTCCAGCTCATCGGGAACATAATTTAAAACCAATTAGAAAATTTTTAAACCAATTGGAGACCATTTGGAAATATCAAAACTTTCTGCTTTGGATTGGACATGACTGGTTAGTTTACACATTATTGTTAAATTTTAAACTCTCATGGTTTACAGCTTCCTGGGAAGGTAGTTTAAAATCCAATTCAAAATTTTGCCTGAACAAAATCAGTAAGAGAAACAAATGAGATAATAACAATAACAACAATGATAATGACAACGAAAACTACAACAAACTTTTCAATTATCAATTGTTGCGACTATATTTTTCATTATGGGGTGGCAGTGGCATCATACAAATCCATACGTATCCGTCTATTTTCCAGAAAAGCTGAAAAATCTGAAAGTAAAAAAATTTCGAAAATTGTATTTATATCTTTCTTGTGTTGCAAAAGCAGTCTACTTTTGTAAAGTAACATTTGGATACTGCTTATGTAGAGTCGGGATCTCCTTGTGATCGATGCTTAAGTCTTTTTATTTCAAACTCAATCTTTCAATCATTTCTTTCAATTACTCAATCTTTTCTTTCACCAAATTCAACAATCGGATGATCAATTCAAAATCAAAATTCTTTTAAAGTTAAGAGAGTCAGAGAATGACGAAAGGACAGATTATTTAGAAAAGAAAAACCGAATACAGGATATAATTTTATTTGTGACCTGTTGGAATTAGTTCGAAAATGAAATTCAATTAGAGTAAACAAAAATTACATTGAGGATATAGACTATTTATTTTGTATGTTATTGAAGGGAAACGAGGAGTCATGGGATCACGACACCTTTCTATGCTTTTTTCCTTTCTTTTCTTTCAAGATACAAATATATAATTGTTGCAAAATGAACAAGATCCTCATTTCCGTTGTATTTCGACACTAAAGCAAAAAAGCCATCAAAATATATTAATTCATAAATTCAGGGAATTCATACAGAATTAATATTTGCCTATAGCGTACTTTTCTAGTTTTACCTTCCTTTCTATCGTAAAAATTCGCCAACGCCAATTTCTTCCAACTCCTGTTATAACCGAGGAATATATCTATTTCAATACCAATAGCAATAGCAATTTCGATCAATAATCATTTGTAGTCGGTGATTGATGGTGAACGAACCAGCAGAAAATATGATCTAACAACGGCAGACCTGCCATCACTCGTGGCAGAAGCAGTCTGTCCATATATTTGTCTATCTCATTAAGTAAAGTACTAACGCATTGTGGTCTCATAAATAAAACCATGTCAGTGCACCAGACCCATTTCCCAATGTTTGACTTCCCAAAATGCATTTCGATTACTTCTTTTTATAAAAAACTAATTAAAAGTCGTGATGGCGGCCAAAGGAAGCCATAAATGCTTGGGTTTACGCGTCCTTACAAGTAACACGCATACAATATTGTATTGTGGTTATTGTGTGTTAAGCCGCTCATCTGGTTTGCCTAGTTCTTAGTAGTTCGCTTAGCTTTTAATATGTGTGGTTTCTCTTCCTTGTGAAAACTTTTGGTTTCTCTTTCACACGACCTTGTGGCCTTCGTGACCGAGTATTTTCAGAGAAGTCGAAGCATACTTCGTTTTCGTTTGGCCTTGGCTAATTTGCAAATGCAAGGAAAAGTTTTACTTTGTATTTGATAGTATTTAACTGCCTCTCTCTGTTTCTCTCTCTCTTTATATATCTTCTTTATTGGCTCCGCTTTTTAGTACACCATTTCTCGTTCGACGCTTTTAACATGTTTCCATCCCCTGTTAGGCCCCTGTTTATGCACGATCCCTTACACTGCTGAATATGTTTGCTTTTAGATCATGATTTGTGATTGTGTTGTATGATTTGCAGATATTTTGACAATATTTTCATTTGGCGCAAATTGTCATCAGTGATTCCATTGGACTGTCACATACGTTCATATCCGAAATAAGAATTAATCCTTCAGTATAAAACGAACTTCCGGCAAAAGTATTTCATTGTAATATGGTTAGTGGTACCTTAGTATGAAAAATTATATATACATAATTGCACTTTTCTATAAGATTTTAAGAATTCTATATTTCGCATAGATTCGAGGCAACAAGACATTTTAATTTACAGAAACAAGTGTCTTACATCTTCATATATAGTTCAAACTCTAGTTTCGAAATATTCAATTCTGCTGTAGGGACCGAAGTCTACGAAGAAAACAAACTAATAGCATTGAAGGGTCTGGATCCTGAGTCTGTTCATAAAAATTGTAAATGAATTTTGATACGAAGGAATATATTTCCCTGGAAAAATTCTTCGCGTAAAACTAAAGAAATTATTTTTCCATGCAAATGATGGGGCGATTATGGGATACATTTAAATTTGCTTCGAATGTGAGTGGTCAACTACTAACCAGCAGGTGGTCAATTACTAGTTTTTGATTTCCACAGTGGTCAACTAACGAAAGATTTTTCGACATTTTAAAAATAATTCTCAAATTTGTATAATTTAATTTTTTAGAACGTGCTCTTGGTACATAATCTGAAGGGTTTAGCGAATCTCCATCAACTGATTCTCGCTGTTAAATGACAGATTAAGCAGTTACCATTTTTCCGCAGACATTTTATAATAACTAATCAACTACTGGTACTGCTACCTTAATTACAAATGATATTTTAAAATTCACCGTATATGGTGAATATTCGCGAGACAGACACGAGTAAAGTAAGGACTTATTAAAGGAAAAGAATAGACTTATTTGTTTTTAATGCTGCCAAAAATCTGGTCAAAAAAAAACTTCGGCAGCCGTGGGATTGCTGATCAATTCTTGTTTCCCGGAAAAATGACTTCCCCATTCTAAATTTTTTAAAGAACTCCTTTTCATGTAAGGGGAACGGACCATTGCTGCCAGGTAGACGCTTCAAAAACCGACGTATTTCGATTCTTTGTTTCCGCTCGTCTTCAATAAAAAAAGCAGAATAAATTCCTCCATATTTTGTTGTATTAATTGGTTATTATCTAGGACTCATTAATTTTATAAACAAGCACGGAAAGAAAATCAGGTGGGAATGAATGTAACAACACAGATAAGAACAGAAAAGATTTTTGGTAAGAATATGAAAACCTAACAGCTGTTAATGCATAAATATTTTTCCTTGTGCTTCTTAATAGGGTTAGCTTTATAATTTTAGTCCTAGTAGGCAGGCGAGGCCCATTTTTGCAAAATAATTTAGTATTTGTGCGTCAGTTTGATCATGAAATATTGTCGTTAATTTCCGTCTACAAACGATGAAAGTAAACTTCACGTGAAGGTATGTTGGGCGTCCCAGCCAATGTTGCTCATTTTTAATCCCAAACGCCTCGTAATAAGGAAGAGTATTTGTGCAAATCTTGACTAGAATACCAATTTTTGTTCTCGTGTAATCATAATTTTAACAGGCAGGCAGACAGGAGGAAAGGTAGTCAGACGGATGCACGGACATGACTAAATCGACTCAAGAGACGATTCTGAGCCAAAATACGTATACTTCTCCATGTCTGTTACGATTTCTTCAATGCGTTGCACCTTCTGGGTGTAGAGTATAATTAGAACGAAAAAATTCTGGAGCAAGGATTTGTCTGTTAACTGACGCTTAAAGAGTAGAGGTGCAACATCAAAGGGCTTTAAGTGCTGAAGGATTCAGAACATCACTTACGGCTCTTTAATGTTTGTGTTCCTGATTTTATTGTTGCCCTTGTTTCTGTTGCAGGTGGTTTTGTAGTCATGATGTTATTGTTGCTGCTCTTTTCTACAGGAGAGAACACGAAAAGATCGAATGTATTATTTTTCTTAATGAATCACCAAAACATAGATGAGAAGTATTTTCATTTCACAAAATAATTCGTGTTGCGCTTAAAGATTTTTGTGTTATATCTCGCTTGGAAATGTCCGCTTATTGTTGTAGTTGTCTTTGCCTTCTCTTCAGCTGCCTCGGTATTTGAGCAATGTTATTCGACTCCAAATCCCTAAAATTTTTAAAACTCAACTAGCATGAAATATCATTCACCAGAACTAACACTAATAACTAAAACAAAAACAATAATAGCAGTATTAGTAATACTTTGTCATCGTGATGTTGGCTCCAACTTTGGTAGGTAACTGCCTCCACCTTGTTCGCAACGAGACAATAAACCAAGAATTGTTTCTAAAAATTATCAATAATCTGCGCTACACGTAAGATTTTAAAGAGGGATAAAGAGAGAGGCGACGATGGTTTTAAGATATTTATAGAAATAAATTTGTATTATTGTAAAGATACAAAAACAGGTATAGACATTTTTTATTCATTAGCTTGTTTATCATTTACTTTACAAAAACATGAAGACATGAATCTCGAACCTAAATAAGGATTAATAAAGTTTTCGAAGCATGACGTGAAAAAATCATTTCCATCGCCTTGAATTTATTTTTTCAATATTTGATCATTTTTCAAATTTGTTTCAAAGTTTTTAAAGTTCAAAATGTAAGCTTAACGTCTTAAATGACATTGAAAGGTCTCTAGATTCGGAACTAAATATTAGCAAATATTGCCGAAAGGAAAAATAATGGAATATTGTGTAAGCATTCCTCCATTTAAAGACATTTGCATTTAAAATTGATGGCTAAAATGTAATTTCTAAATGAAAAAAGGAATCGAATAAAGCCAAGCCAGGCCAATGAACTTTGTTCATGGAATGAAAATAAAGGCGATCAAATATTTGTGTATACATATGTGCGCTAACACACATGTATTTGCACTATACACATTTGCGCTCACATACTCAGAAATAAATATAGTTATCTAAATCCAAGTAAATGTAAGATCACAAAAGCAAGAACGAGTTGATGATACAAGGTAATTCATAAAAGTTATGAAAACAAGAAAATATTGATGAACAAAAAGAGTAACAAGTTTTTCAGACGCGCTTCAGGAGTTTTTAACAATAAAAACAAATTTGTACAGTTGGGCATCAGAATGACGATGTGAATTTTGGAGAAGTTCTAGTATATTTCAGATGTTTTGAATTGAATTTCTGAATTTGTCAACTGTACTCCAGAATAGTCAATTGGCCTTTAAACTTTTTCAAGTGGGCGATAGATATTTTAAACCCCAAACCGTTCTACGGAAAACAAAGGTATTTATGTATTCTTATTTAAGTTAACTTTATCATAAATGTAGATTGCGTTATTTTATAATTTATATTCATTATATATTTGCATATATTTAGAAAAAATATTTGCTATCTGTTGCGAACGCTTTTTTAGTTTTTTTTACAGCACTTGTGACAAAATTGTTAACTAGCTGATTTGTAAGAAATTTATTTCTGAAATCTTAAACATAATTCCAAAATGACGAAAAGACTGAGAAAGTGAAAATTATCGATGTCTTTGTACAAAACATATGCCAACAAATGCCACCGACGAATTGACAAATTTGGATTTTCTTCAACACTTTCATTTACAGCGGTAATCTTTGTATCAATGCTCACATTAATTCGGCGTGTTGTCACTGCATCATTTAGAGGGTATGCGGTACAAAACGATGGATGGCTTGTTGAGATGGGCGATTATGTACGTTATGAAATTTACGAAGTCGTCTATAAGTTGCTCGAGTCAACGACTGAACTTCAAAGTAATCGTTGTTCAAGCGTGAATCTATTCACGATTTACGAGAGTTTGTCACCGAACCCTCACCAACTTTAACTTTTTTTCGAAATATAAATCCAATTCGTTGGAGAGATTTTTCGGCCAGTCCAAATTTACTTACCACATTTAGTGTAATTTGAGGGCGTACTGAGCTAGTTTCCATCTGATTTAGTAGATATGACAAATACGTTGACTCTTGAAAAACATTACCGTAGTTATGGCATACATTATTTAAATGATTAATGCTGTGGGGCAAAAGAAGTATCCTTGCCGTTAATTTATTTATAAAACTAAATGTTTAAAAACTCGGTTTAGGAACCTTGGATCACTTGTTTTCCTGAATTAATTGACTTTAAAAAGTTTCGGGCATCTTGAAAGAGATGCCAACAGCAAAAGCAAAATTGAATTGCTCTCAATTTCAGTTGAAAACAACGCTTCGCGATAAAAGGTATTCGTGCGCTCATCATGTGATTGTCTTCCATGATTGCAACCTTGACAAAATGGCAAATTGCAGACAGTACGTATACAGACATAATGATAGCACAATCCCAGTTTATTGTTTTCCTTTGTATTTAGATATATATTTTTCGCACCTTGATACTCTCTATTTGCACCTGCCACTTTCTGCAGTTATTTGAAATCGCATTCAAATATGAAGCAAATCTGTTTTAATATATGCTGCAGACGCAGATATGCAGATATGTAGATTTAAATAATTATAAATGCTGCATAATAGTTCAAGACTAATTTGTTGAGGATAGAGGAGTAGCAAAATTTGTCGTAGGTAAATGTCATCAACTGCAGCAGAAGTTAAATGGCCTTTTTTTAACGGTGCAGTGGCTTCATGTATTTAAAAGTGTGTGCGTGGAAATATGTTTAAATAACGCTGTTTGCTGCTAGAAGAGAAAATCTTTTATAGAGACTCTAGCGACTCACACGCACGAACTTAAACATGAAGTAATGCAAACAAAAAAATAGTCAGAACAGATTGCGAATGGATAAAGCAATTTCCCAAGCAACCGGCACTATAAATTTAACAGAGTCAGAGTATTCGTACTAGGGATGCAGATGCCTGACAGGTACGCAAGTATGTAGACTGCGTGTCTGTAGCAATTCACATGTGCGTGTAAATGTATACTACTCGAATGTGTGCATGTGCAGCAGCATTTTCCGGCCAACGCTTGCGATTGCATATTTCTGCTTCCCCTTCTGAAGCTCACATTTTGAAATTAAGTAGCCATACACAAATTTGCAGTGACGTATTCAAACATATATATAGGCACATGTATATGCCCTCGATTATCCAATAGGATGCAAAATCAGATTTAAAATTATCAGTAAAACAATATGAAAAAAATAATTCAAAAACAATAATAATAAGTTTAAGAGAATTACTGGAACGGAAACGGGTATACGAACACAATAGCAAGATTGCTGTGGCCATACTCTCTCACGATGTATTGTTGTCATAAGGTGGCCATAAGGTATTGTTGACAACGGCGGTTCTGGTTATAAAGTAATTATTTCAATTGCAAGTCATCCATTTCAATGCCTGCAGCGGCAGTGGCTGGATTCGTATAATGGCACTTATACTCGTCAGGCTAAACTCAAGCGGCCACATTCGTAAAACGGAGGCGGAAATGAGCACTTAAGTAAGCTATCACTAAAGTGTTAAAATAACGATGCTAATTTCCATGCGTGGAAGCCTTTCACTGAAGAGCGAGCGTGAGAATATATGATATACGGAAAGAGGAAGAGATAGATAGAGAAACGGACTAGATGTGCGTTTCTGCGTGTGAATAAGTAATGATGATTTCTATCCGCTGGTACTCTTGCCGTTGATTAATATTTGACTTTAGACAGTGACCAAATTGCTAATGTTTTGGTCTTCTCTTGCCACATTTTCTGTCTGCTAATGAAATCCTAATTATAGTTCAAGTATAGTGTTGTTCGATAGGAAAGTGGTGAGGTTGACTAGGGGGAAATTATTACTCTATCTTGCATTTCGCTCATGTGTTTTTATCCAGCACGTGTAAGCGAATTATTTGAAATCCAATTTTTTTTAGTTAATTTTTGTCTTGTTAAATCGTTTGCCCCCAAAAGCTGTCACTGCTTGTTTTGCGCTTCGTTTCGAATTGAAGAGATTTTTTAGTTAAAAGCAGTCAGTTTTCTATACCGACAAGTAAATTTTAATGTAATTATATTATTGATCGCCCATTACTTTTTCGTAAATTTACAGTTGGAAATCAAGTTGCAATTACTTTAATAATATGTTAAATTAATTTAAGTATACTAAGACTTCGATAAACAAGATAGCAAATTTCTCGATTTTTGCGAAGACGCATTTTGAAATGCATTTTTCTGTTATGCATAAATTCTGTGACTGTAGTTTCAGTTCTTAAAAACGGATTGCCTGAGAATTTGGCATCTTTTAATATAAATTCGAAATACCTTCCAACATTAATCTGGGAAAATGGTTGCACTTTTCTTGAGTACACGGAATCAGTTGATAAAATATAAACAATTTCCGGGAAGTTTAATCAAAGGAAAGGATATAAAAATTTGCAATAATTTTTTTCTCTTAAAAAAACAACATCCTTTAATATCTGACTTTCGTAATTTTTATCATATGCTTTCTTTGTCCTGTCGCACCATTGTCATGAAACCTGATTACTCGTGTTCAATAGCACAACAATAATTAAATGACAATTTACCAACCACTGCAAAATCTTTTTATTCTTCTCTTAAGACACTTAAGGAAGGCATTGATTATATGCTTCTTGGTATGATCAGCACGTCTGTATTCACAAATCCTCGTACTAATAATGGATCGAATATGGTAATAGTTGTCGTCCTATATTGTCGGAGCCCCCGAATGTTATTTTTTTCAAAAATTTAAAATTAATTTAATTTCAAAAATTAAATTAATGTGGAATCTTGCCCACTTCTTAAAGACCTTCTTCGTATGGCTATCTCTGGGAATAGTTCAATTTATCTAGCTGTAAAGCAAACTTCAAGCTAAAATTTTATTTTAAGTATTATTCTATGAAGGTTCTAAATTTATGGTTGTAAGGTTCTAGTCTATGAAGGTACTAATGCTCATACTAATACTCATATACTTACATAACTTTTTTAAATATATCTACATATATATATATCTCCACCTGAATTTCAGGGGCAAGCAGTGCATTCCAACCCATTTCTTATATTGAAATGAATAAAATTGAATAGGAAATTATTTCCGTTTATCTTTCTCTCTCTCTCTCTGTATCCCCATCTCCCCTTCCCTTCCAGCGAGGTTGAAATGTTGGAACCAACATTGTTGAATGTTTAAATGTTGTTTGTTGGTGTCATCCGTGTATTTGTTAGCGTATTTGTTGTTCCAATGAGGATTAAGTATGGTAGTGAAGATAAAGGTGAGCAATTCACGTAGTTATATATAAAACATTGTTAAATAAGATACGACAAAGTTAGAATTGCAACAATTTGATGTTTTCTATTTCTTTATTTTGGATTTTGTTGCAGCTATTGTTGCATGTTTTCAATGTTTTGGTAGTTGCTGTTCGTGTTACTTTTCATTTCCAAATTATGATTTATTTCATTGTGGTGCTAGTTCAGCTCGATTCAATCTATCGTATGTTGCTTTTATCTATCGATATTATTTTTAAAGCGATATATATATATATATATATATATATATATATATATATATATATATATATATATATATATATATATATATATATATATATATATATATATATATATATATATATATATATATATATATATATATATATATATATATATATATATATATATATATATATATATATATATATATATATATATATATATATATATATATATATATATATATATATATATATATATATATATATATATATATATATATATATATATATATATATATATATATATATATATATATATATATATATATATATATATATATATATATATATATATATATATATATATATATATATATATATATATATATATATATATATATATATATATATATATATATATATATATATATATATATATATATATATATATATATATATATATATATATATATATATATATATATATATATATATATATATATATATATATATATATATATATATATATATATATATATATATATATATATATATATATATATATATATATATATATATATATATATATATATATATATATATATATATATATATATATATATATATATATATATATATATATATATATATATATATATATATATATATATATATATATATATATATATATATATATATATATATATATATATATATATATATATATATATATATATATATATATATATATATATATATATATATATATATATATATATATATATATATATATATATATATATATATATATATATATATATATATATATATATATATATATATATATATATATATATATATATATATATATATATATATATATATATATATATATATATATATATATATATATATATATATATATATATATATATATATATATATATATATATATATATATATATATATATATATATATATATATATATATATATATATATATATATATATATATATATATATATATATATATATATATATATATATATATATATATATATATATATATATATATATATATATATATATATATATATATATATATATATATATATATATATATATATATATATATATATATATATATATATATATATATATATATATATATATATATATATATATATATATATATATATATATATATATATATATAGTCATCATTCAGGAAAAAGGTATTACATTCAGGAAAAGGATATACTCCCTACAATAATGACTCTAACATTATTATCATTATTAGGGCTATGACATAGGCTTGACAAAACGACCCAAATTTTTATAATATGTAAAACTTTTGTCAGCTTGCTTTGATAAAATACTCCGAGCGAAAGGTCTCTTCCTCTCGTCTTCTTTCGCTAGCTGCTTCGTTTTCAGCCTTCAAAAGTATTCGGCTTCGGCATACGGTTTTCTGGAATGCACTAGAAACATTTGCTTATTTCGCATCAAAGTTTTATCCTCTGCTTATCTAGAAGCTCTCAAAGCGGATAAAATGTATGGAAAACGCAGAAGGGAAACGAAGAAGAATTGCTTTCGCTTCGTGCTTGGTACTAAGCCCTTAAATAAAAAACCGAATTCAGCACCCAGTTTTTGACATTCGGGATCATTTAGTCATGACTTCACCACTAGGACTTCCAGGTGCGGAGTAGGTAATGTTTCGACAAAGCCGTCAAAAATACTAGAATTTTTCTTCAATGTTTCGACTCACGGTTCAATCCAGCGTCCGTGTCTGTCTGCTTGTCTTGTTTATTGTCCGTTGTCTGTTTGAGTATAAATTCGCTAGAGTTATGTTCTGTCATATTTTTCAAGACGCTTTAACACTTCTGTTTTCAAATATTGCGCTGTATGATGTGTACTCAATTCAAGCATTCCAAATTGGTGAATACTATATTGAAGCATTTAATATACGGTATATTTAATTCCATTATGCTTCTGCCCATTGTGAATGCTATATCCATTTTCACACATACAAACTTATTATCTGTACATTCTTTACTGGCCTCACATAATTTGTTTTTAGCAGCGACTAAATATTACTACATTTAGTACATATTAGTACATGTTAGCACTTTAATTCAAATTTATATTGAAACACTAGGTTCACGGCAGAAGATTGCTTTGCACTTTGGTCACTGTCAAATGTTCTAAACGGTCTAAAATAGAATTAGTTATTATCTGGATTACTGTATTTATATATGCTCCCTCATCAATTTCTGCAAACTCTCAAATTTTTAATTTTTCTTACATTTTACCAATATTTGCACTGTCTTCCATTAATGTTGTCTAATGAATTTGCAAATGGTGCCGCCTATATTTCCGGTATGAAGGCGTAATTCTTTTTACAAATGAAACAGCAATTATCCAAATTGATTAGGTGAACGCTTTTATATCTTCCTGTAAATTGTATGAAGGAATGAAAACTATTCACAATACATTTCCTTTTATATGAATTATATACATAATTAAAAACATACTAAACGCAATAGATCAATTTTCATTATATAAATATGCATTTGCTGTTATTACAAAAATAGAGCAATAAATATAATTTTGATTTTAGTTCTAATCCGTTTGTTTAGATAAAATTTGTTGCATATGCAATAAATTGTATAGACGTAAAAGACGTTGTATAAAGTAAGGATGAGACGCATAATTGAGAGCTGACTTTGAAATCTTTCTGAGGGGTAAAATGTTGGCATAAAAAGGATTATTTCAGAAGGAGCTGGTATTTGAGGACGAGGAAAGTAAAGAAAGCTTTCTTGGATTGGAAACAAATTAATCAAATATTTCAAATTTATTTCTCTTAATGAATTCTCGTCATTACAATCCCTTATAATTTGGGTTTGATATACTTTTAAATACTTCTTTATTAATAGGATTACTTTACCAATCAGATACTAACATATATGACAAATATTAATACATATAGTGTATAATAATAATAAAATATGTTTTCATTACAATCTAACTATTATATTTGATGAAGGGACATTTCGTAATAATAATATTTAGGAGGGCTTGGCCATTTGAGTGCGCTGGTTGGGAGGGAAATTAACATATATATATATATATATATATATATATATATATATATATATATATATATATATATATATATATATATATATATATATATATATATATATATATATATATATATATATATATATATATATATATATATATATATATATATATATATATATATATATATATATATATATATATATATATATATATATATATATATATATATATATATATATATATATATATATATATATATATATATATATATATATATATATATATATATATATATATATATATATATATATATATATATATATATATATATATATATATATATATATATATATATATATATATATATATATATATATATATATATATATATATATATATATATATATATATATATATATATATATATATATATATATATATATATATATATATATATATATATATATATATATATATATATATATATATATATATATATATATATATATATATATATATATATATATATATATATATATATATATATATATATATATATATATATATATATATATATATATATATATATATATATATATATATATATATATATATATATATATATATATATATATATATATATATATATATATATATATATATATATATATATATATATATATATATATATATATATATATATATATATATATATATATATATATATATATATATATATATATATATATATATATATATATATATATATATATATATATATATATATATATATATATATATATATATATATATATATATATATATATATATATATATATATATATATATATATATATATATATATATATATATATATATATATATATATATATATATATATATATATATATATATATATATATATATATATATATATATATATATATATATATATATATATATATATATATATATATATATATATATATATATATATATATATATATATATATATATATATATATATATATATATATATATATATATATATATATATATATATATATATATATATATATATATATATATATATATATATATATATATATATATATATATATATATATATATATATATATATATATATATATATATATATATATATATATATATATATATATATATATATATATATATATATATATATATATATATATATATATATTCTATTTGTTTATAATTAAAAACACAAATAGACCTGTACTATATCCCGAAAGGGTTTCAGAAGTTATGAATACTTTAAAGTGAATTGTAAAGAATCTGTTTCTTAGAATCCTGTCATCTTTTGATAGTTTTAGGTTGGAGCATGTATTTTCGCATATTGAAGGGATGACCGAAATTCTTTGCAAGCAGACTTTAATTTGGAGTACATTAACAATTTTTTAAAAACACATTTGAGTAACTTTAATTGCATTCATTTCTGTTTGTTTTGTTGTTATGATTTTTTTGACGCAACTTCTCAGCATAAACGTACATCATCACCGATTGATAGGTAAGTGAAATATTTTGTCGGAGACGAACACTTTTTATCTTCGCCGCATTTGAGAAGTTTTTCGCGGCAAAGTGAGCTTACATTATTCAAGGTACTCCTTATAAATCCTGCAAATGTATGTGAAAATTAAAGCAGAACAACGCATTTTCGTCTTGGGAAATTGTAACTTTTTCGTCTTTATTTTGTGTAGACTGCCAAACGCATGAAAAAGACAATAGCATGAATTCCAAAAGTCGTCTTTACATTATCTTGTTGTTATAAGACAAAACTAGACGAATTAAAAGTCTGCGAATCTAGCTTTGACGATACGTTAGACATTTTTGTAGTATGCAATATTATCGTCAGCTTCCTTAGATAAAGGGGTAAAAAGATCTTCCGAGCGAAATGTCTCTTGCTCTCAAATATTTGCTTATTTCGTGAATTCTTATCTGCTGCTTGTCTACAAGCTCTAAATGCAGAGACATAAAAGAGAAGCGAAGAAAATTCGTTTACGTAACAAGTCCTTTATTCCCGAAGATCCAAATTATTTTGAACCTGGGAGGCTCTTATGTTCTTGCGCAAACAGATATTTACCCGTGAGGATCGAAATTTTTTTATCTTTTTTGAGGAATAGCAATTGATGTAATATAAGAAGACCGTTTTCCGAATCCTGATACTCATACATATTTAAAATCGGTAGAAACCTAAAAATATTTCTTTTTAAAAACAAATAATTATGAAAGAAAATATCAAAAACCGTTTAAATAATCCTTTCTATAGTTATATCTTCTGAAATAGATCAATTTCTTTACTAGTGTTTTATTGCTTAAAGTTACAGCCTTCAAATTGCTCTCTGAACGGATAATATATTGCCTTAATAGAAAAATGATATCTATTAAAAGTAAAATTCATTCGATAAATCAAGCTTATTTATCAAGCTTATTTGTGGCGAAATGAATTTTTCAAAATAAACAACAACAACCCCACAAACACAACAGTCGAGGCAGCAACAGCAACTACAGAATCAATAACATTTCTTGGAAGAGCCAAAAAGAAACAGGAAAAATAAGCAAGCTAGAATAACATATTCGCTAAATTTAGATGCGTACAAATCAATAATATTTTATTCAAAACTACATCACCATGCTCCTCATCCTTCTGATACTTCTCTTCTACCACCTTATTGACCCAACAGAAACCTAAATGGATAAACGAAAACAGCAAAAAACAATGACTCAGTATTTTTATTTCAGGATGAGAAAGGCAGAGAGAGGGTTAGATAGATAAAAAAGGGGAAAGGAAAGAAGTTCATATTATTTTCAAATTATAATTTTCCAATACTTTTTGTTACATTGCTTTACCATGCCCTATTTTGTGTTATTGCGGATGTGATTTCATTGTAAGTCTGATTCGCCCTCGGTTGGCTGGGCTGTGCTTACGATTTTTTCAGCAACCAACTCAACTGATTTTTCTTTTATTATTATTCTTTTGACCTCTCATTTCCATCAATGTTTTGGCTTTTAGGCAATTATAATCTTTTTTACCACTCTCGCTCTTCTAGAAAAAATTCCAAATAACCACAATAAGGCGAAGAGTACGAGAGAAGATATAAATTTCGGAATATATTGAAAATATATTTTTTAAAATAATTCTTTTTAATATTTATGTGTTTTTATGTGATATTTTTGATTCAATCTGAAACGATTTTCGTTGAAACTATACTGGAAGTAGACGAAAAACATTCTACACGAAGAGAGTTTTTTAATATCGCTGATATGATAGAGTTTATGTTGCCCTAAAGGCATAGAAAAAAGCCTTGATGCTTTCGAATAATACAAAGTTATTGATCTAAGAAAAAAATTTTAAATTCCTTCTTGATAATTTGAACACCAAATTAATAAAGTAAAACATTATTTTGATTTGCAGAAATACCACTTCGCTGGGTGCAATTGATCAGTGAGTGTGAGCAGTTGAGTGTTTGCGTGCCTGTGTGTTACACAAAATAGACATGAACAGACATCCTTAATAAAAATTCCACATTTTCGAAATGACAAGCAAATAAAAATAAAGAGAAAACACAACTAAACACACACACCACAATTAAACCAAATATAAGGCAAAATGTGGTAGCGAAAATAGCGAAAGTAGTAAATGACAAAAATTTTAACTCCTAGCGTGACTAAAAAAAATATACACACAGACTGTAGACGTCGCTTTCCAGTTATACGCATTCTGACTTGTGAAGGACACAGCACTACCGAAAAACTTGCCAAAAAAAAACTGAAACAATATTTAGTTTACTTTTTCTGATCTTATTTCTTAATTACGTCGCTTTGTTTTCGAAGTGACAAAATCGTGACCTAGCGAGAAGCCCGCTGCTGGTAAAGATGCAGCTTCATTCATTTCAAAAATACCGGAATATTTGAAATATAGAACATCACCCCGATACCAATTAATTCATTACGGTGATTGTTTAATGTCTTCATGAATTTAAAATTTTGCGTAATATTAATTTAAATCACTTCCAATTCAAAAATTCAAGGCTTTTTAAGAAAACTATAATTTACGGGTATGCTGAATCAACCAAACCGCAGAAAATCTTGAAAAGGAACTAATATTCATTTGACAGTGCTCTGAGGCCGATAAAAAGGTAAAGCACTGTGGAATTCCGTACAACATCGGGAAATATTGCACTTTGCTGAACCTGTTTAAAACCCGAACAAACTTTGCCGAAACAAAACTCTTGAAAATCCACAACTCCTCCTTATACAGTACTGCATTTATATACAAGAAGTTAAAAAGTTGTGCAACAGTATTGGAACAACAGAAATCAGGAACGGCATTATTTGTCGAAACATAAAAATAAGTAAAAACCTTAGCTTCGAAATGAAACAAGCTTATATGTCCTACATCTGTAATATAGCTTTATAGACTGATCTTGATAATCAGTGGGCTGTGCATATTACAAATTCCTTTTGTAGATTAATTCAGATCTAACAACTCATCTTCAACACAACCACTAACAAAAAAATCCACTACCCGATTTTGTGAAGTGATGAAATCTAGTACCAACTCTCGGCTACAAAATTGAGCTTAGAAGCTTATGCACAAACAGAAATCGGCATTCATACGAGGATAGTAGGTAGGTGTGGCGATAGTCCGATTTACACACCTTCCTAACCCAAGCAGCCTTTCATGACAAGGAATATTCGTGTCAAACTCAATTATAATAACTCCCTTCGTTCGACTGAAATCGCTATTTCCACCGACAGACAGACGGACAGATAAAGAAACACACAGCCACATAAACGAACCGGCGGATGGGCATCCCTGAATCAACTCAGGAGGTTATTCCTTAGCAGGAATATGCATAATTTTCTTTACTGGCCCCGTCTCCTCTAGTATAAGTGGAGGAATAAGTGAATATAGTCTGTCCTTTCAGGTGTAGGGTATAAAAATAGGTGTCAAGTCAATTTTTAAGCAGCAAGCTGGGAGCGTTCTAACTCATTGGATCTGCTCCACAGAAAAGTTAAGAAGAAAAAATGTATTTATTCTTCTTAACTTCTTAACTACTGTTATTATAAATCCATTACCTATCCTTCATGTAATTGCCTATTATCCAAAGCCTATTGTTCATTCACGGTTTGGCAAGTGACTTGTGATGGAGCGCTCAACTGTTTTCGGGGTTCAATATTAATGCTGTCTGCGTTTGAAAAATATCTATAAGTCAAAACTATTACAACAACTCATAGCAGCTTCCTTACAGTAACCTTCATCGCAGCTGATGTTTTAGTGAAGCCATCGACATACGGATGTACCGGAAAACAGTTGCTCTTGTTTCACAAGCCCCACGAAATTTGTCTAATTTGCGGCAAACAAAAATGAGAATAGTCATATTCGTTTAAAATATGACATGCCATGAATTAAACTCACGGAAACAGGATAATTTCAACAAAACTTTGTTAGAAGCCGAGGCGCCACTACCAATGAAATGTGTTTTCTTCAGCGCTTAAGGTGTGAAAATAGATACTAAGAGACCGTCATAGTTAAGCGTTGCCACAATTTATAAGTGCTGCGTGGCTTTAGCAGCTGCTGTTGTTACGGTATTTATTTTATCGTTAGTCAAACTTTATTATACGTAGGGAGGAATATCCACACACACGCGCTCACATGCACGTTTATGTATGCATTCGCATTAAATTGCATGCAAAATATTTGGAAAGATCCGCAGAATCCACATTTTTCAAATTTGTGGTAGTCGGAAGCTCGATAAAAGGGTCCTGTTTTACCTAAAGGATGAACAAAAAATAATGAATTTATAGTCAGAATGGAATGGATTGTGACGTTCATAAATAATTAAAAAAGTTGAATATTAGACAAGCAGTTTAAAGTACAGTTTTAGGGCCAACGTTTACGATATCGCAAGAGCCGCGATCACAAACTTACACCAAAAAATGCGTTAGCGGTATATAATATTAAAACTTTCAAAATACTAAACAAAATTTTTCCCACTTTAGGAAGAGAAGGAATGCAAATATAAAGCGGAGTACACAATCACACCCTGAAGCATGTAACACAAAAGGATATAGTACCGGTTTCTCGAAGGGAAGCTGAAGTTAAGATTTTTACTACTTAGTATCTTTACGTCTTATATGCGATTTTGAAAGAAAGAGTTTTGAATAATAACGTTAAAAGAGTATGATAAAAAATAACAACCCTCTAAATTTTTCAGATAAGTTAATTGTCCTCTACCTTTTATTAATACTTCCTAATTGGAGTAGATGCATTCAAAACTTTAATACTTACTATACATTTCATCACCAAATATCCCGAACGTGCAGTAATTAAACAATTTTTTTATATACGTGAATGAGTTTTCCAGAATGGGATCAAACTTCAATCTTTTATCCAATGTGCAAGCCTGCTTTAAAATAAATAGTACTATTCCATTTCAAAAAAGTGTTTCGTTCCGTTTTTCTCTCTATGCATACTGGAAATACAGTGCTAACAATCAGCTGTCACCACCACCGCAACCAACAAAGCATAGAAGAAAGCATGGGAGAAATATTTCCGAATCCTGCTTTTGTCCCCCAGCATACTAAAAGGATTTAATTTACACGAGCGCTCACCACACCTCTTTCACCCAGCTACTAATCAATATTCTTTTCGCAAATCAATAACTTTCAACCAACAACCAATATTCTTTTCGCAAATCTATAAACAAAATCAATCACCAAATATCCAATATTAAGTAACAACTTGGAAGGATTGTTATCGTTAATAGTCTGTAGCGCGCAACTGTTTAGCGTTTTGTCCCAAAAACCCAACAGTTTGTTGGAAGGGTGAAAGAGGATAAACATCATGCAATACCTGTCCTTGTAAATTATTGTTGGGATGAACACAATGTTGTTTCATTGCGATGAAATTAAGAAATGCGATCTCAATAAGCGCCACATAAAAAAATCTAAATTCATAAGAAAACATTGGGGCCATTTTGCCATTCCTGCTCTTGTTTTATAGATTTCTGCTAAGCGTTAATAGAAGATCATATAAAAAACTAATAATGGGAGTAAAAATTAAAGGGATAGGATTAAAATTTCAGCTTTCAAGTACGGGGGAAATGAACCCGCCACTGGTTGTTAAATTCAAACTATAAATTGATACATACTACGATTGTAGGATATAAAGTTTCCATCAGGTTGAAGTTAAGGTTCTTGTATGCTTTTATACGCTACACTCAAAGAGGTCTGATATTACAATGGGCACGACACACAAGACATTAAGGGAACCGTGGCAAATATCAGAATCAACCCCTGATTGGGTTTAGCCCCGTCCGTCTGTCTGTCTGTATGTCGCTTATATCTGCTACCTGTCTGTAGAAATCAGGATTACAAGAGAAGAGAGAGAGAGAGAGATACTGTAATGAAATTTGGCCTTTATGTGTACTACCGCTTTTTCTTCGCTTCGTTTTTCCATCGAATATAAAAATTTTTATTGCTGAGATTACCTCGGCAATAATAATAAATTAATGTAACTCCTTTCACCTCGTTGCCCCTTGCGAAACGCCATGTTCTAATTGCGGCTTTATTTTATGAGTGCGTGTTCTCATAGTTGTTTAGGCAGAAGCTTAAAGAGAAAGTGCTTAAGTAAGCAAATGTTTAATTTGAATAGACGAAAGACGTAACTGGTTGTAGCATTTCTAGCACTAACTAATAAATAACAAATTATTTAATTCGAAAGTCTGCAGCAATTCTTTAATATTTGATTTTCCATAATAGAAAACATCTCTTTCTCTGAGCCTTAGTCTTTCTCTATTATTTTTTCCTCCCATTTCACATCAACGTAAACTATACTCGCTAACGTTTACAAATTTGCGTTGGAAAGGAGAGGAGGCTCATAGCACAGATATGAAAGCACCCGAACAAATTTGTTTGCCACATAATGAAATCGGTTAAAATTGTTCAATATTTATGTAAGTAGATTTCTCTTTATTTTATATCACGCGCTTTGGTGACGTAATGTCCACAATCTAGAAACGATTTTTAGAATAATATCCTTGCTACGATTAGTGATTTCATTCGTTGACAATTTTTTATAAACTTTTTTTTGAAACATTTCTTCGCTGTCAAAACCTCTGCAAAAATGTCGATGCAAGATGAAATACTCAAAGGAAAATACTCATAATAGTCAAGAAACTCGAGAGGCAAAGCAAAATTTACTTTTTGAAGCATGTTGCAATTAAAATTTATTTCTAATTTATTACATGTTTGTTTCGCGATAAGTAATAAATTATAATATAATTGTTAAAGTAATTAGTAGCCTAACATATCAATAAATTTTCAAAATTATAATCTTTATTAATTTTTTTCATTTAAATTTATTTAGCGTTATTAAATACAATTATTTGAAATAATTAATTTTTGTTATTTACCGGCAATTTCTATGAATTGTGTGAATGCATGCACTTGTATATATTGTGTATATATGTATTTTGTACAATTCTGCTTTGTATATCTGGATTTTATGTAGTTGGATTTTGTGCAGGTGGAACTGCATCAGCGTGGAATGCGTGTCGAGCTAAATGCTTCCGAATGTTTTTATTTGTAATAATTTATTATAACTTATTGTTGTAATGTCAAATTTTGAAATGTTAGAGTTAGATTAAATTGTTTAATACTTGTTGCAAACGTTATAACGAAATATCACCCTATTATATTGCAAAAGCTTTTGTTGAGCAAAGGGCAGACACCACTTTCGGACACCAAATGACATCCCCATTTATAATTATACCAGCCCTAATTCTTTCTTTTCTTCACCAATATATTCGACAATTTCAGTGTTAAATGCATGTGCGGCGCATACTGCTTAAAGTATGCTTAAAGTAAAATACCCATATTGTAATATAATATATATTACTAAACCAATATATTAGTCTTGCTGTGAGGTTTAAACCACAATCAAATTTAACAAATTGTAAAATCTTTAAAATTTTTTATGTAAAAAAACACATTTTACAAATTATGATTCAAAAATGTTACTGTTTATTATTATCACATTAAAGGAGAACAATGTATTAGCTAAAATAGAATTATTTTCCTTGTAAAACAAACAAAATTTTATACTTAAAGGGAAAGGGATTTAGTGGAATCAAAATGAATTTTGATGGCACACATTTATTTTGAAACAACAAAATGTTATGTTGAGTTCTACTTTACAACGCAGCCATTTACAGTTTCAAGAGCAAGTTACCACGTCATCGATCGAATGTCTTCAACCAACAATCAGGTTATTGCAATTGTTTACAATATGAACGGCAAGAAAAATTTTGCTGACAACATGAGAAGTGAAACGCTTTGAACATAAATCAACATTAGTATGAATTACGCCATAGATGCGATGCAAATGTGGCGTATGTGTGTGTGTGTTTGCTTTCTTGGAGGTTTATTCTGTCATGCCTATTAAAAATGTCATCGGCCGCTACCACAGAGGAATCATTCACCCTCATTCGATTAATTAAATTTCTTTTCGATTGTGAAATTTCACTTTATGCACATTTTTAATGAAATTCGTATATTTTGAAAAGATTATTGCGCGAATGTAAAAAATAATCACACCATTTACTCCTTTCATGATAATATGTGTAACTAGGAGGGAGGTGGTGATTCCTTCTGAGAATTTACTACGGCCTTTTAGAATTCGAAATATATATTAATTGTATTAATTGAAATATATATTAAAACAAAATAAATATTGGAAAATGCCATTTCGGTTCCAATGGAGAAGAAACGGTGGAATATTTTGAAGGAATTTTTCAGTAAATTTTAATCATCTTATATGAATCCTCTCGTGAAGGATAGGAATAAGAAGAATGAAAGTTATTCTATTCAAGTTTGTTTATTTAATTTTGTGATTTGTCTAGGAACATATTGATCTCCAAAGATATATGTCTGCTTTTAATGTAGAATATCCAGTGTTGAAAAATTGTGAATACTTCGATAAAGCCTTAAATGACAAATATATTCTAAATTTTTTCACGGAACGCATACACAATAAGTTGCTTACGCGGTAACTTCCCATTGTTGGGTACGTCGAAAAGCTTGGTTATTTGGCTGGCGGTGTGTTGCGGAATCAACATACGCTGAACGCAATAGGGAGCAATGGTAAAGAAATTGTTTATTAAGCAAATTGTTTACTCCTCATTGTGAGTACTTGCATTTACTTGTTGATATAAAGTTTGCAATGATGGAAAAGAGAGTAAAATATGTATAACGAATTCGTCTGACGATCACAAATTCAGCGAGATCAACCAGAAGCCGAATAAAAAATAACCGAGAAAAAATTAACAGCGAATTAAAATAAATTAATTTAACAGAAACCGAAAAGGAATATCGAGGAAGCAAGATCGCTAAACGCCTGGCCGAAGTTCGTATTCCTTACGAAGTTTATATTCGGCCCTTTTAATGTCCTTTTCCCCTTTCTCATCTCCAAGGCAGCTCTATTTAAAGTATAATAGATATGCCTCGCGCACCCTTTTGTAAGGCAGTAGACCCTGCTCACTCGGCCATCAAGTGTCAGGGCTTTGCAATTTTATCTGAAATATAGGCGGGCGCGACACTATATAAAGCTGAATCTCGAGGGAGGCTTTATATGGTCGTGAGAGTACGCACTTTAAATTTTGCGAAGAATTATTGGAAAGAGGCAGCGTGGATATACTAAATATTCAAGTTACCAAGTATGAATGAATGAACGAACAAGTTTAGTTGAATTATTTAAATAATTCAATATAACAATAACTATTTAAATATTTAATAATATCAGTAATTATATTCAATAATAACAATTATTATTTCATTAATTATTTTAATAATTTAAATAATTTAAAATTATATTATTAAAGGTTAAATTAAAAAAATAACTTAAATGCTAATTAAAATCGCGGTAGCATTCTAGTTTCTCCAAAACATTCCGCTTGCTACGCGGAAACAAATGTGGAATATGTCATGTTGCTCACCCGATGGTCCAATACACATCTTTCTCCAGTTAATTCCATACTTTAAAATAAGAATACTTAAGGTAGAAAAACATTATAGTATGGAATTCAATTAATATATCGCCTTTATACACTAGGGCAGTGATTCTCAACATTTTTTTGTTGCGGCACATATTTAACGATTTCAAAATTTGGCGGCACACAAAGAAAAAGATAAAAATTATTTACTTACTGCAACACACTGCATAAATAGTTTATGACAAAAATTTTAAATATACGAAATAAACTAATATATACTACAATAATAACTAAACGTTTATTAAGGGATTAATTACAAGCTAATAATAAAAATATTTTAATGCGAAATTTGAGCTTGATGTTTTTTGATAATTTCATTTATATTTGGTCGTAAAATGACAATGATACTCTCATATCGGCTTCCACATTTAACAATCTTGACCTTTTTTATTTTTAATGTTGGCTAATGCTGAAAATCCGTTAGAAATAATATGTTTAAAGCTTTTTTGGCTATCATTGGATAATCGCATCTGATGTTAATCCAAAATGATTTAATTGATTCTTCTGAATGTTTTAAATAAAATCCCGATTATTGGAAAGCAAAATGAGTTCTTCCTCTTCATTCAAAGTTAAGTCAAATACAGAAGTATCCGTTATGAGAAATGGATTACGAACCCAATCAAATTTCATAAAATGAGACATTTTTAATTCGATGTTATTTGGATACTCGCTTACCTTAATTTATTTCGAGAACGACACTTAAAACCCCTGATTGAAAAGGAAGACATAGGTAATTTTTAGTAGCATTTCTTATCCGTCATTATATTAAAATGGTCAGGTATAGTAAACGTTAAATCGCTCTATTCTCCATTAGGTATATAAATCTGAAACAGAGTAGAGTCCCACATCCAGCGGATAAACGCTTGGGTGACTGTTGATATTTTTTGAACCATTTGTTGTTTGAGACATCTATTCCGCAGCAGCCTTGAAGCTTTAAACACAGGCTGGGAATCAAACACAATTTCGTTTTCTCAAATGCTAAAATTACAATTAGTTGCGTCCACCGAAGTCGCAGTGTATTATTATCATTAAAATAATCACATCAAGTGCAATGAGGTCGATTATGGAGCCTCAATACAGATAGTACGGGTCATCACTAATTTTCGAGCGAGTTCTTTGAACACGCTGAAGAGAGACATTTGATTACAGAAATCTGAGATTATTTTTGTTTGTATCTTCTGCTGTTCCCCCTTTGACGCTCTTTCCTCACAAATTACCATCAATATGAGTAGTTAGAATTTCTCTCACGGTGAAACGTTTACAATTTTATCTGAGCCCAAAGGTCATCCATAAGCATACTACAAAAATATTCCATAATCCATATGTGAAAAAATAAACGACGCAAAGGACATCATCGGGATTACATACATTTTTGGTCCAAATATGAAAGTGCCGGCCAATAAAAGAATATGCTGTATTCCGTTAGAACTTGGCCCCCTGAGTATTTATTATTGTGACACCAAAGCTGACAAAGGGCCATTGTCCTTGGTTTTATTGAAGTTCAAAAATTCAACATCTTCATACATTTTGAGTTAATTTAACTAACAAAAACAAACGATTTGTTCTACCATATTTTTATTTTGAACATCGTTTAGTAAGATATATTGGTTCTTGACCTATTTTGGACATGTTGATCTTGTTTTGTGTTTTTGAGGATGTGTATCTCGTGCCGTGCACGAAGCATAGATCGTTTTGGTTCGCATTTTATGGCCATATAATATTTGGAAATATAACCAAAACGAAATCAGAGTTCCAACTTCAATCCAATGATGACCCCAAATAAGTGACGGGTATTTTTTTACCCGCATAGAACTTCAAATGGAAAAATAAGACAAAATATTTATTTTGAGTAAACTGTTATTATTCACTCGAATGATTAAGACATGTCATTAATAAATGAACATGATTTCGGGCATGTGGCCACCGCGGCTGTTCTTAACGTAGTTCATTCTGGACGTCCAACTTTGGGTCACTTTTTCGAGTATTGTTGGCTGTAGTCACAAATAACACGGACAATGTTGGCCTCCAAAGCGTCAATTGTTACTGTTTTATCACATGAACCCACAGGAAATAAGCGGAGACCAATGGACATATCCATATCACTAAATTAACCTATCAGTTTAAAAAAATATAGCCTTTGGATTATAATCAAGTGGTTTGATAACTGATGTTTACCAGCAATTATATAATTATAGCCTCCACCCGAGGGGATAGGATACATTCGCCTACTTGTTCCGTTTGTAACGCATAAAAGGAAGCATGGCAGGTATCGATAAATATATGTATTCCAGCTCAGAATAACCTCCGAAATCAATTTAGCCGTGTCAGACCGTCTGTTGGCAGAAGGAAGGTATCGACGTAGAATTTGGCGCGAATATTCATTGTCATCATAGGCATATGATTGAAAACGGCGTGAATTAAACCAGTGCCACACCTATCTTTAATACAAAATATTCTTTTGAAGGCCGATTTCTGAGTTTCTATAAATGTTTTCGAGCAGGAGTTTTATAGCCGGAATGGTGGTATTAGATGTCTTCACTCCGTGATACATTCCTTCATCATGTGCGGACTCTTTTGAAAAAAGTTTTGTTGAAGATGAGACAGACCGAACCTAGCATTCTTACTTGTTCTAATCCTAAATCACACACACAGTACAGATGTTTTCATATCAAAATTAAGATGCAGGCGCGACCGTGTTCCAATTCCGCTAAGTTTTAGTACTAAACAGTTTGAGAGGAAAACCATGGGGCTGGTTCTGAGTCTAATTATATATACTTTCTATATTTCTCATATACCACCCAATGCATTAGAAACGGGAACACAAATTTAATATTCCCTCAATTCCTCAAGTTTAGGGAGTAATAAAACTAAAACAAGAAAGAATTTGCTTGTTCGTTAATGTACTTTACAATCGGAATATAAATGTATGGTTTGATTCTAATAAGCAGGGGGTTAGTGGTGGGTAGTAAGGTGAAGATCTGATCTATAGCCGATAAACATACACCGTCTTTATTAATTGAGCGTGGCATCGGGCCTGGATACCGGGCCGATTTAACTCTAAGCGATGTAATACTTCTTGGGGAAACCATTCTCACGTAATTGCGACCATAGTTACCAGTAGACGACTCACTCCTAGATTTGGGAGTTTGCTTCGGCCGTAAATGGTGAACTAGAAGGTAACATTTTTCTCTAAATGTTCTTTGTAAGCTGATGTATTGGGCTGATTTATTAACACAGACAAATCCAAACACCTTAGGGAGACATAGTACTCGTACCAAATCTCATTACAACACTTTTATTCGGTTTATCTAATCGTAAATTTTGTTCGTAGTAGTCGCGCATTTTTAAGCGCCAGCGAATATGTACATATTGTTATTATAGCGCTTTTTGGGAATTATAATGATAAAATATTTAAGAAAAATTTTTAAGGGAAGGGCTCTATTCGTTGTGCAGTAGTCGCCACTACCATAGACACATAAACGGACACACGGCCATGTATATATCCGCTTAGGTGGTGGTGATTGCTGGTGATCGCTCTTTGTAAATTAACTTTTCGTGTTTGGTGAAAGACAAATCCTGAGTGACTTGATTTGCCTGCTTCCTTTCATAACGGCGAGGCCTCCGGCGAATGAACGTACGGAAACAAATGAGTATTCTGTGGGTAGATTTTATTTATATCGGAATATTGCGAAAATTCAAGCAGACGTAATTGACTTTAAAAATTGATAATGCGCTCATCTGGAGATTTGAACTTCAGACCAATATATCACAGATCCAGCTAGTGAGCTAGCAGATCTTTTGATGCAGGTTTTACTTATGACTTTAAACTGTTGGAAACCTTGAAAACGCCGCATGCGAAGGTTTGAAGAACATAGTGATGATTATGAACTTGACATTGTGAAATTAATCACAAATAAATTTTTTAATGTCTTGAAAATTAAAAAAGTTATTTGTGATTGATTTCACGACATAAAAAATCCGCATTAACCTTTCTTCTATACTCTTGATTTATCACTCAAGTAGTCAACCCGCGCCGAATATTACGATTAAAATTCTTTTTCTCTTGTTTTTGTTTTATGTAGCAATATTTTTGGTAACATATTGTAGGCAAATGCAAAAATAAAAGAATTTTTTTAACTGGCAGAAAGATAATTAACCAAAAGGTACTAAATGCTCGCATCTCTAATGCGTCATTGGTGACAATTAAAACACCAAAGTTATCGTCCGCGGCAACAATAACAATAAGACAAAAGGAAAGCCAAAATCTAAATATGCTTATAGGATTTACTGACAGGGATTTATTGCTTTGCCAACCGAATGACAGCAGGATAAGTGGTTGGGGAAATGTAAGAGTTTTTAGCAGTTATTGTGCTGAACGAAAGTAAAATAATTTAATTATTTCCTTTGACGAATTATCGACTATTTTGCAAAATGGGCTCTTCTTCTAAACGGACCCTTTTCTAGGGATCCCATGAGTTGTCACCTATCTATAAAGTGAAATAGGATTCTTACCACCCGCGAAATTGGAGACATTTCATTACTTATTTTAGTAGAGCATACTGAACATTTATCAAAAATATACTCAGAAATTCTGTCAAAAAACAGGAATTTATTTAATTAATGTCATTGGTTGACATAGAAATAGTGTTTTCCAACATTGTACAACCTCTTCATTACTCCCTTCCATCTTTCAATTAGGCCTTTTTTATCTATCTCTCTCTCCCTACCATATTCTGAATATCAGTACCAGAATAAGCCACCTCGAATTCAGCCTTTCGCCTTGTCTTCCATCAGGTTTCCACTTTCGATAAAAGACTATTTAATTAATTCTGGATAAGAAAATTTGAGATTTTTAAAACGAGTTGATGGTGGTGATATACTCTCGTAGGTATTTACAAAATCACCACTTGAAAACTGCTTCTAAGGCTAGTGCCGCAAATCCAGTAATTTACACTGAACACACTCGCATTCCACAGGGCAAGGCCGACCATTGTTCTAAAAATCACAAAGTGAAATTAATTTCTGAGAAGGTCAACCCTAACAAAGCGCATAGCAGGACCTCATTCATGAAGACTAGTTCGGCTTTTACGACGCTGCTCGCATTGCTAGTGCTGACTGGCTGGCTATTTAACAACAATAAAATTAGATCAATGCCACACACAAGGGTGGGGAAATTGCATTTCCCACATTATCAAGAAGACTGAGTAGCCACGACAGCGCCAATAAAAGTGATACCCGCGATGAGAGGTGGAGTTTTGTAAGATACACTACAATTTTGGAGGGGGAACCGATGGGCTCAAATACTCAAGGAGCACTCGTATTATTAAAAGGTATACTTTATGCTTCTTTGTTGCTGTTCCGGAAGGACTAGTAGTATCTTATTTGGTAAGACTACTAAATGTTACAAGACGACCATCAGATTGTATAAATAGTTACCAACGAAAAATGCTATAGATTTTGATATACTTGATCTATATCGTATGATTGGATAAGAAATTGTATTTTAATACCTTCAGAAAAGCGAATGTTAATAAAACAACAACAAAAATAAGAACGATATTGGTCTTTTCATCAACTGATTTTTAAGCGACTATCAAAGATTCGCACATTAGTACATGGAAATTAATTCCCAACCTTCGACAAAATCCTTTGATTTAACGGCTTTTTTGTGTACTTGCGCTACAATTTCAAGGAATGTATATTTATATCAATACTTATATCAATTGGTCATTAGCGATCAAAAAAAAAAATCATGCTCAATTATCTCCTTCGACTGCAGTTGATAGAATTGGCTGTCAGAACCTTCAGATATGTATGAGTCCGTTAATAATTTAGTTTCGCCTTGATTTCACCATCGGTAAATTGTTAAATCCCCAAAAACTTATGAGGACCGATGCCTTCATCAGTTGATGGTCTATCACCACTCCGAGGTTGCCAACTCCCACAGTAATTGATTCCATTTTTTGTCGACTGATCACCAGAACAGCTTCCGTTATGATCTACAAAGCTAAGCGCTATGTTAGAAAGCCAGATTCTTATTGCAATTGCTGCCTCAGCCACCTACTTTACATTGGCCAGATGTTTTAACATATATGCTAACATATATGTTTCGCGATCGAAGGTCTCAGGTTTCCAACAACATTTAATGGCAACTGCTTTTCGTCTCGCCCCTGGAGTTTCCACAATTTCGATCTCACTTAAACGAAGATAGCTGTGAATATGGGAATTGTTAGTTAGTTAGTTTAGTTTCTGCGTCGTCATAAAGGAAAACCCGTTGCTAATAAAAGCAATATCTATAACTGATCCCAGGCATCTCTTGCTGGAGTTGTGCCCAGAGCCTGTGTTTACCAAGAACACGTTTATGGATGAAAGAGAAATCTAAAATGGATCTACCACGAAGATTTGTTTTGTTGGACCACCATTCAGGGACCCTTGCATTGCAGTCGCCAGAAATTAAGACCGGGTTCCTTCGACATGCATCAATTGCACATCATCATCACATGCATCAGTGCTAAGGCATAAAATATCTTATTAAAAGTATTAATGTTCAGACTAGGTGGCACATTGCAACTATATACGAATATACCGCTTATTTCAAAACACACAAGAGCAAACCCGACAGTGTGAACTACCGTATCTGAGGCATTTAAATTAATGTTCAATATTTCCGCTTTAGTGGCCGCATCAGCCGCTCATGTGCCACCCATTTTGCCGGGGCTTGCTAAAGAAATATATATATATATATATATATATATATATATATATATATATATATATATATATATATATATATATATATATATATATATATATATATATATATATATATATATATATATATATATATATATATATATATATATATATATATATATATATATATATATATATATATATATATATATATATATATATATATATATATATATATATATATATATATATATATATATATATATATATATATATATATAATATATATATATATATATATATATATATATATATATATATATATATATATATATATATATATATATATATATATATATATATATATATATATATATATATATATATATATATATATATAATATATATATATATATATATATATATATATATATATATATATATATATATATATATATATATATATATATATATATATATATATATATATATATATATATATATATATATATATATATATATATATATATATATATATATATATATATATATATATATATATATATATATATATATATATATATATATATATATATATATATATATATATATATATATATATATATATATATATATATATATATATATATATATATATATATATATATATATATATATATATATATATATATATATATATATAATATATATATATATATATATATATATATATATATATATATATATATATATATATATATATATATATATATATATATATATATATATATATATATATATATATATATATATATATATATATATATATATATATATATATATATATATATATATATATATATATATATAATATATATATATATATATATATATATATATATATATAATATATATATATATATATATATATATATATATATATATATATATATATATATATATATATATATAATATATATATATATAATATATATATATATATATATATATATATATATATATATATTATATATATATATATATATATATATATATATATAAATATATATATATATATTTATATATATATATATATATATATATATATAT
>OZ016502.1:20022022-20139522 GCA_963966595.1 Physocephala rufipes | reverse complement strand
TTGGTATCGAATTACTTGTTACACAAGTTCATCATAGTTGATCGTGGCTAGGATATGGTGAAAGAACTAAATTCGAAACAAACTATACAACCTTCGCAATAAACAAATTTTTCGATAACTTGACCTCTGTTCGTGAGCTTATTAAATTTAGCAAGTGATAATGCTAACTTCGTTCCGACGAAAGCTTACATACCCTACACCCGCAATATAAATTTGTAGTCTGAACCTAACAATCAGTGAGCGGATCTTTTAATATTACACTTAACTTTTCTTGATTAGTTTAGATTTATCAACTTATCTTCAACACAATCTTTGTCCTTGCCCATTTCTGTGGAGTGATAATGTCTAATACCAACACCCCACCTATAAAATTACAACTTAAAATCTTACATAGAAACTTACAGAGAAATCCGGCTTTAAGAGTAGGTTTTTTATAAAAGGTAGGAGTGGCACTGATCTGATTTACGCCATTTCAAATCCCAAACAGCCCATGACAGAAATGAATATCCGTGCTAAATTTACAAGTTTATATCCTATCCGTTTGACTGCAATCATGGTTTCCACAGGGTGACACACAGACAGACAGACCGATGGACTAATTAAAGTGGCTAAATACACTCAGGGATTACTCTGAGCAGGATTAAATATACTTTTCTTTACCTGCTACGCCTCCTTTGGTGCGTTGCAAATGAAGGAAGCAAGGGAAGCACCCTGTTCCTTGAGGTGTAGGGTATAAAAATCAGGCATTAAAATTCTTCTGAAAGAAAGAATGATTCTTTATATCTGCAATTGTTAAATTTAGGCAGCAGCGGTCATTTTGAGGTTGAGAAAATAAGTGTGACTTATTCGCCAATAAAATATTAACGACTTGAATGAATGTAACGGATCGAATTAACTGGTGAAGAATGAGGGTGAATACCATAGGAATTCTTTCTTTGCATATGTTTTTGCTCGTTTACCACTGTTAAAAATTCTCTTCGTAGTTACTTTGCGCCTAATCTCCTAATCAAGTACTTATTTTCATTACTTTGTAAAATCTTTCGATATGATGCAATGAGTACAATTAAGCTGTAATCCTTGTGTTCTTGAGATTCCGAAAAACATAAACTATTATTATATTTTATACATGTATAGTAACTGTTTCACGTATTCGAAACTTCAGCACTAGAATAAATTTATTTTCTTTTGCTTTTCAAAAGTCACCTCTTCAGTTTTAGTTGACTACAGGTGCTCGATTGAAGAATTTATATATACCGAATGTATATACGTGTATATATACTTGAAATAAATTTTACTGAAAAACGCAAAGCGCAAACATAAACTAAAATAACCGTGAAATTTTCAGGGCAGGTCTCGAATACATGACGATATGAAGTACAAGGATTTAAACCATTATATTATTCTTTCATATCATTCGATTATTCAGGTGTGAGTTTTTCAAATTTCTCTGAAATTTAGCCTAAACCTATTTAATTTTTTTCTTTGATGATTCATTGATGATAATTAGTTTTTAGTGCAGCATTAAATATTGCTTAGATCTATTTGAGTTTAATTTTTCTTAGAAAAATTTTTACAAGACATTTGATTATTTTATTTTATGTTCTTAGTTTATCAAGTGTATATCTTTTTCAGAGTCCTTAATTTGTGCGGACTAGATTTCACCAATAAAATTTGGTCTATTTCTGTGTTTACTTGGGGAACATTATCCATACATATAATGAAACATATAATGGAATATCGAAGAATCTTTTTAGAATTTTTTGTTGAAGTTCATTTAGAAATGTAACAAACGCTCTAAAAATGCCTGTCATCGCAATGTCTATCAGGGCATTTATCATAATGAAACAAAATCCGGTCAGGGCAATCATATCAACATCATCATTACCGTTAGGAACCTCTTTATAACTAAAACTGAGAGCAAATAAGCGCAAATAATTTTCTTTGCTCTAGTCTTTAAAAACTCTTCGAACCAGTAATCAAACATGATGAAGGACAAATCTTTCTTTGTCATTCTTATATAAACTCGCAAGTATGTTTCCTTCCCTCACGTTGCTTTCCTTAGGGATCCTTACAGCTACTAAAGACCGCACGTGTGCTGGATGATTTGTTGGAAAAATTTTTCAAAGTTTGGAGAAATTGAGCTTAATTATCTTACAATAAATTTATTTTTATGTACAAAATATTATGAACTAGAAGTCCGGCTCCATATGAACGTGTCCCTTAATTCAGTTTTTCTTAATATCTAAACTGATAAATATCAAATAGGGGCTTCCCTTACAGAGACGAAATTTTATTTCGCTTATTTACTGCTAATAATTTCTCTATTTGAAAAAAAAAATTTAATGAAAACCATCAACAGTTTTGACACACCCCTAATGCACCCGGTAAAAGGTTCCTATGAATAAAGCTTTTCTGCTGAAGATTTTACTTTATGCTACAAGTCGTAATTCATGCATAATATAATTTCGCGCAACTTATTTTTTTTGGTCTAGTTGTTAGCTGTGCTGCATCAATAATTTTATTGCCAATGACAGTGGTTGACAGTTAAAAATGCTGTCAAATTGGCAGCACTGGCTGATAAGTGTTATTAAAACGGGCAACGCTTTCAATGAGATCTGTATTGAGTTTAATGTCATCATCGAGGTCGTTGCTTTTACTGTCGCTAGCACGGGGAACAACGCTGGCGCCGACGAGGATGCTGCTGTCGATGAACCGTCATCTTTAATTTGATTATCTGTGGATGAATAGAAATAATGGCAGGGATAGATAGAGAGAGAGAAGAGAACAATTTAATGAAATTTTAAGAATATAAGTGGACCGTTGTGGAGCAAATTTCCGTGGCAAAGACTGCACCACTCAAACACTAATCCGTTTACCTTCGAGCGTTTTGTCAAGCAATCGTGATTTTGGCACAACTGTTTCCCGAGACTCGAGGACGGGGATGCGTTGGTGCTTATCGCTTTCGACACTTTCTTCGTTACTCTGCCAGTACACGGAAGAAATTTTGGCGATACACTGGAGAAAGGAAATAAAACGAAACATCCTTTTAATTTTTACAAATAATTAAATAACAAGTTCCAGGTATTCAATCAAGTATTCTCTTTCAAGTATTCTTTAAATTTTTGACGGTGTTGAATGGTTACGATAACAGTGCTGATAATTGAATTTGGAAATAATTTTTGGCGTCCTTTGTTAGGCTCAATTATTTTTTAATTCCAGAAACGGAAGATACCCTTCTAGGTATAGAGCCACTGCCGAAAGTATTGTGTTAAAACCGAAGGAAACTCAACAGAAACTGAAAGAAACTTCCAAAAACCTCTCAAAATATTTTGTTTCTTTTTAATTTTTAAAAATTTTAAAGTTTGCTTTTTAGAACAACAGAACCCAAATAATCCGATTAACCTTAATAATAAAAAACACCATAATTATTTCAAATTATTTTTAACATAAATTTCCTAGAGCATTCTGTAGAATCCCCTCTACAGATCCCCACAACCGACGATTTTTAATTAACCACACGATTAACCGTGTACGAGGTTAGTGGAAATAAATACTGACAGCTTAATTTAAATAGTTTAGAAGTAATAAATAAATGAACGAAATTATTGATTTAATAAAATCACAGACTAAGAAATAAAAGAGCCCGAAGCAGCACGGATTACTCAATCGGGGAATCTTGCGCGGGCGGTCCGGACGATAAATAAAGAAACGATGATGCCTGGATGCCTGGATGAGCGCAAGTTACATCGTTCAAATTTCGATCAGAATTCAATTTTTGAGATAAAAATATAAATTATTTTCTTAATTACTTTAGATTAAGAAGATAATATTTTACAAATATAATTGTCTTTATGGCTATAATAATGTTGTATTAAAGTCGGAATTTTTTATATATGGAAAAATTTGTTCATTATGTCTTTACCAATAAAGATCTGTTTAATTGATATTCTCCTTTTACTCCTCACAATAACAAATATATGCACTTTTATAAAACAAGTTGGACGCAAACTTCGGCGCGACCGAAGTTTATACACCCTACGTCCATATTATAAATTTATCTTGTGATCGTAATATTCAGTTCATTTTAATACTACATTTCCCTTTTCTTGACCAATTTTGATTTACTAACTCATCTTCAGCACAACATTTCCTATTCTTATGGTCTACTATGAGGAATAGTTTGCCGAAATCGAGCAAAGGATTCTGAAACAGAGATGGTATTACACTACATTAAACATTTCTTCTCGCTTGACGCTTAATATAATATATTACAATTAACTTCAATACATTAATATATTACAATTAACTTCATTCTCGACTTCATAAAATAAATGCTCTTCCGAAAATATAAATATATATGTTAAATAAAATAATCATTAGAAAAGTCATGAGGCAAGGAGGAGTAATCTTCCCCAGCAAAAAGCAAGGTTTACTTTATTAATTAATTAATTAGTTTTATGATTAGAAGAAATAAAAGCAAAACAAACACAAACATGGAAAAATATTATGAAATATAAAATAAATTTATAAATATTTTAATAAATTCTGGCTTGTTGTTATAATTTCTTTCTTGCAGGTGTACAAATATGCCTTTTCGCCGCCCGGGACCTTCGGGACGGTGGATTATCTACTCTACAGATTTAGCAATTATAACCTGAGGATGTTGGATAACCTGCTGCTTGCGAAAGTGCTCACAATAAACAGCGTCCCGAGCATTGTCGGAATTGTTGACGCATAGCCAAAATTGATGTACGTATTAATACATAATCCTTGTAATATACTTTGTTTGGTAATGAACTATTAACAAAATAAAAAGCACTCTTAAACAACAATAGTCATAAAAACAACATCTGCAAGAACATTACCCAAGCAGTGAACGAAATACCCGTTCCATTCACCTTCACATCGGCACGATGCATTCTTCTGATCGTTTGTGTGCTTCATGTTTCTGATCGTTACATGGAAAAACAATGTGAGATCATCCAAAGAAAAATGCAATTACTATCAATGAAATTCAACACATTCGCGCCATTTAAATAAGTTGAAAGCAGCCACAAGCCACTATCCCTCCCAACATTTATCTGTTATTTAGCAAATGTAAACAGACCGCAACCTAAGTTCTCTATCAACCAACTCACATTTCTTTCCAAAAATAGCAGTATTGTAACTTTTACGGGGTTCTATTACTCACTTTCATATTATCCATATCCATATTACTATCCATATTACTCACTTTCAGTTTCATGTCACCGTGCTTGAAATGTCATCCACGTACGCGAAACTCCAAGCCCAGGCGAGCCACTTCGAGGCCTTCTCTCCCTACGATGACATTTGCGTATGGTCTCAGAAATGAGCGATTCGCGTGCATTCCATTGATCAACCAACTGAGATGACAAACAGGTTTTGAGGGTGCAGACGTGCAGTTAATGCGGACGATGTCACCGATTTGATAACGTGGCTGACCACCTGTAAGTTGTGGCCCGTGTTTAGGAGTAACTATAATCGAAAGAGAATATTTTATTCATAAATATTATAGAAGTTGTAAATGTAATAGAAGAATAAATCCGAAATAAAATCGTTTTCTTAAAACCGAATGATGATAGGAGAATTTCTCAAAGAGTTTGATGATGATAAAACGTGAGTTTATGAGTGGAATCCAACGACACTCAATTATTTCTGTCGACTTTACTGCGAATTTTTTTGATTTAGTAATAAATGAAACATATGTGAATTTAATAAAAAATAATAAAATATTTGTTTTTGCTTAGTCGCTAACAGTCAGTGCAAGTCCAGCTTATGAAAACGTTTGCTTGCGCAAAACCAGGATAAAAGAAAAATTGAAAAAATACAAAGCTTATGAAAAACAGCACTAATGACCAACAATATATGAGCAATTACTGCTTGACATATAGAATAAAAATAGAGGTTGTCGAGTATAAAACCAAAAAAGAGCAAAGGGCATTGGAATTCGGAAAATATTCCTTGGGATAGGAATTCGGTAAAGTCGGGTTATAAAAGGAAGTGAACGACTACCAGGCTTCTGAGAGAGAATGTCCTAATGAAATGAACTCTGGAAGTACAACTACGTACTAACCAACGTATTACATGTGGTTTGACTACTTATATAGTTGTACAGATGTACGTGTAATGAAACAACCCACCCTACGTGAATTTTTACAATTGTTAACAATGGATAATTGTAACAACAAAGTTAAACAGTAGTCAGCAATGCGCTCATCAGCAATGCCGACGTTGGCAGGAAACCAATGCTTTCGGCTTGGTTATTTGCTGCGGGGTATGGATAGAAATATGCGCATATGTTTGTGTGGTGACACCTGGGACGCAAGTGGTGGTATTACTGGTGGTGGACACATACAAACACACAACACACTGATAAACATGCGCCTGCATATACACGTGCACACATATACGAACATGGTTTTTACCCAAAGATAACGTTACTTCAGATGGGTTTTTTAATAATTCACATTCATTAATTTAAAATCAATTATTTTAATGAATATTGAAAATTATAGACGACTTTGTGAGCCTTCTGTGTTATAATAGCACACTCATCGGTTTGACCCATTTATTTCCAACTCAAATCAATAACATGACAGGAAAGAAAAGGGTTCGATTACATTAATAATCATCAATTTCAGAGATTTGTGTAATCATTTTATTCACACATTCAACTGCTTCAAATCTCCTTTCCCTTTTATAATCTGTCTTCGTTAACTATTCCGAATTTCTTAAATAATGAATTTCGAATAACGAATCTCTTAAATAATAAAACTGATTTGTTCTCTTTTAGGAATAATTAAATTATGAAGCCGATTTTTCTCAGGCGTTCAACCCTTTATCTCTTGAAATCAGTTGGTTTTTCTAACCTCATTTCCTCTGCAAAATTCCCTCCCCTTTTCTATTTCTTTTTTATAACACATCACCCAATTTTGTCTTGTCGAAACCATCGTCTCCGGCAACTATAATGTAGCGGTTATCGCCACCTTTTTTTACCTACAGTATTCATTAATCTTAATCTACGCTGACTCTTCTGCAAAAATACCGAAAAAAGTTAAGAACAGGTAGATCTAGAAAATTAAAAAAATAAGTATAAGGGACATGACCTAACCATTTATCGTCCGTTATCCGCGTAAGCTTTTTTGCTTAAAATTAAAATTAATTTTCGTTTTTATGTCAGAGTATTCCTTGTTTTTTGTTGTTGTTGCATTTGTTTCCATTTGTTTATTCCCCCCCCCCTTCTCGCTGCACACCTTGCCCGCACTGGTTTACTTATGGGCTTGTAACTTTTTGTCCGAGTGCTCAACAATTTCCACCTGAATGTACTCCACATAAATCATACCGATAGCTTTACCGATAGTTTGAGAGAAGTTCAAGGCGAAAAGATCGGATTAATTTCAATTACTTCGAAGCTCATACAGCTACATTGGCTACTTAACGAAGCAATAATGAAAATCATTGTTAGCAAATAGCAAATGATTTTTGTAATAAATTTCGATCCGTTAATTCCTATGAAATCTTTAATTTTTAACGTAAAAATGATTCCCCATGATATTTCTTTATTAACTTTGCTATACCTTGTGTATTTGGATATTTGTGTATGTGTGTATATGTGTACGAGTGTGTATATGTGTATGCGTGTGTATCTTTGTCTGGGCGCGTGTGTGTGTGCGTGTGCGGACCGTGTGCGTGGGGAGGAGATGGGTGAGTGTTGTGTGCGAGTGCGTGTGTAATCGTTTAGTGTGTATGTATGTGTGTGTTAGTAAGTGTGATTGTGTGTGTGGTCTCATTTCAAGAACTTACCCACAACAACCATGTCCTCGTGACCGGAAATTGTTTGAAATGATGGCGCCTCGCCGGAAACTTCACATCGATAACGACCTGTTGAATGCAGGGTGACATGCTTTAGTACTACGACATTTTCTGTTGAGTTGGCCAGCTACTCGATAAGGACAGATGGAATAGAGAAAGATAGAGGAGAATGAAAGTTATGAGAAAAACAATTTTTCAATGGGAAACCTACTCTACTATATCTAATATGGGGTTTCTTAAAAGCAGTTTTCGTTTTGGTTTATGTTAAAACAGCTGCGTAATATTTACAAAGTATAAATATTTCCATATGTGAAAAGCTCTGGATATGAGGTGTTCATAATTCAAAAATAATTCTTTTAACATTCGCCGTCATCGCAAAGTCTTTGCAAGTTATTTCGGGTTTTGATGTACATCTGAAGAAATTCGATAATAATTTAAAATTAATTTTGAATTTTGCCGGCACCATACGATGTTTTTTGTTCAATATTTCCCTCATTCTGGCAAATTAACTGTAGAAGCAAACGAAGGTATATGGTATAGAATTTCGAAATTCTAACCAGTGTTGTTGTAAATTGCCAATGCCAGAAACACTTCTGATTTTGGCTTAACTTCACAACATTTCGGGCGTGATTTTTTTCTTTTGACATTGGTGTTATACCGCTGAAAATTCCTTTCAGGGACCATCACATAAGATCGCCATAGTGTTCTCTATCCAAATACAAAAATTCTATGGACAAGATTCCCAGGACACCATACAAATTACTGGGAAGGTGGCGATTTCGGTCTGTGTCTAGAAAGTAGTTTTAATCCCAAGCCAAAAAAGAACAAAGGGTGACTTTGTGGTCTTTACTTTTATAACAGGATTCTTCTGAATATTAGGATTAATTCGTACCGCGACTGCATCTTATAAAGAGGCAATTTTGCTTTAAAGATGTCGCTCCTAATCCTTCCTGTGAAAATTATAATTACTAAGGAATTGTGATCACGTTCTCACAGAGAACACAGCGGGACAAAGTGGCACCAAGAATATCAACCAGATTGTCCGTCATCTTTGACTCCTTTTCGTGGCCGCACACATCCCATTAACATGACAAGTTTTTACATTATGCTTTTATTTCGGAAGATCTAAAGAGAAAGGCAATGGATCCTGAATTTTGAAAGTTTTCGTCATGGTTTCCACACACAAAAACGTACAGTCACCCGTTCACACGGAAGAAACTTTAATTGACAAGATCTTGAAACACGGCAATCAGGCAACAAAAATTAATACTTATCTTTTGCAATAAAAATATAGCAATTTTATTCTTTCTATACCCTGCCCCTTGAGTGATACGGTATATTCACTTACTTCTGCCGATTGCAGCGCATTAAAGGAGGTGTGGTTGGTGTAGAATAGAATGTGCTCTGAGTACTTTTTAGAGTCTCATCCTGAGACGATTCAGTTGTGCATGTCCGTCTGTTTGTCGATCTGTCTGTCTGTCTGTCTGTCGGCCTGTCAGCCATTTTACCTGTCTGTCTGTCAGTCTGTCGATTGCTCTTTCTCTCTCTTTTTCTGTTTATTTGCCTGAGAAACTCACGAGAGAAATGAGAATCAGAGGTGAGTCTTGCCTACTAGTAATTAAATTCAAACAAAAAATATTGCGGAGGTAATGGAGTATCGGCGAGGCCGAAATTAAGCTTCTGAATTGTTTATTGTATTGTATTCGTTAATTGTTTTTTCCTTACACTTTTTTTCTTCGGCTGCAAACATGTTTTGACCACATTCTGTTTACTGCTGTTTATCCATTTTTATGATCCAATTCTTACGTGGGTTTGCATTAACCGATCAACAATTTTCCAATGCGACGGAAGTTGTCGGAAACATTGCAACAGTTCGTGTTTTAATTTCAAAAGAAAGTAAACAACCAAACTACCTAAAGACTACTTGAAAAACTTTGACTATTGACAAAATGTCAGTCCGCTTATCTAGAACGCCAATATTAAAATTTTTCTTTTACAAAAATGGAATGCAAAAAGTTACTTTTTACAGATACAGAGGCTCGTGTATTGCAAAATTTTTGTATTTGTGTTGATGAAAATAACTTACGTCGACATCGACTCCTGGCAGTGGAAAAACTTGACCTGGCGGCATGTCTCGTGGTACGTAGCGATAAAATTCGAAGCCGTCTTTGTACCATTTCACGGAGTATAAGGACTCACCATCCAAGTCGTATTTACAACCAAGCGTCGCATCCTCATGCCGCATTATATGCTTTGGAATTCGAATCTCAGTCATCGACAGTCCACAGCATAAATCTGGGAAAATGTAATAAAAACAAGAAAAGAGGATATTAGTGAATGTCTCTGGGTGCCCCAGTGGGTGGTCGTAAAAAGAAACAAATATTGGAGCGCTATATTACAGATATGCCACACGAATGGTTGCAGCAAAATAAGCGAGGAAGGGACGGTCAATACGAATCGAAACAGTTTAATATGTAAATCAAAAGTGAGAAACCAATAGGTCTGTGCCACACTTTCTAACTCTATCTCTCTCTGTTCACTTCTTCTCCTTCGTAAGTACCACGACTGAAAAGATAGCGATCGGAGGCGTTTTTGAGTCACGCGTCGTTAACGGCAATTAAAGTGAACACATTTGAAAAATGAAAAAAAAGATCTTCAGGCAAAAGCCAAAGTAAAAAAAAATTATAACGTTAGCGTTGTTTTGACGTTTTTTGTGATTCCTGCAGATAATTTGGTGCGGCTCCTGCCGGCTATGAGACTCTGTTTGGTGCGATTGCTGTCAGTTCGATTTAAACTAAATTTACTTTTGCTTTTAGGAGTCCAAATAAAAGAAATTGATTCGAATTTCGTACCATAAATTTGTTTTTGGAAACGAGTATACCGGACTGGGAGAAATAGAAGCATTCAGTTTATAGTCACACCAAATGGCAGTGCTTTCATTTTATTATGACAAAATGGAATTCAAGTGTAACGAAAAAGGTTGATAAAAAAAAGAGATAGAGTGCAACGAGTATGAGCGAGAAACGATACGAAACGCTACCAAAAAATGTATAAAATCTTGCTATTTGTTCTAACGACAGATAATTTTATTAATTTTGTTAAATTTTCATTCTGTCAGTCTTGCTAATGTTTTATGAAAATTATGCCTTTGGTGAAAATCTAGAATATATAAATGATTAAATTTTTCAGAAAATTTCTTTGAAAATTAAAATTGTTATGAATAGTAGAGTTCTCCCCAAAACTTAGCTTCTTTGCCACACATATTTTCTATTTATAATTTGCAATCATTATGATATCTGGTTTTAAATCCTACTCCCGAAGGACGGATATATTCACTCTGTACTTCCGTTTATAACCCAATAATATTAAATATTAATAGGAGTCGATTTGGCGATGACAATCCGACTGCCTTTGTGTCCATCTGCGGAAATCACGGCTGTGGCCGAACGACATGAAACCAAGTACGAATATTCCTTTTCGTAATCGCCAATGTTGTTACATATTAAAAAATGGATAATGAGAATGGAAAAAATCGGGGCAGTGGCGTGGCTAACAGCGTAAAACCCCATTTTACAATATTTTTTTGAGAAAAGCTAAGTTGAATATGAATTAGTAGACCTTGTATAGTCGTGCCCATTATTTCACATTTCTCTGAAAGCGTGAATGAACTAAGATTGCTGAGTCATCAGTGTAATAATACTCATATTCATTAATTCCTTAATTTCTGACAAGTTTATTTGCATTTTGATCCTGATTATGATATTGATCCTGAACCCCGGAACCCCGAGGAATAAAAAATTTCAAACAGCAAAATGTTGTGAAATGAGATATATGCGTGACGATACAAACGAGAATATGGTTCCTTTGAATCCTTTATTATTTCGTTGCTACGAATTATATATCACTACTAACTTGTAACATTTTCTTATTTGTTAATGGAGGGCATGCAGCACATTTTACTTGTGGTCGTCTGTTTGTTAGCAAAGTTAAATGAATCAATGCCCTTTTCAAAAAATAATTTGAGTACTTACATAATTCTCTAGCCGGATTTTAACGTGAAGCATGGTCACTATTTCCGTACAACTTAGCTTAGCATATCGTAGCTTATGATAAGCCACTTAAAATGTGAAATTTTAGCACGTATCTATAATTTTCTGGTGACCTGAAGGGTCGATCTGTGTATTGTTATTGTATATTTTTCCCCTTTCAAATGAGGTGAATTTCAGTGCTCCTATTATTTCGTATATTTCTTTATTGTACTTACATTTTATATTGCTATATTGCTACATTTTATTATTAAGATACTATTCGCTTGGTATATGCTAATTTTGGGTAAACTAATCATTGCGCGCGTATTCCTTCCTCTCTATTTTCTTCGGTGTCATTTTTACAAAATTTTTTCGAATCTAAATCTTTTCAAGAAACTACATCTGCTTTGGTATTCATCATTCACTGTTTGCATATTACCTGAATTTCATAGTCATTGAATCTTCAATTATTCTTGTTAGATTTGTGTGTGTGGAGAAACTAACAAGTAGCCTATGATTAGTATAAACAATAACTTTCTGACAGACAGATATGGTCGAACCTAATAATTGTTTAGACTTTTGCTTGCAAGGACTATTGGGTTGCTTTTTCCTATTTCAACTTGAGACAAAACTGGTGCTATTGCGTAATTAGAGGAATTCGTCGTCAGAATGAAAGGTTTAGAATCTTCTGGATAACTTAAAATTGGTAGTGTTATTAATATTTCTTATTGGAGTCAAGAAGTATCTTGATTCTGCCTTGTAATCTGCCTAATTATTTGAAAACCATTTATTGATATTTTTAACTCAAAAGTTAAAACCACTGTTAGTGGTTTTTATTTACTATACAAAGGGATCTTATAAAAAGAATTTGTCATGTAATGACGATGATAATAGTTCGATGACGACGATGATATTTCGCTCAACCGAATTTACCTAAAACGTCTTTTAGTGCAATAAATGAGAAAATGCTCATCTATTACATTCTTATTTAATTGTCGAAAATCAACTACTACTTTTTATCAGCACTATCAAATATTGTCAGTTGTGTGAAGTCATTGATGGTTTTATAATGTAAGCACCTAATAGGTCTGAAATTTGTTTAAACATTTCTTGCAACTGAATGCTTAGTGTTCTGAAGGTATTTATATAGACTAAAGTTTTTTAATTATTTCCTATTCTTGACATATGATGTTAGTAGAAGCTTTTAGCTGCCAAAGACTCACTATAAAATATCTTGGTATTCTTTACTGGGGTTTAGTATTGCTTGCTTTGCTTTAAAGTCCAAGATTTTATGTCTAATGATTACTTAATAGGTTCAAAAATTCTATATGTTTTGTTTGTGATGTGTAAGGTACAACATGATAATTTTTAATAGTTCCATACCAATATTTGCCGATTTTACTGATTAGTTTTACTTATTTTTCCCTATGTTCAATAATGTTATGTTTTGGTCATGTGGGTAGCACTATTACGTTTGCTGCAAAGACTCCTTTAGTATTCTCTTTGTTACAGATCACACTATCTTCACCCAAATCTGAATATCATAATATATTTTATATTTATATAATATATTCTATATTTATATATTAGTATTAAACTACTATCCATTGTCCACGCCGCTTAATTACATCATATTTCTATTTACAGTAAAATTGTATTTTATAACTTCATCTTCTCTAAATAGTTTCAATATATTTTTACTAAATCTATTATAGATACGCTAGTAATATCTTTTATATCACATGCGTTACTAAATTCTGTTTATTGCATAATTTTTTATTCCAGCCTGTCTGCCTAATAATTTTTCTAATTGACCTTCGTGAAGTGTGTTATAATAATAGAGGAAAATTTAGAAGAATATAATTTTAAATGGAATGCCCAATATAATTTTAAGTGGAATAATAATCGCCATGACAACGACGTGAGGCGCAATCTGGGAATTGAATTCGCACCCGGCAAACAAACGCCGACGTACAGCACCAATAACAATTTAAGAGTTAAATTTAACTTCTTGATTTTGATATATTTTTCCGACAGGGTATGAAATTGTTGTGTTGTGGAACGAATTTCCGTCATTCCTTGTCATTTTTGGTTTGTAGACAAACCGGTTTCGGCGATATGCCATCCTCAGTGTCTTTTTCGTTCGTTCTTAAATTTAACTCTTAAATTGTTATTGCTGCTGTACGTCGGCGTTTGTTTGCCGGGTGCGAATTCAGTTTCCAGATTGCGCCTCACGTCATTGTCATAGCGATTAATATTGCTATTGTTAATTTTTCTGTTATACCAATATTTTTATAATTGCTATTTATAATTGTTTATATTGTCAAATACATTGAAATTTTGATTGAAATTGCCGTTAAAATCTCATCTTCTCCTTTGCATTCTATTATAATGCACAATTTTATTTTGAGACAATTTCTGTTGCTATTTGGATTAAAATCACGTATCACGTTTTTGTAGATTTTAATATTTCCGCCACTCCATTTGTGGAAGCTGTTAAAGCTATCTTGCCATCAAGTTTAACTATTGTATCCCTGTATTTAATAACTTGTTCACTTGTTTGTGTTTAATGTATAGAACCCTTTACTGACCATATTATTTTAGAAGATGTTATGAAAAATCGATACTTCTGATAACATAACACAAATTAAAATAAAACCACAAATTAAAATAAATTTTTTTCGATACTGTAATAATTATCGTTTCAAATTTGTTTAATAATAATAATTGGAGAAGAAAATTACAAATGATATTGAAAGAGATTTTATTATAACTGGTAAACACATATTTCATTACACATATTTCATTACACATGGAAGTATAATAATAATATTATTTTAAGTTCCTTTAAAAGTTTTATCTATTTTAAGTTTCTTTAAAAGTCTTTAGCTTTTGTTTTCGAAAAATTGTAACTGACTAGAATAAAATCAATCTTTCACTATAATTTATTCAATTTTTAGGATGTGAAGTTAATTTATCATTTATATCCGTTGTTGCTTTTGTTGCGGCTGATAAATTATTCCTCTTAGCTCCAGCGTATGGAACAACATTTTGGTATTTGTGCATGATTGTAGTTATTTAATTTAAGTTTATTTCATTTGCTATACTTCTGAGGAACACTAATGCCCTTATTCACAAAGTCACCAGGTGAGTTAAGACGACGTCGTCTTAAAAGTCACTTTTCGAGAGACGTCGTATTCACAAAGTCACATTTTGAGCAGGTGAACCTATTTTACGTCGTTCTCACTGCTGAACGTAACATTTTTGTTGTCATTTAAAGATGGTGGACTTTTCAGTGTTGACACTCGAAATTTTACTCTTGTGGCTCTGTTCAATAATACATTTGTTTAAAAAAATTGCACACGTCCAAATTTTTTGCATTTTTGTGAAATATTGGATTAATAAATGATGAAAAAATTAAAAACAGTTGAAGCAAAAATCATACCAATGTTTATTTTGTTTCTTTATGACATTTTTTTTGCTTTTTGTTGCGACTATAAAGCTGAACATTTTTTATAATGTTGAATGAAATGAAACCCTGAAAATTAATATTCGCATAGAAATTAATTGTAAATATTTCCTTTTTGAATGCAAAACTCCGATCTTTGTTTTCAATTCGTGTTTCAGATTTTCTTATATTGTCTAAAAAGTGATAAAATGGATTCTTTGGCGGAGTATCTTTTGGAAAAAATTGAAGGTGGTTCCGACAATGAATCCGATAACCGCGCGCGAAATCGTTTACTCCGCGATTCCTCAAACATATTTGAGTTGCCGGATTTCGAGTAAGTTTTTATTTGTTTATAATTATGTGGATAAACAATCGCCTACAACTATACACGTTTTCAGATTCAAAGCTAATTTCAGAATGGGGAAAGAATGCTTCAAAATGATTTTGGAGGAAGTTGCACCGAATATGCAAACCTCGCATTCAGTATCTGCTATTCCTTCCCATTTGAAGTTAGCAACATTTTTGAGGTTTTTGGCCTGTGGCAGCTACCAGAAGTCGGTGGCAAATGCCTGTTTTGCTACCATGTCCCAAGCTGCGGCATCCAAAATCATAACAGAATGCTTGGACATTTTTGAACGTCATATCTGTGCAATTTGGATTACGATGGAAAGAACACCTGAGGAGGAAAATGCTGCGAAGAGCCATTTTTTTACGAAATTCGGTATTCCAGGTGTGATTGGATGTGTAGACGGCACTCACATCCGGATAAGGTCGCCGGCCCAAGACCTAAAGCATTTATACTATAACCGAAAGGGTTATTATAGTTTAAACGCTATGATGGTGAGTTATATATATATATATATATATATATATATATATATATATATATATATATATATATATATATATATATATATATATATATATATATATATATATATATATATATATATATATATATATATATATATATATATATATATATATATATATATATATATATATATATATATATATATATATATATATATATATATATATATATATATATATATATATATATATATATATATATATATATATATATATATATATATATATATATATATATATATATATATATATATATATATATATATATATATATATATATATATATATATATATATATATATATATATATATATATATATATATATATATATATATATATATATATATATATATATATATATATATATATATATATATATATATATATATATATATATATATATATATATATATATATATATATATATATATATATATATATATATATATATATATATATATATATATATATATATATATATATATATATATATATATATATATATATATATATATATATATATATATATATATATATATATATATATATATATATATATATATATATATATATATATATATATATATATATATATATATATATATATATATATATATATATATATATATATATATATATATATATATATATATATATATATATATATATATATATATATATATATATATATATATATATATATATATATATATATATATATATATATATATATATATATATATATATATATATATATATATATATATATATATATATATATATATATATATATATATATATATATATATATATATATATATATATATATATATATATATATATATATATATATATATATATATATATATATATATATATATATATATATATATATATATATATATATATATAATATACAATATTAATACATACAATTTTAATTCATAATGTTAACGATGTTTTAGATATGTGATCAAAATATGGTCATACGGTGTGTGGATGCGTGTACCCTGGGGCCAACCATGATGCATACGTCTGGAGGCAAAGCGCTGCAGATCGTTACCTGAAATCTGTGGTTGACGCTGGTCGAGCCAATACATGGGTGTTAGGTAATATCTCCTTAACGCAAATATTGTAACATAAATATATTAGTATAAAATTGCAGGGGATTCTGGTTATCAATTGCTGCCATATCTGATGACACCGTTTAGAAATCCAACGGAGCAGCATCGAATAGTGTTCAACGAGAAGCACTGCAAGGCAAGAAATATCATCGAAAGGTGCTTCGGTGTATTAAAAAACAGATTTCGATGCATTCTCGGTGAACGCACACTGCATTACACACCAGAAAAAGCTACGCAGATTGTAAATGCATGCTGTGCTTTGCACAATGCGTGCAAATTTTACAAAAGTGACTGGCCATATGCCCAAGCTGAAGACATCATTGAGGAAAATGATAGTACGCCTGAAATGTCACTTAACATTGCAACAAATATTCGTGAGCGACTTGCGCGGAGTGTGTCATCAGTTCAACATTAATATGACTTTTATACAAATAATAAAATTGCAATTAATTAATTTAGATTTTAGTTATTTATTAATTATTATGTATTAAGTTGCAGCAAAGCCTCTGCTGCCACTTTCCGCCTTTCTTCCTCCCGCCGTAAATCCATTTGTAGCCGTTCAACAGCTACATCTGCAATTTTTTTTGGGCTTGGGCCATACTATTCATATGATTCTCCATTTTCTGGAGAACATCGATAATATTGGCCTGGTTTGAAATCTGAATGTGAAGGCAATTGTGAAGTAAAATTTAAACAAATTATATTACTATAAGGGTTTCACCTGTGTTTGAAGCAACGCCAGTTGTTGCTTTTGGAATGCAGAGCCTTTTGCTGGGGTTCTCTGAGGCTCCGCAATCCGGCAAGAAACTTCTTCATCCACCAGAGACAATAATATCTCCTCTTCTGTTTCTTGATCTAAAAATATTATATAGTATAAGATTAATTTAAAGTTTTTACTGGAAAAATTGTTTTTAGTTACCTTCTACTGGTGCTTGTCTGGATAGTTTGTTAGGTGGCTCCTCACGTGAGACACCAGCACATCGCTTCGCGGCGGATGATGTTGATGGCATCTCTTCAGGGTTGCTTCTCACCGGCTCCTTGCCGAAACCGAAACTGGCACCTGCTGGAGATGTCATCCTCCTCATCCGCAGCACATCTGCCACAGTTTCCTCCAACTGCGAGAGGGAAATCCTTTTATTGGGGCCACCACCCGTGCTCTTCAACTCCCTATCCATATCCCCAAGCTTCTTCTTTACACGCGCCTTCAGATCTCTCCATATCTAAAAATTGAATAGCAACATCAGAAATGCCGTTAAAAAACATATCTAATAATAATGAACATAACTAACCTTCTTCCACTCGATCGCACTCCTAATAGGAGGTCCGAGAACATTTACTTTTTCTCCTATTTTCCTCCACGTTTCTTCCACCCTTCCTCGGTTTTCACCAAAGACTGGTAATCCCCTTGCGAGATCCGGATTATTTTCCATCTCCCTAACGAGAGCTTCAAACTGCTGCGTCGTTGTAAATGCGGGCCTATATACGCAAGTTCAGAAAATAGTGGTGTTATTACTATTTTAAATAAAAAGGCGAGAATATCTTATCGTCTTACCTTTTCATCGGAGTATCCATTGTAAATGTGATGTTTTTTAAACAAAAATTCATATAACTGTTGTAATTTTTTTTAAAATAACGGTACCGCAAGAACTTCGAATTCAGCATTGCAACATTCGAAAACTTTAAGAAGGGTTTGCAGCGATATAGGAAAATTGGAAGCAAGTCCTCCAAAAATCGCCACACCCTCATGAAACCCGCCCATATCAACATTTCAAGGGGAATGTAATAAAATCTGACAATTTTATTAAATTTATATTTAATTTTATTAAAATATCACATATAATATGTTACAAATTACAAACATAATAAATAAATACATTAAAATAGTATAAATATATTTTTTAAAAACGATAATTCATTTTTCAAAAGTAAAATAGTGCATTTTTCTTGAGAGACGACACCGAATTTGGTGTCGTCTTATTTGAGACGACGCGTCGTCAATTATTGTCTTTGTGAATACCGATTTCTTACGTTATTGACGACGACGTCAAAAGCTGATGCATTTTGCTCATATTGAGAGACGGCGTCGACTTTGTGAATACCACCCGTCGTCTTAAGACGACGACGACGCATAAAAGTGACTTTGTGAATAAGGGTATAAGTCTTCGATTTGTCGAAAACAAATTAAGACGTAGCTGAAAATACGTTTAAGTAATTTACCAATTGGTATGTACACACATATGCAAACACACTAAACACACACACACACGCTCACAAGAAAAAACATTGGTTTTTGTTTCGTTGGTGGCGTACGTAATAAACATTCCTCCTGTAAACATTCAAGTTGACTTCCTTAGATTTTAGTTCACTCAAAAATATCTATGATTTTGGGAATACGCACGTGTGTGTTTACTCATTGGTCTAGTGGTTTGGATGATTGTTTACTTACGAAAGCATTGGACCAGCAGGAATATATGGCGAAATATTTCGGAAAGCAGCCATGGGTACAGCAAAATTTTACTGTGATAATATCTAATATTCTTTCTTAACAAATTGGTATGAAATACCACGAACTGCTACGTGTAAAAAATATTACTGAAGACCATCGCAACAAGATGGGAAAATAAAATTTGAAGTAACAATCAAAGACGAGCGAGTGATGAACGATTTTCAGCAAAAATCTTTTAAAAATCCGTAAATGTTACGGTAGGAAATTGTCATAAATGCAGATGCACATATATGCGCATATACATACAACAGCAAACATATCTATTCACATGCGTTTCTTTAGTAATTTCCGTGCATATATATTTTTCAATCATGTGGTGTATGCATACACATACTGTATAATTTTCAATTTCCAAATAATTGAGGCAGTTGTTGAGATAGTAGTGATCTAAATATGAAGTATTTCGGCACGAAAATACGCACACGCACTTACACCGCTTTGAAGGCGTATGTTTAATCAAATAACTTTCTCCGTCATTTATACCCTTATTCACAAAGTCACCGGGTGAGTTAAGACGACGTCGTCTTAAAAGTCACTTTTTGAGAGACGTCGTATTCACAAAGTCACTTCTTGAGCGGGTGACCCTTTTTTACGTCGTCCTCACTGCTTAACGTAGTATTTTTGTTGTTATTTAAAGATGGTGGAATTTTCGGTGTTGGTGCACGAAATTTTATTATTGTGGCTTTTAACCTGGTTCTTCAAATTTAGCAAAAACTTCTTATGCGTTTTTTATGAGGATTGTTTTTCTGTTAGTTACAATTTTTCCATTTATTTGTATGTATTAAGGTGTTCATCGAATTTACGATGAAATATCTATGATCCTTTCTTTTCTGACACTTTCCCCTTTATACACTTGAGGAAAAGCATTTTATGTTCTTCGAGTATTGGAATTAATAAGCTTGTTCTCTGCTTTAAGAAGAATTTGTGACCTTATTTGAATATCACCAAAAATGTCACAAATAAATTGAGTATCAAGTGACAAAAAATTATTCCCCCTTTATAATTATACCCGCAATAAATGCTTTTGCATAGGCCGTTGCAGCGAGTTCCTAACGATTATAATAAATGTCTTAATTTCTCTGAAATACAAATTTCAACATTTGTAACATCTTTCTTTCAGAGTGCCAACAATTGCGAACTGTTGAATGAAAATATGTCCTGCATTTATTCTAACTGTATTGCATTCTTTTTAGGTTGAAGTGGCTCTCCTTCATTATGATTAAACATTCCCCCCCCCCCCCATCTTATTCGCACTTATTACTACACTTTGCACAATTTATCGTGACAATTATTTCTTTGTCATTAATTTTTTTCTTCACTTTTTCATGTCTTCATGAATTTAGTAAACATATTTTGCATTTATTTCGCGTCTAGAGAAAAGACCTCTTACCGCGATTATAAACTTTTAAATTGTCACAAATGGCACTACCCATTCCAAACTTTTTATTTAATATTTGACCCCAGCATAACACTTCAAGAGCATAGCCTTTATCAAGGGTACCTTCCATTTCAATTCATTAATTTATTTTCTGTTATGTGAAGGTATTATAATTCTCCGTTGATATTGTTGCTGTTGCTGCTTTGGTTAATTTGTGGTAATGTTGATGGTGGTTCATCATTATCAATTTTCGTTGATCTAATAAATCAAGAGGGGCATATGGGAGGTATTATTTCTTTCATTTATTATTACTTTCTCCAGTACTCTTCCGCTTTCTGTTAGTTTTCATGGTGGTGTAATTGCTAATGGTGCTAACAAATAAGATACGGTAATAAATTGAATGGTAAATTATTTCCATTGATTCCGTTTCCATTCAATTGATAATAATAATATTTTTATAAAATTCTATTTGCGTGAAAATCTATTAAACAAAAGCATCAGCGTAACATGATTAAACAATTTTCGTACTTTCCAGAAAGCATTCAGCAAAAATATTTTTCATAATACTATGTGATAATTTTGCTGATTTCCTCTTTGAAGCCTCACATTAATCGCTCCACTAGTGAATGAAAGAATGAATGGAAAGAAAGGATAAATTGAAAAATTTCTCGTATCAAAATATTTCTTAATTATAATTTCATAGTTTTATATATATATATTACCTTCAGATCTTCTCGTTTTTTTCCCATACAAAGTTAGTTGCGTGATGTATTCATCTGTATTCCTCTCCAAAAGCACTTTGCATTCATCCCACAAAATTCGTGCTCAGTTTATATTCTTGGTTGTTATTTCTTTGAAGTTAACCGGCAAGTTGTTTTTTTATATAAACTGTTCGAAAATGTGTGTTCTTTTGTAAACATGTATTAATTTAGTTGCCAATAAAATATTGTGGTTATTTTTTTGTATTTGCTGCCAATCAGGTAGGTTTTTAATAAGTTTGAAGCCCTTTGACGCTGCTGGATGTGTGCTCTTAAGTAAATCATCATTTCCATTCATTACACATCCCATTCAGTTTATCCATTCAATTAGTTAAGCACTAATTGAGGAATAAACTGAATGGGATGTGTAATGAATGGAAATGATGATTTACTTAAGAACAGACATTCAGCAGCGTCAAGCGGTTTTCGAAAGTCGACAATATCGTGATTGTACGTTGTAGGATTTCCTGTTGTTGTTGCTGTTACTGCTTCTTATGTTGTAGCTCTTTTAAGTATCGTGAGGTTTGCCACTGTTAATTCATCGCTCTTTATCGTAAATTTAGCTATAGTTCAAAACATATCCTTATATACAATCCTTATACAATTCTTATATATTCGTCTTTAGCTTTCTATTCATTCTTGCTCTTGATTTTTTGAATTAATCTTTACTTTATAAATATAAATAACGGCACGAAGGATAAAAACTTAAATGTTTTGATTGACACTCTGACTAACCCTCATTAAAATTATTTTTTGATCGAAAAGAACCAACTCTGATAAAAAGTAGATATTATTTTTTATTTACTTTTTAGTTATTAATCTGTTGTCTTTATCACTATCATTGCATTTTAACCGCTTCAACTCCCTATAAATGGAATCCATCACTTGAGGTTTGCACAATACACGATAGCACAGCAGGTTACCATTGATTGCATTCCCCAGAGAAACAGATGCCACTCGGTGTTTAACGTGAGTGCCTGCCGTGTTGGCTTAAACTCACGGTTGACCTACCCACACTCGGGATTACTAGGTAGACGTTGTGAATACCTTTTATACCGGCAATCATCGGCCACGGCTGCAACTTTGCCCTGTTGCACCTTTTGTGTACCTTTGGAATGCCTGGGACACGCAGACATTCCTCGCAGGTTAGGCGATCGAGGCCTATCTAAAACCTCTTATGCCGGTGGGGACGTTCACCGTTATGTCGGAGGCACCTCACGCAACTCCACGCGGAGACACTTTGGTCTCTACCCGCGTTTCTTTGGGTTGTACCAAAGCCACCACGAAGCTCTCGCAATGAGAAGCCTACCCACCGGTGCGCTGTGTACGTGGGTCTTTGGATTAGCGGGGTCGGATTAAGACCCGAAATGAGATGCGCACCACCCGTGGCACCATTTTTACACCTTTGGTAAGGTGGCGGAACTAGCCTGCATAGTTCCTTGACAGTGAACTACGTGCAAGCGCGGCTAGTCACTGCCATTTTGTCGCCTCTTGTCCACCCAATCCCCAGAGAAGCAGCCGGCACTCTTCCAAATTTTGGTAATCAGTATTTAATAAATTGCACACAACCGAAAATTGCATAACCGAATTCTTGGTATCTGTCGAACAGCTGTTGCTGAATAAATGCTGCAAGTCATGGATAAATGGTACAGGATAAAGGCCGAATGACCACAATACACCGAAAGAATTGGATGTAATTGCTTCAAAAACCTCCTACAAAGCTGTCTTAAAAAATGTTGCTTTTTGGATACTCCCTTAACATAATAACTAAATTATTTGTTTGTTATATATTTATGTAATATTTTAGAAATTTAGGCTCTCATTTTTCTGAGATAAGATTAACAAATTGTACTCACTAGATTGTGTTATCATATAAGAGAAATATATGTTTTAACAGTATGAAATTCTTTCTTAGCATCATGGATTACACGATTTTGAACATTGACGTAAGAGTCTCGAAAGAGTATTTTTTCTTGAGACGGAACAGTATATATTCAACTTCTCTTTAATTTCACCTCTAGATCATATTCACCCGTGAGGCTTTTATCTCAAATATATCTGACGCCGTAATAATTAACACACTTGTAAATGAAGTACAAATAACTTCTAAGAAAAACACTTTTTGTTAATTTTTAATGAATACTTTACGATAACACATAGACGACAAAGCGAAATGATTGAAATGGTATTGGGTATCGTTAAGACGTTGTTCATCTGAAATTAATAGTTCCGTGAGAGGATAGTTCCTTTTGTTAATGCATACAAATTTTCTTATTTCATAACTGAACGAATGGGTGGAGGTTGATGAACCTATTGCAAAGCAAACCTATTGCAATTTCCTTCTTTACTTCATCAAATGTTGCGACCATTGCTGACCTAGTAATGAAATTGCTAATGTATATTCAATCGAAGTCACGTATCTTTTTATTATAGCCGTGTGTATGAATATCTTTTACAAATACTCTCAAATTACTAAAAGACTGGTACTTGGATATTATCGAAGATTCGAAGGATGCTTTTAGCGAAAATTACTGTTATTTACAAGTGTAAACCTCAAATGTCATATCTTCATATTTGATAAAGAATTTGTAGGCTTCATTCCACAAATGCTCGATGTTGCAAGTTGATTCTGCAGTCGATAAATGGGATTGCTTAGACAAAGATCGTTTTTCAAAGATAGCTTCCTTCGATTGTTCAACATTTTATAGGCAGATGTTAGATAAATAAAAAAAAAAGACCCGAAATGAGATGCGCACCACCCGTGGCACCATTTTTACACCTTTGGTAAGGTGGCGGAACTAGCCTGCATAGTTCCTTGACAGTGAACTACGTGCAAGCGCGGCTAGTCACTGCCATTTTGTCGCCTCTTGTCCACCCAATCCCCAGAGAAGCAGCCGGCACTCTTCCAAATTTTGGTAATCAGTATTTAATAAATTGCACACAACCGAAAATTGCATAACCGAATTCTTGGTATCTGTCGAACAGCTGTTGCTGAATAAATGCTGCAAGTCATGGATAAATGGTACAGGATAAAGGCCGAATGACCACAATACACCGAAAGAATTGGATGTAATTGCTTCAAAAACCTCCTACAAAGCTGTCTTAAAAAATGTTGCTTTTTGGATACTCCCTTAACATAATAACTAAATTATTTGTTTGTTATATATTTATGTAATATTTTAGAAATTTAGGCTCTCATTTTTCTGAGATAAGATTAACAAATTGTACTCACTAGATTGTGTTATCATATAAGAGAAATATATGTTTTAACAGTATGAAATTCTTTCTTAGCATCATGGATTACACGATTTTGAACATTGACGTAAGAGTCTCGAAAGAGTATTTTTTCTTGAGACGGAACAGTATATATTCAACTTCTCTTTAATTTCACCTCTAGATCATATTCACCCGTGAGGCTTTTATCTCAAATATATCTGACGCCGTAATAATTAACACACTTGTAAATGAAGTACAAATAACTTCTAAGAAAAACACTTTTTGTTAATTTTTAATGAATACTTTACGATAACACATAGACGACAAAGCGAAATGATTGAAATGGTATTGGGTATCGTTAAGACGTTGTTCATCTGAAATTAATAGTTCCGTGAGAGGATAGTTCCTTTTGTTAATGCATACAAATTTTCTTATTTCATAACTGAACGAATGGGTGGAGGTTGATGAACCTATTGCAAAGCAAACCTATTGCAATTTCCTTCTTTACTTCATCAAATGTTGCGACCATTGCTGACCTAGTAATGAAATTGCTAATGTATATTCAATCGAAGTCACGTATCTTTTTATTATAGCCGTGTGTATGAATATCTTTTACAAATACTCTCAAATTACTAAAAGACTGGTACTTGGATATTATCGAAGATTCGAAGGATGCTTTTAGCGAAAATTACTGTTATTTACAAGTGTAAACCTCAAATGTCATATCTTCATATTTGATAAAGAATTTGTAGGCTTCATTCCACAAATGCTCGATGTTGCAAGTTGATTCTGCAGTCGATAAATGGGATTGCTTAGACAAAGATCGTTTTTCAAAGATAGCTTCCTTCGATTGTTCAACATTTTATAGGCAGATGTTAGATAAATATAAAAAACGGGTCTTTCATGGGTCTTTCAGAGTATATATTCAAAGCGAGTGAAGTGGGTGATAACGTATACGTCTAACCTTGTGGAAAGATACAAAGCTTACAAAGTTTTAAGTATAAAAATTATAAATAATATTAATTTGGATGACTCTAGATGCGACTTCACAATTTTAAGCTCTCTTTCTGGTATTCCCATTTTCGAGCCGCTATCATATTTCTCTCAATTTTCTTAATTTCTCTGCAAGAAACAACAATACAAAATAACTTTTCTTAAAGTAATCGCCAAAACAATTCTGAAATTCTTGGCGTAATAACTAATTATGTATGCAAATCTCATAAGAATTCATAATTTCAGATAATCTATAGAAAAAAATTACTCTTTTTGTCTGTCAGTATCTTCGGAGCACAAATTGAAATTATCCTTATTTGTATATACAATAAAATATTGTATATAAATTCAGTAGCCTTTAATAAAGTTAATGAATAAATGTTCGTTGAAGCTAGTTGAAATAACACGCGACGCGTTTCTAAAGCACATACGCGCATGCATGAATGTATGTGCCCCCAAAAATATCACAGCTTTCTTAATTCAACAAAAGCAACCAAAGCACACACACAATGTAATTTTGAAAGATAACAGGCCAACTTTTTAAAAGTGGCGCGTTAACAAAATTAATCGCATAACCCCAAAGTCACATGACTTAACACATGAACACATAAACTCATAAATGCAGGCCTACGTGGGCACACAACCGACGAACATGTGTACTCTTAACAAGTTATTAATCTCATCGAAAAATATTTAGACGAAGATCGAACAAAACAATTTTCATAACTTCCTAATGTTCTAGAGGCTCGAAATTAATCAAGGCTCAGATCTGGATAATAACGCAACAGAAAGTACTAACTAGCAAGTCACGCCCACTTTGATGCAGGAAATTCACTTTTGGTTCTCTACGAATTTTAATGGAAATCTTTTTTTTTAATTTTCTACAAATTTTGAAATTCATTTTTAACTACCCTCCCGATGAGTTGTAGATTCGAAATTTTAAACACAGCTCAGAACTGAATGACAATGCAACATAAACTACTAACGAGTCACCCGCACCCATTTTGAGGCGCGAAATTGGGTTATTTCAAAATATTCGTTGCAAGATTTGAAGTTGATTTTAAACCAGCTTCGCCGGGAACTGGAGGCTTGAAATTTGAATTACGTATTAGAAATCGATGACAGTACAATATAAGATAGGAACTAACTACTCACACCCACCTTGGGGAAATTTTGTGGCTTTCAAAATGTTCGCCGCATATCTTAAGAGTGATTTGAAACAAGCATTACGATGAGCTTGATGGCAATGCAAATTAAACCATAAACGTCACGTCCAATCTGGGTGGGGAATTTTAAAAGTAGATTTGAATTTGATTTTAAACAATATTTCCAAATAATGAAATAAATTTTATATAAAAATATATACAGAAATGTTAAAAAGATGTGTATTAGTCTGAGTTTGGTTTTTGTTTTTTTTAATATTGGTTATATTGCCGTTAAATTATTTTTACTACGAAAAGGATTTTAATAACGACTCACATTAATTTTTATAAACTCGTATAATTTTCTTTTTTATCCATCAAAAGTGAGAGATATATAGTTAGATAGTTAGTTATATAGCTAGATATATAGCTATATAGCTAGATAGTTAGCTAGATAGAAACGATTAGCTCGTATTATTAAATAAATTAAAACTTTAATATATAAATTATAGCATATGTGAACTCATTTATGATGTTAAATTATTAAATACACTTAAAAATTTGTGGCTTCACCGTCCTCTAGACAAATATATTGGAGGAGGTTGGGAGGTATATAATACATATACAAATGCAATAGTACTTACCAACATTACTTAAAAGTGCAGCGAATGAAATCCATTTCCATAAGATTGCTAAAAGACTGTAGTGGTTACTTTTTCTACTACTATAGTTAAAGCTGATAAGCTGGTGATAATATTGATAAATGTAGTTATATCTGCGACAATTAGTGCTATTACTTTTGATTGTCTCGTTCCTTTTACTTGTTTTGACTCTATTCCTACAAGTTTTGTACCAAATCTGCGCCATTTTTGGTGCTTCGGTTTTCAATATTTCTTTTTGCGGCATTGTTTATTTATTCGCTTCTCCTTCCCTAAAAGTTGTTCTATTTCAGTTATCTTTTTGATAACTTTAGTGTTTGTTATTCTAATAAATATCGCTACACTTGATCTGCCCTTCACTGACAGAATGATTTGACTCTTTTATCTGTGAAAAAACCTCCAACATTCAAAGTTTTCAAAGAATCTTTCAAACACTTTCAAACAAATTTTCAAACAAACAAATTTTTATTCGTCACCTCATTATTAAAGTTGTTATTTTCTCCAACTTTGTTTTCTGTTTGCTTCACCAATTGGGTAATGTTTCCTTTGTTATTGGTTTGTATTTTTCATCACCAAATTACCTATTCGTTGCTTCTTTCTACCGCCTTAGTTCATTATTGACTTTATTTCCTTTATCGATCGAGGTCATCAGCCTTACCTCTGCCAGCTATTAAAGTGATTTGTCGCATTAAGTTGGGTTGTTGTTGGTGTTGACACTTTTCGCTTGATAAGTTTTTGATGTGATGTGATGTAAATAACACACATATGCCATGATTTCAATAACCCACAAACTTCGCGACTTCTTAACTACCGCATTAACGCGTGTCCTAAAATTATTCTAATTACTCTGAGAGCAACAAATGGAATGACAGTAGCAACAAAAGGGCGTGATGGAGTGTTTCGTTTTTGAAGCCTTTTACCCTCACTTTTGTTTCGCCCGTTTCTGTTTGCTTTTATTGATATTTGTTGTTACAGACGTTGTTGTTCGTCTTAAGTTGTTGTTGTTGAAAAATCACAAGTTCGCTGGAAAAGCAAGTGCGACCGGAAACCCCTCTCATTCGTGACTAAACTCTGTGGTGTTTTTCGTATTTGTTCTGCATCTTTTTCCTTTTCTAGGCTGACGTTTTTACTGCACGCTATTTTTTATTTTTTACGTTTTCACCTGTTTTCGCGTTTTCAACAAGAAACTTGTTATACTCTTTATTTTTTGAGTGAAACTTGTTATACATTTACTTTTTATTTTGATACAGTCTCGTTTATCGAAGCCACTTGTATCGTCACTTGTTTTTCGTTTTTGTTAGGATTTTACAGCGAGTGGAGTGGATTTTTACAAAAAGCTTTTGTATTTATCGTATCCATTACTTTAAAATTGATCACTTTAAATTTCTTCTGCACAACATTTACTGTCATTTTCATAAAATTTTGAAATTCCTTACTTATTTTTTTATGTTGGTTGTGGGTTTATCCCCTACTATTGATTAATTCCTTTAATTGTTCTTGGTATTTTCGTCTGCTTTTCTTATTGACTTTTTCACTGAGGTTTAGTGAATTTAACAGTTCCTGTGTTTTATCGTCAATTTAAGCAAATTTTTTACCCTACCAGCTTTAAATCAAACAAAATTATGCACTACAGACGTCGGCTTAATATTTCATTTCCATGCACAAAAATTACGCAAAGAGCACTATTTAAATTACCCCTAAAGATACGACACATATCGATAAGTTACAATATATCTGCTGAAGACGAAATCCTCTAAAGCAAATTTGGACCAAATTAAACACACTAAATACAGACACTTCCAGAATTATGATTCATATTGAATCAAATCAACACGGAACTATTTTTGATTAAAAAAATGGATTTGCCTGAATAGCAAACAACAAATTGTTTCCAAGCAGGAACTTTTTTGTTATTTCATCTCAACTTAATAACATTTCGGTGGAAATTAAATAAAAACCAGAAACAAACTAAGCAAAATTCAAAAGTACCAACCTAGTATTGATAAATATTTATTTTCATTAAACCGCAGAATATTTATCATGTGAAACATTTGATAAAACAATTCAGCGAATTTAGCTTTTACACTCCTACATACATATGCACAGACACAAACGCACGAACATGCGCATGTACACGCACACTAATTTCGTCGATGGTAAATCTTTAATTTATCTCATGCCATCAAATGTCGAAATGTCGAAATTTTTCGACTGGATATTATTTTTCCACTAGACTGAAAGTAATTTTGAAATTCAGCAGGAACTAATATTTAGCATGCAAAAGACGGAAAGGAGTACAAAAAAAAGAAATTTTATAAAAATTGTGTACTATTTCTTCAGATTCAGACCTGTAAGGTACCTTGCAATGGGGACCTTATGAGTTCAATTATTACTCAATTCAATTCTGATTGGTAGTTTTCATTAAAAATTGTCAAAAATAAATAATTGTTAATCAAATAAAAAATTCTCATTCGTCGAACAACTAAAACCTATTTGCTTAAAAAAGAAAATAAATAATATAATACCAAAAACTGGCAATCCTACCTTTATCGAACCCTGGGAGCAGCAAAGTCTTAACAAACGTTCTTTGTTAAGTGGTCTACACATATCGTCACAAATATACCAAACCCTTATCTCTAGAGTAGAAAAGATTTTGCGTTTGAATGCAGTGTCTACAATTGCGGTAAAGCAACGGCAACACAAAGGACGTTATCAACTCTAACTTATTCTTTAATTTCATCGTCAGTGACTTGAAACGGCGTCGTTCATGTCAGTAACGTCGAATTAGTATCACCATCACCATCATCGACATTAAAATTATCGACACCTCTAGTGACAAACGTTGTAGTGGTAACAAAAAACGACGCCCTCGCCGTTCATTAACCACTAGCATGTAGTAGTTCAGTTCATTATAGTACAGTTATATATTGCAGAAAAAACTGCAACTAATTACTACTAAAAACAAATACTTAAAACAAAACAAAACAAAATCAAAATTCAAACACAATAATCTAACGCATGTAATTCAGGTGTCTCCAAGCATCCTTCAACAATAAAAAAAGACTGCACAAGAAATTTTTAAATTATAAATAAAAAAAAATATTTATACGATTCGATATCATATCGAAAGCAAGTAATCAACGTCTAAGAGTCGTTTGATAGGTGAGCACCAACGGTGTAACCCCTTAGCCTCGCATATATTCGCACGAAGATGGCAAGTTTAAGTTCTAATTATAATCACTATCATTATTATTAACATTATTATTACAATTGTTTTCTTCAGCATTATTCGCAACCATTGTTATTATTGTCTTTATTGTTAACATTATTATCATTAATGTCGTCACCACTGTTTATTAACTTAATATTACTATTGTATCTTCCACTCACACCTAGTAGAAATACAAAACTTGGACACAGTAGTCATAGATTTACCAAACGTTATAAAAAGAAATTGTCATATTTACGCGACAACGATAAAATTACTATCATTTTAGACAAACTTCCGAAAAGAATGGTTCATACATATAGAAACATTATTCAGGACGAAACATATTACATAAGAGAACCAAGAATGTGAAAGACACTTGAAGTGAAAACGCAAAATTATAAAGATTGCTGTCTGTTTCTGTCTGAAATATAGGTTAAAAAAGCGATATTTTTTCACACGTTTGTCCAGTTGGGCGGATCCAATTTAGGCAATAACAGGATTAAGAAATAATGGTTGCGACTTCCAACGAACCTTAACGTTAGCCTTAACTGGATCTAATTTAGCCAACACAGTTCGTCAAATAGATAAAATATGGGAAGTACTAGGAAGTGGTAAATTCAAAATTTATTAGAATAAACGACAAAGTTATCAGAAAGTTTTATAATTCATTAATATAATTATTAAAATTATTATTAATTTATTAATAGTTGTTCTAATTAAGAAAAAAGCCAAACTGGCTCCGCAGCCATCATTACAAGTTCCTTATAATTTCCAAAGTAATCAAACATCGAACTAAAAAGACTCGTTATTGCGGCGACAGACAACGGCGACATAAAGGTCTAAACCCGTTACCTTTTATTAATGACAAGGACAACAAATTAAAGTTTGTAAAAAATAGTGGTGCAGAAATTTCAGCCCTAACAAATACACAGTTTCCAAGAAACAAAAAATCCACAGTTATAATCCAGGACTACGAAGAAAGTTTTCTGTTGTGTTTTTAGTAATAACCATAGCAAAACCAATTATTGGTGGACAATTTTTTCAAACTTTTCAAACAAATATTGATTGTTAGGTGGTGTAAAAAAGAAACATCTAATAAACCCTTCCACAATTTTGAGATCAATCTGACTACACATAACCAGTAAAAGATCCGACAGTACACAGAGTAGCAACTGAAGGATATCATGCATTCTCGGAACCGAAAGGATTAGACCCAACGCAATGTAAAAGATCAAAACCCGAATTCGAATTTATAGTAAAATCTGAATTTTGTAGACTATCAAATACTTAAATTTCATCTGAATTACACTCAGTCATACACTTACATACAACAATTCCCGATCGAACAAACCCTCACTGCATATACACGGTATTAATATAAATAACAGAAATAAGCACATTTTTTCAAATTGGACTTAGTACGTGCATACCACCAAATCCGCATGGTCGAAGAAGTCGTTTTTAAAACAGCAATAACAACCCCTTTTGACATGTTCGAATTCACTCGAATGTCATTTGGATTTAAAAACACTGCAAAGACCTTTTGAAAGTTCTTAAACGAAATAGTCAAAGAACTGACGACGTACTTGTTGCAATCAAAGACGAAAAACACATAGAACGTCTAAAATTACTTGAACGTTTATCAGATAATGGATTAAATATTAAGCCAAATAAATGCACTTTTGGTAGAACGAGCTTTAAATTCAGAGCACACAAAATTGCATGCCAAGGAATAAAAACTTTAGTAATTAGAAAATGGTAATTAAGATTAGTAAAGGCAGTCAAACAAACACACCAATTCATAGGAATGACGAATTACTATCACAGACGTATCACGAACCCTGACTCTCTAGAACTACTATCAGAGATACCTAGACCCTTAATAAAACACTAACATAATATACATTATCAATAAAGATTCAAAGAAATAAGATAAAACAATGAATTGTGAAAGTGTGTTGTATACTGTGTCAAAAATTTAAACATATGAAACCACTTGTACGGAAAATACAAATCCCAAAGCAGTAATTCGAATACACATAAGCGGACATAGTAGATCCACTGTCTCCCTCCACTGTTATATACCTCTATATTTTAACCAATAATTTAACTAATATTTTAACTATTATGGGTGACAATTACCCTTTGTGAGAAATTATCACCACAAGAACAGCAGAGGCCTCTTTCAACAATTATATATCTGGCTTTTAGCATACCTCTTCTAATAACAGTCGATCAAGGACGACAATTTACAAAATATTTTTAATTGTGAAATGATTATAATGTTCGGTTGTCATAGAATCACAATTTCTCCATTCCATCCACAAGCTCTCGACATTATAGAATGGATGTATAGACAAAGCAGTTCGTTTAGTTTTTTAGGGGATAGATATCAAAGGGGGAAAGCTAACACATTCAGAAATGGTCCAACAGTTGACTCCTCTCTTTAAAGAGTTATAAAAAAGACACATATATATATATATATATATATATATATATATATATATATATATATATATATATATATATATATATATATATATATATATATATATATATATATATATATATATATATATATATATATATATATATATATATATATATATATATATATATATATATATATATATATATATATATATATATATATATATATATATATATATATATATATATATATATATATATATATATATATATATATATATATATATATATATATATATATATATATATATATATATATATATATATATATATATATATATATATATATATATATATATATATATATATATATATATATATATATATATATATATATATATATATATATATATATATATATATATATATATATATATATATATATATATATATATATATATATATATATATATATATATATATATATATATATATATATATATATATATATATATATATATATATATATATATATATATATATATATATATATATATATATATATATATATATATATATATATATATATATATATATATATATATATATATATATATATATATATATATATATATATATATATATATATATATATATATATATATATATATATATATATATATATATATATATATATATATATATATATATATATATATATATATATATATATATATATATATATATATATATATATATATATATATATATATATATATATATATATATATATATATATATATATATATATATATATATATATATATATATATATATATATATATATATATATATATATATATATATATATATATATATATATATATATATATATATATATATATATATATATATATATATATATATATATATATATATATATATATATATATATATATATATATATATATATATATATATATATATATATATATATATATATATATATATATATATATATATATATATATTGTTCATGGTAGTTCCTTATAATTTTCGATTTAGTACAATGCTTTGCGATAAAAATAACTAATTTGATTTGTAATAATAAATTGTGCAAGAAAATTCCGAGAATATTTGGTCATTAATTAAAGACACAAAGAAAAATAAATATTAAGGGAATGTCCTTGGATGGGAATTTTTATGGAAATCGTACTCAGTTATTAGCTTAGCATTTTGTTATTTATTACAACAAAATGAAACATACTCATAATTAATGAAGTTTCCAGCCTTCGTTGGAAATGTGAAATTTGTCGTTGCGGTTAACGCGAATGTTAGTCCTTCGTTATTATCTAGCAGCGTCAGCAACAACTTGCGCTTTTGGAATGGTCTAAAGGACGAGTCGGGAGAACGGTGGTTAGCCGCAAGTCGAACTGAATGACCAGTTGCGTTCACACACACATACGCGCACGATGGGAAAAGTGTAATTTAATAACCGCTGTGACTAATTATCCGATATCACGCTATAAACGACACAACCGCTATTTAATCGCACGGCTAGTTTCCTTAATGTGAATACCTTGAACTAATTATTTTGTTCGGAAGGAAGTTAAAACAAAACAATCAGGTAGATACCAAAGCTTTAAAAAAATAAAGCTGGTTAAGTAAAAAATATGAATTTTTCAAAATATTAGCTTCTTATTTTACAGTCAACAATTAGCAGTTTCCGCCACTGTTTCATAAAAATTTGCCTTACGTTACAAACACGCATGCACGCAGGCACCCAGTCATCGTGCATGCACCACAATTGAATTATCCGATTCTTCAGCGTGTAATTCTAGTTGCTTGTTGATATCCGCTGTTTCTGTTATTGGTGATTTTGGTATCAGCAATTTATCAATAACGTATTATAAAATTATGGTTCGAAATCATATTTTTGTTGTCACAGTTTTTAACAATTCTGCGAATTTTTAACAATTTTTTTTGGTCTTCACTACATTACGTTTTAGCTTTCTAAAATTAAGTGTAATTTGTAATTTAGTCTGATCTGAAAGACAAACACCAAATATATTTGAACCACTGGTACCACTGGATCACAAAGTACTAACTACCAACCATACCGAGCAAATAACTACAAGCGACTGAAAGCTTCAATCGGAATTCCACCTGGTTTCTACAAAAACTTTCAAACGTTTCAAATTGATTTCGTTAGGCCGAACCCAGAGGAATGAACGGACTAACGTGTTGGAGAGAACGACATGGCTACGGCTATTTAAAAATAGTTTTGACGACCACGAGGTTCTAGATGAGCGAGAAAGCTTTTTCCCAATTCTCTTCTTTTGAAATATATTAAACTCTGAGAAAGCAATCTGAAGCCTATTCTGCAAAATATTCCATATAACAGCTTGGTATCGAATCAAACGCCATGTGCAAAATAAGAATTGTGATACTTCCGCTGGACGCGAGCCTTCGTGGTGATTCGAGAAAAGCCCTATTGGGCTCTAACTGCAGGAATTTCAATTTTGATTCGTTTCGCATTGCGTAGGTTTAGTGCGTAGCTTTACAAAAATTTATGTTTTGCGAGAGAAAAGATATAGAGGATTGAAATACTCCCGTATATTGAACTGTATAGAAAGCTTTGAGCTGCATAGTGAGCGTTATTTTATTAGATCTCTCTCTTTCCATAGGTTCAGTTTTTAAGAGAATTGTCTATGAGAGCGCTCGCGTTTAGATTTTTTAAAAGTGAGTAATAATTATTGGGAATTCCTAAAAGAAGAAAGAAAAATTAATACAAATAAACCAATAATAATAATAAACTAATTAATAATTTATTATAATTAATAATTTATTAAAATATAATTTCAAAATCATTCTATCGATACAAATTATCTACATGTTTATTTCATTATTTCATTTATACGCTTATATCAGTTATTTATAAATTTATATTTCAGCACTCATTTGTTCACATGATATTTAGACCTAGGTTCCAACCACCCACACCACACAACCACCGTACACTACACATTCAAGCAAGCGAATTTGTCCTTCAACGGACAATTACTCATGTTGAAATCGTACCCAACAATTTTTTAGGAAAAACTTTCGTGCACGTGGAGTTGCAGCCGATGTCGGAATATAAGCAAAGAAAGACAAAATTGCACAAGCAACTTCTAAATCCAGAGATTCCTAAATAAAAGAAAAAAGATTGCAAAATTTCGCGAAGTTTCTTTCATTTCCGGTCCCTGATTATTTTCACTTCCTCTAGTCGCTTATTTTTGCAGACCGTCAAATAGTAGCTTAAGGTTTGTAGCGTTTACCTTACCGGTTTAAACGAACTGAAATTATCGTTCAACTTTCGCCCATGAATTACAAATTCATAAAATTATGAATGAGGAACCCGGGATTAAAGGAAATTTCATCCCGACGGGTTACATTTTCTAAAGGAAAATGTCTGTCTTGCCGTCTTTGGAAACCATAAATACAGGAGAACGAATGGAGGTATTACCATGAAATTTAACATGAATATTTTGTCTGCTCTTTGGCGTTAAAAACTAGTGGAAAAGGATCTTGACCTCTACTTTTTGAAAATAATACTTTACGGGAATGTTTTAGATTATAGTTCACTATCTAAGATTAAAATACACTCTTGAAAATGGACGTGATCCGCCTACTACGTACTCGAATTAAATTATACATTTTTGTTACGGGTGTAGAGTATATCATTTTCAGTCAAAGAGAAATTTATTTTATTACAGGTTTTTCATTAAAAGCTAAGTGAGATAATCACTTGAATGAGCACTGATTCAACTGTAGCGTGGTGAACGCTGAAATTGATTCCAACGGTTACCGAACACCTCCATTTGGTCTCTCAACTCCTTAAGCATGTTCCTTGTGCTGCCCGTGATTCGACCGACTAGGGCTTCAGAAAAGTTCAGTTCGCTGATTTAATTATTGCATTCAGTGTGGATTCAAAAGTTTTTCGCTTTCAAACTCTATCGTTCCTATCAATGTTTTGTTCTTTTGCTGGTTTGAACGTATATTTGTTAATTACACTGCTTCTATGGCAGTATGTGAAAATCTGTTTCAACTTTTGTGTATTAAAAAACAATCTGGGGAAATTAAATGAGCTCAAATATGAAACATCACTTTTCGAAGGATAACTGTAATCAGGGTTAATGGCAAAGGCGGTGAGGATTGACCACTTAACTGGTGAAAGCATCGAATTGAATTTAATTGATTAACCGAGAAAAGGGAGGGAAAAAGAAAAAGAGACACGAAATTTGATAAATGGTCTAACCTTATTGTTCACGAGTTTGAGCCAGAGTGCATTTTTCCCACTTATTTTTCGAACATTTTATAAAATTGGTTTAATTTTACTCTTAGTTTATCATTTTAGGTTCTATAGATTATTCGTATATTACGCCCGTCTTTTACTTTTCAATATTTTGCCAACCTTTGAACCGTCATGGAAGAAAGGAGACTTTTATATGATTTCATTTAATTATAAAAATAATAATTTAAATATAAAAACTAGTAAGAACGTTATCTTCGGCCTGGCCGAAACTTATATATCCTATTCCCGAATCTCTTAATAACAACGTTCAAATAAAATGTCGGCGGGCTATATAAATATATTATATATTTATATTTAAATTGTTATATTTACATTTATAACCAGCCTGTGATGACAGAGAACGTTCGAACCAAATTTCATGCTTTATTTGTCCTTTTCAACGCTCATTTTTTATGAAACAGTTCTAATTGAGGCGTGGGCGTGGTAGTTTTCTGATTTCACCCATTTTCTACGCCATCCATCCTATGATGACGGGGAATGTTTGTCCAAATTTCATGTCAATATCTCTCTTCTTACGCCTGTACGAATTTTGTCTCTGTACACAAAGACTGTAGGATACGATACTAGACATAAAATAAGAACAAACATAATAATTATTACCAAACCCTCATTATGGCATCACTAATCTGGAGTTTCCAAAATCGTAACTGCCCTGAATTTATTTTGAAACGCAATCCTACAATATATGAAAATTGTCAGCATACGTCACTCTGCTAAGTTAAAGGTTTGGTTTTTTGCTATTGTCAATTTCGCTCTTTTGTTATTGTTATTTCTTTCGTTGAAATCCAAAGATTTGCTCTTTGTTGACTGGAGGGTGAGTGTGTGTTGGTTGGTTTACCATTCGGTGGAGTGTATTTTTTCATTAGATCTAATTTATGCAGAATTTGACTTTATGTGTATTCCTTTGTGAATTCCTCCTACGAATTCATTTACATTAACGCATTTCACACTAGGACTAGTTCTTGATCCATGATAGTATTTACTGAAGGGTTATAAGGTCAGGAGCAGTTTTTCGATATTGGCTAAAGGCTTCTTCTGATAAATGGAAATCACTGGTTTACTTGAAAATCACTGGATTATGAAAACCACAAAACCGCAAGGCAATATCCAAAAAATATCCTGTTAGTGTTATTGTTTTGATATTTTTGTAGGACAGATATTTGCTTATTTTTCAAATATTTTCGATATTATTTTTCTAATAAATTTGTTGGTAAATAGTTTGCTTATAGGAAATTACACAAAAATATATGCCAGATACTTACTAAGAATTCAATGTTCTAATTCAGATTTCATTACGATTAAAAATTGGACAGAATTGGAATTTGGTACATTTGAATATCAATCTAACCTGTAGTAAATTTATCAACTGTTTTCATATTATGTTGATATTATGTTCATATATTATATTTCGTAAGTTCTAAAATTAAACCAAAAATTGTATTTTTCTATAGTTGTTTTAAATTCTTTTGGGATTTTTACATTTCGAGGAAACTTTGACAGGAAATAATTTAAGGAGTGTCTGTAATAATAATACATTGATTCAAATAATACAAACCACAAAGTCTCGTGGAAATAGGTCAATTTTAAATTGAATAAAGATTTATTGAAGGGTAAACAAACAAACAAGACAAGTTAAAATTTAGATAAAACCAAATGGGCACTCCAATATTGGTAGCGCATACGTATATACATGCACGCACGTACCCACATTTCACTATTTTCAGTCTATAGAAATGGCATGTGTCTACAGCAGCAGCCCTGTAGAAATTGGAAATAAAAAATCAAGCTTCACAAACCCAAAAAGGACGAATCAAAAGAGAATGTGTGGCAGCATAATTTTTTAACTCAAGTTTGAAAGAGATTGAGCGATTGCACATAAAGAGAGGCTATAAAACGTATCCTTGTTTGTTCAAGATGATTTTTGTATCCCGGAAAGCGAAATCGTGCTAGTGTGCCTGTCGCGTTATTTGGGTACACTAGGATAAAGTGTACAAGAAACCCATTAACACACTATTGAGAAGATAATATTTTTTTACAAATAAAAGATTGCACCCTTTCCCCCTGTTCTTAGGGGAAAAAATTACAATTTTTTAAGAAGTTTGATGGCAGAGCTAAGGGTTCATGTTCTTCTCAAAGTCTTTCTTTACTGCTAGGAATTTTTTTGAAAATGATATCGTTTAAAAATGAAATATTAGGTTTTTCTATAAAAAGCATTCCTTGGGAAAATGAGAAAGATTACATAAGACTGAATTAAATCATAATATGTCTCATCTCAATTTCGGATTAGTCTTCTTCGGATTAGTACAAAAAATTAAATGTCACTAGAATTTAGTTCTAAGTTAAGCTTATATTAAAGGTATGTAAGTTTCCGGATCTTACAACCGTAGCTATTACTACGATCGCATCAACTCTTTACCCTTCATGTACTATATTAAATTAATCTTTGAAAAAAATATTTTTATCAAAATATTCTTTACCTTTTTAGAAATTATATAAGTTTTATTAATATTATTGAAAAATCACAGGCAAGCAGTCAAGACGATAAATAAAATAAATTTATAATTTAATGAAAATTGTTTTATTCTCTGCAAAACCTGCAATTACATTAATACTAGTTGTAGACACTTTTCAGTGAAACGCTTTATCAATTTTGATTTTGTATAACCTTGAACTGTTTAATGATTTTGTTATTTTGTATTTCGCAACGTTTGTTATGTTAATACTCAAATAAACCTTACAAAACAATCATCAAACTGCGTAAATTTTTTACAATAACAAAATTGGTATTAAAATTACATTCACATTAAGCTAAAATTCTATTAAATTTACTTTGATTTATATTAACGTTGCATTAAAATTGCGTTAAAACTACATTTAAATTTTATTATAGTTGCAGACAAGTTGTATAATTACATTAAAATTACATTAAAATTACCCTAAAATAATATTTAAATTGCATTAGATTTACATTCGATTTACGTAAGAATAAAATAATAATAAAATATATAATTAATAATAATATTAAAATAACATTAAATTTACGTTCTGTTTATATTAAAATTATCTAAAAACTACCTTCGGACTGCATTAAAGTTTCATTACAATTAGATTAAATTTTTATTAAAAGCACATTAAAATTACGTCGAAAATATTACAAGATAACATTGCAATTAAATCGAATCTACATTCAACTAATCTTAAATTTACATTTAGGTTTCGTTACGATTACATTGATTATACCCTACACTCGAAGGGATAGGGCGTATTCACTTTGTACTTTCTTTTGAAATGTTTTAAAAAGCCAGGTGTACAAAAGTGCATATATTTGTTGCTCAGAATAACCTCCTGAGTGGACTGAGCGATGTCCGTCCGTCACCATATGTCTGTGTGGCTCTCTGTGTAAATCACGACAATAACCGGACGGAAAGACGTATCGACACGAATTTTGAGCGAATACTCTCTGTCATAATGGTTTATTTGTGATTGAAAATGAATCTTGATTTATCAGGAATCCTGTGGCCAGGTATGTGCGATTTTTCGGCGCCAAGGCAGATCCAGACTCCTTACCAAGTCCACAAGATATTATCAACTACCCGGTCACGAGGGTGCAGGTCATTTTTCATTTCATGTATGAAGATCTGAAGCCCAACTGGTCAAACTGGTCTTACACAGCATCCATTTTTATTAGATTTTATTTCAGTTTCCATTTCAAATTATTATAATTGTATTTAATTATTAATCAATTCCGCTTAATTTCACAAACGAATTAGAAATTAAACGAATTTCCACAAACAAAATTCCACAATTCCAAAAACAAAAAAACCAACCGAACACCAATATAATAATTCAGATTCACACCAATATAATAATTCAGAAATCGAAACACCAATATAATAATTCAGATTCAGATACCCAAATACGCACACGTGTTCCCCGATAACCCTGGAATTATTATTGGAGGTAAGAGATTCCGCATAAGTAAAATGTCTTCACACGAATACATTTCAAAAATGCAAAGGTTGTGTCAGGAGGAGAGGACAAAGAATATTTAAAGCCTAATTAATGAGACCTAATGGAAATTAAATTCTTCAGATGGATAGGTGTTGTGAGTATTGATTTTAAATCAATGTAAATATTCGTGCTTGGACATGATGATGATTAGTTGTTTCCTCGTGAAATTATCATTTGAAATACGCATTTCCTTTACAAGATTCAATCGTATTGATTTGCATCGTCCTCCATTGGAAGTCTCTTTCTGCGATAGATCATGATTGTTCGGTTGAGCGTTATGGATATTAGACATGTAGTTGCAGCTGTTCCCGATACTGTGCCGACTTTTACAATATTAAAATCTACTGTTTGAACTTCTTATCCCTGGGAGAAATTTTAATCGCCTTAAAAATGACAGGTGGCAAATGGAGCAACAGACATATGTAAAAGCAATCCATTTGGCTAAGATGAAAAGGTCAAGATTTAGTTTTAAACTTTATCTGTAATCTGCTATTAATTCATTACAATTAGACGAGGTGAAACATATTGTACTACGAAACTGTATTTTAAAAAGTTTAAATTCCAGGAAAATAATTCCAATTTCATAATAAAGATGTGGAGAGGTCAAATCTTGTAGCGAAACGCATTAACATAATTGATACGTTATTGCAGAGGCTAATAACTTAATGTAAAAGTAAAGTTTTAATAATTGCTTTTTAACTTCTGATAATTAATTAAATATTACTGTCATTATTTTAGCACATGATTAATTCGGTTAAAGCATCCTTTTAAATAAGAAATATGTATTCAAACTTAATAACCGTCTATAATAATTAATTATGTACGAATCAAAAATCCTACTACATACGTCATACTACATGTGGCATAGATGTCCGCCCCTCTCCTGCCCCCACTGAAAGTAATTTCCCCTTAACTTATCTTCTTCTTTTTATTCTACCCTATTTTTCTTTAGCGGATAGAAAAACGGAACTAAAAATTAGATTATATAGAGATAGTAATGTTATGCGATAATCATAATACATATTTTTATTTTTGTTTTATCCAATCGTTGAAATCGGATATAAATCCACGACCATTGCTGATACTAAATATGATATAATCCGCCTACGAGAACCGCAATTATTAAGTATACCACATTACACGAGAGCGAGTGGAGGCGTTGTCACGAAATATTGGACGAATAATTTCTGTTGTTATAAATTGTGTGATATTGAAAATAGATTGAAAATAGAATAGAGGCTTAGATTCATCCATACCTTTTTATGAAGTCAAATTACAGAAATTGGGTAATTCAAATTGGGTAAGTCAAATTGGGAAATTCAATCTTAACGGGCGTGCAAGACTCAATGATTATTATAAGTAAACTATAATTTTAAATTGCGAATGTAAGTTGTAATCATTTCGGCCAGATCACACTTATTTCTTACTTGCTAATTTTCTTGTCATTGCATCTAAAGCATTCACTGAATTAAAAGTTTTTATTAACCAAAACTCAGGATTAATATAATGCACGTGCATTCCGAATGAGCTATGAACTGACCTGAATGACTATTCAACATCTTCGTTACACAATTATGTTGTTAAAGTTAATTATTTCGTTATATAATACGTTTTCGTTCATTTATTAAGAGAAAAAAGTGGTTAATTATACGAGTGGTTCAAATCAATGGTCCGCAATAGATACAAAACTCTTTCTCTTACTCTTATTTCAAGTCTTCGAGGATATATTTGAACATATTTATAGAACTGCAGTATATTCTAGAAGACAGTTCAAAAGTTCGACGCAAAGCAAAAAGAACAGAAAAAAATTATAATTCTTATCTACTTAAAAACATAGAAAACGTGACCTCAGCATTCATAAAGTTGGTAACAAAAAATTCGAGAAAAAATCGCAATAGCGACAGCATGTGCTAAAACCCAAACCAACATAAAGACAGCCGGGTAGTTTATTAGGTGGACGAAAAGTAGACCAACGAGGTCCATAAAAAGATTACATTATTCTCAAAGGGCTTGAAGGGGGCATTTATGACGTTTTGTCTCAGTTTTTTATTTCATTTCGAATTTTAGTTGACCCGCCATCAGGGCTTTAATTTAACTTTTGTTTTTAAGTTTATTTTTAATGCACACGTCCGAAGCCAGTTAGATATTATTGGAGTTTGTTGCGGCGACTTCTGCTTCTTTTGTTGTTTTTGCTTTTTTCTTTTAGTGATATGATTTTCGTGCTGCTTTCGAATTCTTGAAGAACCTAAAACAAACAACTCGCGGACTCTTACAGCCTTATAATGTATCACGATACGAATACGATTCGAAAACGTTGACGAACACGAAACAAAAACGAAGCTGGAATGAGGCTCTGATAATGAAACCTCGATTCGTGTTCGTTACGTTTTCGTTATCGTTATTTTGGCATTCTTCTTCATAATTTTTTCGTTAAATCGAAGAAAATCGGGGAAATAGCAAAAGAAAATCGAAGATTACGTTTTCGTATCGTGATACATTATAAGGCTGTTAAAAGCTTCAGAAATGTCCAAAGATAGAACGTCTGCCTCTTCCGACGTGGTGGCAAAAACTTTCAACCGGTATTTCGTGACATATCTACGTTTATGCAGACTACATGAATCGACCTTCAAAGCAATTCTTGGTTTTTCTAGTGCTTTTATTTTTAGTTTTTCCCCTCTTAAGCATTTAGTGAGTCCATTGATTCACAATTTTAATAATTGGCGCCACACCGAAGAAATAATTTCAATAATAATTCTTACCAGCCAGTGGGATATCCTGTCAGATTCTTGTTAGTATTTGTCGAATTTTTTCTTTGACATGTTGATGTTCTTAGCTTTTTTCTGTTTAGTATCGACTACATTTGGAAAGAATGATTAATCGCTTGGCATCGATGACCGTTATATTCAACAAAAAATCTTCTGCCGCACTTACGGAATTCGTCTTTTTGTGCGACCAATAGACAATTTACTATCTGTTCAACGATACACAACAAAACGGATTTTTACGGATCTGCCGGTTTTTCACAAACTTTTTTCGATTTAAGAAAAAAATAGTATATTTAGCTTCTGAAGGGAAATATTCCATTACCAAAATCCATTTACCCATTTTGCGGGGCTCTAGTGAGTTTTATTATCGTAATGCTTGGGAAAATTGTTGTTGTTGTTGTCTTTTTTGGGAATCTTTTGTTTCATATGCGGAGGTGTCTTTATTATTGTTTTATGTGCGCACTATAATTTATCACATTGACAAAATTTCCCAAGTGGCATGAATTGTCACCTCGTTTGTCATAATTCTCAATGTAATTTGGTGAAAATAAATCAACTTCATAACTCACAAAATAATCGACTCAAGAGCGGAATAAACTGAAAATAAAAAACAAAAAAGCGTGGACTTTAATGATTCAATTAAAATTGCCTTTAACTTCGAATCATCATTCACAATTCGATTTCTCTTTGAACGACGTAAACTTTGATTATCAACTTTTATTACCAAACGAAAAACCTCACAATTTTCTTATTTCTTGTTTTCGATAGTTGAAATACAAAATGTTGTGTCTTTAAAATGTTACGCTATTAACTTTTAATAGCTTATTGTAATGTTTGTGGGTTCATAAATTACACGCTACTGCTGCTGCTTCTGTTGCTCCTACTACTTCCAGAAAACGGAGATACATTATCTCATGAAACATCTTAAATTCTGTTAACGCAGCGTGTGCCATCAGAATACAGTTGAGGTTTCATTTATTTCCAGAAGGAAAACAACAACATATTTCACCGCGCATAAACAAAAGTGGTTTGATTTCTACAACGATTGGAACAGGGTCTCATAGAGTAGTGATCCCTCAACTCAGTACCAAATATTGTATTTTAGAAGCTTGAGAGACCAAAAACCACATCAAATTTCAAGACAGTTATATCCCTATTCATCGTTCAACTATTTTTTTAACAATCACGAAGTACATTTTTTGAAAAAATTAATCAAAATCCTCAGACGATTCTACCATATTCACCAAACCTTTGACGCTTAAAGTCAAAAGCACCTTCCACTTAAACCCATGTTTTCGATTGGTGTTGACGAGAGTACGCGTTTCCTAGGAAGTAAGTACCATATTCCAGCTAAATTTTGTATCACTCTGTGAGTGTATTGTAAAGTGTCCTAGCTCTTTATCTCTGGTAATAATTATGTACCAAATTCCACATAAATGTGTACCATTTTGTGATTGTACAAGGCAAATGCAAGTATTAATGAGATATGTCCTCTCCATTTATCTCATAAGCATCTCAAAGCATACTTTTGGAATTATGGGCACATCATTACCAGAGCTTCTTATTTATAAAACTAATTAAATATTTTTCACTAAATTGATTTTTATTCAATTAAAATTTGTAACTACACGTATGTTTCTCAAAATAAAACCAGTTTATGTTAGGGAACACATAACAGAGTATCATGTTCGAAAACCAAAACCAAATCCGCTTTCACTCCACGCTCTGGAAAGCCTTCGGGAGTAACGTTACCAGCAATCTAAGCGCGAGACTTTCTCTTAAAATAACAAAAAGTTTTGCTAGTACTCTCATTTCCACATTCATTCCTTCTCCGATGTATACATAAAAAAATAAAGGAAAAAGTTGGAACAATACCGACAGAAACAAAAGGATTACTGCAGCAAATAACATTGCCAACAGCAGCTACTGCTGCGGATATGACCTTTCATAACAGTGATGTATTCGGACCAAAAAGTGGAATCAGCTGGTGCATGATGTCCGATTTCTCCATTTACGTTACCTTCTCTCCATTTCTTGACTGGTCTTTTATCTAATCCCATAAAAGCGCAATGACTATCATTTTGGCTTCTTTGCTCGTTTTTAGACAGCAATTAAATTTTATGTATTTAATTTCATAATCCATTAGTTTCTCTATTTCTCCATCTGATTGTTAGCGCATCCATCTTACTGCGTACACTAATGTGTAAATTTATTGACCATTTGTTTGCGGCTGCAACAATTTTTCTTTCCATCCATTTAATAAAATTTTTAATCCTCGTTTTTTATATGAACCAATATATGTCTATAATTAATTCAATATTTCTTGTAGTGCCTTATCAACATAAATATATTTACTATAAAACCAATTGAAGTACACTTCCTTTCTTCACTTAACATTACTTTTTTGGATTCCATTTTAAATTATTTTTTATTCCTCTTTGTCCTCGCTCCTTTCATCCAGTCTCTTGCCACCAAATGATGTTGGATTTCCCTCGCAATTAACGCCAGAGGTTTTTCTTCTTTTCTCTATTTTATTCTTTTTAGTTGATCTACTTGATTTTTAGTTGATTTAGTTGATTCTTGATATATGTTGAAGTTTCCGACAGGGTTGGATGTTAAGGTATATTGGAACGAACTTCCGCCATCCCTCGTCAAATTTGGTTTGGAGACAAACCGGTTTCGGCGTTGTGCCATCTTCAGTGTCTAGTTACGTTCTAGAGAACGTAACTAGACACTGAAGATGGCACCACGCCGAAACCGGTTTGTCTCCAAACCAAATTTGACGAGGGATGACGGAAGTTCGTTCCAATTTAGTTGATCCTTCAGCACAACCTTGCACTTGGCGAATATTGTTTTTCAAATTCTTCAATGGGTTCTTGAGAGGTCTACCACTCCTTCGTCTTTTCCGTTCTCCCGGTATTTTATTTAGTTTTCCTTTTTGTATTTTATGCACTATACTTTCGTCTATATTGCATTAAAGGGGGTTTGGTAAGTATATAAAAGTGTATACATTCATGTCCGATTGTCTATCTATTTATGCGTTTGCCCGCTTGTCAATCTGTCTGTGATTCTGCGGAAATCACCACAGGAAAACGAGTAAACTTTTCGCTATTACATTTAGTATGAATATTTCCTGTCCTCACAAGTTAAATATTATTGGGCCAAATCGGGCTAGCGTCCCACCCATTTTTTGTACCACAAAATGTAGAAAAGCATATAAATCCAGAACATCGTAAAAAATCAAACGATATCTTGTAAACGATTGGAGATATTTGAATGAAATTTCAGTTTTAGCTGAGTGGCTATGCCATGATTTTGGAATATGCGAAATGTAAGTGGCAGAAGTAGGCGTGATCCGTGTACTGCTTTTTGGACTTAAGCTATAAATTATCGGGCTTAAAAACACCCTACACCGATATACACCTTACACCGTTAAAAAACACGTTACATAAATTTCAAAATCTGCAGCATGATATTTAATCGATACGCTTTGCTCTCATTTTGTGAGTGCAATAATAGAGGACTGGTAAATGTGTCGATGTACAGCTACTTAAAAAACGATTATAAATATTTTCTAAAGAATTTTAGCCAATATTTGATTGCTTAAGGTTAAAAAGTTGGGTTTACTTTTTCTCTGACGTTGCGTCATATCCCTTCCGTCTTGACGATTTTCAATAATTTCTTCCGTTTTCTCTAAAACAACAGCTACTTCATTTAATCCGGTTTTTATGTCCGACTTTCCTCTTTTTAAAGACTAATTTTAAAATTTAAACGTTAAACTTACGCACTTTCGATATTATCTTTTCCCTTGTTCCATCGTTTAATATTGACCTAAACAGTAGTCGTCAACTGCAGTTCAGATTGAACTAAAGCAAAAACAGATGGCATATTACAATTTAAAAATTTTCTTTAACCGGGAAGTTATAAATTAAACAGCTATGTTTTCTTGGCAAGAAAAATCGTAAAAACGGAAGTTTCGGCTGGCCATAAATATTCTCGACACATCTATGCATTTATACATATGTATAACCAAATAAGCATACTCCAGGGTTTATCCATTTCAATGGGGAGAGACATCTTGGTCATGGTTGAAATGAATAAATTTGCAAACAGACACTTTTGTTGACTAAATGGAAAAAGGTGTATTTCTGAATTTTGAATGCTATAGAGAACCGGGACCATTTTTCATTCATCTTGATCTTCCCGGTTTGTTGTGTTTACGTTCATATACATTCAACACCACACGCCTCTAACTAGCCAAGACAATTTGTGCAGCTCTCTAGTATCCGTTAATGGAGGTCGTCGAAGGAAATCTGGCGATGTGTCTACATATTTGTCTCATTTATTCCAAAACAAAAAGCAAGGTGAAGAATCATCAATTCAATCTGTATCGTTTTGCAATGGATCTGGCTTCGGTTGTCTCCATATTTCATTGTAAACATTTTCATGCATTTGCGCTCTTTTTCATTCAACATTTTTAGAGCGAATAAGAAAAGAACTGTAAAAAGTGAAGATGAAAGTGAAGCCAAAAGTGAAAAGAAAACATTACAAATGCACCCCTGGTTCGTTCGGCCACAGGGTTGAAAGAAATGGGCAACTATAGCAAAACGAAACATCATAAACTATCCGTCAGAATCAAAACATAATTCACGATGGAACTTCATTTACAATTTTTCTGGTGCAGAAAACCAGATATGATTAAATTTGGACAGACGCCAAATTTAGAAGTAATTTGGGCTTTCTGAACATTTTATAATGGCATTATAGCTGCTTCCATTCTTTACTTTATGCGCTCCCGATATTGAATTCTAAAACCTCATTCCATTTCCGAAATATTTCAGGTAAGTTTGTCGAAAAGTTTACCAACTTTACCGAAGTTGATTTAAAAAAATATTGTTTACCAAAACTACTTCGATTATTTGCCAAACTCTTCTGCAATGTTTTCAATTATCGACGCTTTTGTCCGCCATACGATTTTCGTGTTTTACTGCTGTCGCTGAGAATGAATTCATTAAAGTGCATCCTGCTCCATCACCTCAAACAATGCCCCGATTACCGCCTTCTCCCGCGTCATACACGATCACCAATTCCCCTGAAATTGTTCCCAGGTTTGTTGCTTTTGATATTGATATCGGCTTTTAAAATGATTCTATAACTACACTTCCTTTCAAACCAACACTAAACACTACTAAGCTAAGAGGAACTTAAATGACGTTTAGCAATCAGATAACAGTTTAGAAATTTTCGAATTTCCTAAAGATTACTCAATTGTTGGATTCTATTCAATCAAATTTAACCGAAAAGTTACACATTGCAGGTTCCAAGATAGAAAGTAATAAAAAGGAACGACTTGATGACCTGATAAGCTACCAGGGTCATTTTCACAAAATCTTCTCAAAAGCAAAGTAAATCTATATTAAAATTGTCAGCCTATAACTCATTAATATACTCAGCGATTTTAATAAGTTCGATTTTTTTCTTCTTTAGTTTCGTTAAAAGCATCTCGAAATCTCTTTTAAAATTCAGTCAAACATAATTCCGGCAATTTGGTAAAGCCGTCTGCACCTGCTTCACTGATGGCGTTAGTTGTTCTGACGGGTGTTGTGACTTTTGCGCTGCCTCTGCCGTGCTTTGTCTACTGTACTTTGTTCAAACTAAAACAAAAACGTGGATGACGGCAGAGAGAAACATGGCCGTACAAATATACGCTTGCATACATATGAACACACACGTTCTTACGTTTGCATATAATTTTCTCATTTTGATTCCATTGCAAACTAGTTTTGTTGGTTGCCGATGCTCAGCAGCTTTCCGTGCTAATTTCGTTCGATTCGTCTGCACATTTTCAAAAATTATTCAATTGACGCAAGCTATATGTGGATAATTTAATGATATGTGGGCCTGACTGTCACCTGCCAAGGCCGTCTCCACTGCAACGATGACAAAGTTTTGTTGTTGTCGATATTGACCTTACTCCTGTTAATGGTATCTACGGTAACTAAATGTTACCGTAAATGTTTGCGGAGTTCTAATCGATTAACTTTTTGTCAGGAAACCGATGGACTCCAGGCAATCGAAGAAACTTCAACAATTACGGAAACAGCTATTTATTTCAAAACGAAAAGAGACAAAACATTTTAGTGCTTTTACAATATTTTATTGAAATAAATACAAACCTATCGTGATTCCGTGTCATCGTTTTATGATCTATACGAAAAATTACATCTTCGGTTATTTAATGTAATTTTTTAGCTTCTATGGTAATTTTGAAAGTGAAATTTTATGTCTGGGATGACAATGTGTGGCATTATGAATACATCCGACAGTAAATTATAATTACCGTATCGTAAACGAGATGTCCCGGATATGAGAAACCTTCTGACAGAAGCCTGATGCCGATGTTGTTTTAAAGAAAAAGAGGTGAGGATATAGTTGTAGATGGAATAAATGGATACTGGTGTGGCCGTTAATAGCAGCATTTTATACGATTCAGCATTTGGTAAAGAAATTTGCTTAATTAGCAAATACTGGAAACTCGGAATATTCGTAGCATTATTTTACACAATGGTTTAAGTAATGGTTTAAATATTTCAGTAATTGTTTTCTGTTCGAGAAAACAAGCAATACATCTGGTTTTTAAGCCCGATAGAACTTCAAATGACAAAATATAACACAAAACATTAACTTTATTTAAAATGTTTCATTCACTCGTAAAAACAAGACCTGGCATTAACACATGAAAAAATATTTCTGTTTTAACAACCTAAACGGGTGACCTCACGCGAAACCCAGGAAATAATCAAGAGGTGTTAAATCACATGATCTTGGAAGTAAATTGGCAAGTCCATTTCTCTAAATCAACTTAAAGCTAAATTTTGGTTTCAATTGCCGTCGCCGTATGGCAGGTAGCGCCATCTTGTTAGAACCACATTTCGTCTGGATCAATGCCATCCATATTTTCAAACAAAAAATCATTGGTCGCGGTAAGGTAATTATTTCCGTTGACTGTAACGCAAGCTCCGGCCTCATTTTTGAAGAAATAAGATCTAAGGATGCCACTGGTATATAAACTGCACCAAACGGTGCATTTTTCTGGATGCAATGAAGTCTGTAGGGTCTCTTGTGGATTTGTTTCACTTCATATGCGGCAATCTTGCTTATTAACAAATCCATTAAGCCAAAAGTAACAGACGATTATGTGCACGGAGTTCATAAGTCGCCTAAAAAGGTGCTCGAATCGATGACTGATCTTCAAAGTAAATTTGGGTAACTTGCTAGTGTTATTCAAGCGTGATGATTTGCCAGACTAGACTATATAATATAAATAGAGTAATATATAAATAAATATAAATCAACAAGACCTAAATCTTTGGACTCCGATCAGACAGATAATTTCTATAATTTTGTAGAATTAATAATTTTTATTAAATTTACTTGTTTTTTATAATTCCCAAGTATTTAAAAAAATTTGCAAAATACTCTCAAAAAACGTTCTTCGAAAATTTCTCCTTTCAGACGGTCAAAAAATCTGAAATTTTTTCCCTTGGTAAGCTTAATGGTAATGGTAAAGACGATGGTAACATTGTCCTTTTCTCTCCTTCTCAACCACACAAATATTATCTTCCTTTGTAAGTGGATGATTATTATGTTTATTATTAGCACAATATGCGATATTATACCCTTCTTACCAATACCAACATTATTGTAATTTTTATAATTATGCTGCCGGGGCAGGTGCACCGAAATCACTATTTTTATTGTGGCAATGGTGATTGAAAAAAATTATTTTATATTTTATTTATTATACACTTTTAATTTCGGCGAAAGCTTTTGTTTTTAGCATAAGCGAATAAAGCAGTGAATATACAGTGGAAGGAAATTCACGCTAAGGAATGTACACTGCTGCACAAATTAAAAAAAATGGACTGGTGGCTTTAAAATGAAACCAAGATGTATCCTTCTATATATTCGACACCAAACGCACTTGTCATGCCAAAATATACCTGTGGTAGAATTCAATTTTGTGCTGTGTGTGAGCGTTAAGGCAGCAAATCATATAGTAATACTATTATATTTATTATTGCTACTTTACTATTACTATTAATCATATAGTAATACCGTATTTATACTGGCGTCTTTACTGCTGCAAAAATCTAATCTCATTTCAAGGTATATTTTAAAAAATTATTTAGCACGGTTCGCCCGCTGATTTATAATAAAATGAACGTTTTTAACTTGAAAACATAAAAAACACCAGAAAAATGTATCATCACCACGTCACGCCATACTATCAGCCGATGCTAAATCTTATATCATTAGCAGTCTTCACCAATTCTAAATATACAACAAAATTTCGTGCTCAGTGATTTCTCAGCCAGAGAGGGCGTATAACTGCAATCAAAATATTCACATGTGTAGGTGCGTTTTTTGTAGCCTCGACAGCTCCTTTTTCAATTGAGTCAAATCCATCGCTCCCATGCTATCTTGGCTTAATAGAGGGGAAAGGCTGGTAAATTTTGCCATGAAACAGGCTTAAATACCAAGCCGGTGGTTCATTATGCATAGAATTTTTTCAACCTAAGAATAACGTAACGTTTTATGCAATGTAATGTGTAATTAATAAAAATTTTCTATTTTTGTTTAATAATTAATAAGTAAAGTTTTTAACACGATAAAGCCATCCCAAATTATGGCTATAGCTGCCTTTAAATATTCGAAATTAGTAAAAGAATTGCATTATTGTTTAATGCCCCATTATATACGGTTCAGTAGGGTCCAATACGGATAAACTTCGTTACCATTAATTTTACGACATTCATAAACTTACGTCGTCTCCATTTTTGGTTTTATCGTCGCCCGGCAATATGATCAGAATTTTACTGTCTCGTTGTTTTGCCTAAAAGATAAAAAGCTGTGAAATCAAATAAAATCATAAATTGTGGTCACGTATTCGATTAAGATTTTTCCTGACCTCATAAGATATACCCGACACACACACGGATGTACACGAAAATATCTCGAAAGAGTCGTTACTTTTTATTGATAATAAGCTATGAAAAATTGGCAGAGATGCAAAGAGTCATCGGAGGAAATTGAATTAAAAATAATACAAATTAAAATATAGGGTAAGGAATAACCACAGCGGAAATAATTTTTTCGGTAAGAAAAATTGCTACAAACCAGAAACCAGACCAGATTTCATAACTTATCTTTCATTTATTATTTTTTATCTTTATAGAAATATTGCTTCACACACGGTCAGCACAGGTAAATAATGATTATTTCATTGTCATAATTATTTAGCCTCCAAGGCCTAACATCCCATATTTGATCAAACTGCCGGCAGGAGAAGCTAGTAGTTTATCCTTAATTCACACAGCTTTGAGATCTCATCACTTCACTAAGAGTGCACAAACATATGCACAAATCCGTAGAATAATACATGCGAACGCAGGGAATGGGAGAGTGCATGTATGTCATGACTATTCATTCAGAACAAATAAAGTTATTAGGATAATATGGTTCATATAGACTTTTATTTCTGCAGCTGGCAAACAGATGCCGCTTGGTGCTTAACGTGAGTACCTGCCATGATAGGCTTAAGCTCACGGTGGGCCTACCCACACTCGGGATTGCTGGGTAGACTTTGTGAATACCCTATATCTCGGCAATCATCGACCACGGCAGCAACTTAGCCCTATTGCGCCATTTGTGTACCTGTGGAAGCCTGGGACGTGCAGGACATTCCTCGCAGGTTGACGATCGAGGCCTATCTAAAACCTCTTTATGCCGGTGGGGACACTCACCGGCATATTTGAGTTGACGGAGGTCTGCCTCCTCACGCAACTCCACGCGGAGACTCTATGGTCTCTCCCCGCGTAATTTTGGGTAGTACCACAGCCACCACGAAGCTCCCACAAGGGGGCCTACCCACTGGTGTGCTGTGTACGTGGGCATTTATATTAGCGGGGTCCGTTTAAGACCCAAAATGAGCTGCACACCACCCGTGGCACCATTTTTACATCTTTGGTAAGATGTCGGAACTAGCCTGCATAGTTCCTGGCAAGTGAACTATGTGCAAGCACGACTAGTCACTGCCATTTTGTCGCTTTATGTCCACGACGGGCCTGGCACCCGAACAGCAGCTGGCAAACAGATTCCTCTATAAGTTTTACATGAGCACCTGCCGTGTTGGCTTAATCTCATGGCGGGCCATCCCGCACGGGGTTGCAAGTGCGAACTTTGTGAACGCACCTTTTCACTATATGGCGACAACCAGCGCCCAATGCCCCCGAGTTACCAAGTCGTGGCGTTTGTACCTTTGGAGGCCATATGCATGGTATGGACACTCCACTTAAGGTATCGTCGAGGCCGATCTAAAACCTCTTCCGGACTGTGGGGTCCGGCACCCGGTAATGATTTAGTGCATTACCACACCCGAGCTCATCCAAACTCGTACCCGCGTAATTTTGGGTACAACCACAGCCACCACGAAGCTCCCGAAGGGCCTACCCAAAGACAAGCATGTGGGGCTTGGAATATAAATACCAGACGGTGTAACTATTAGCCGAAGCTATTAGCACACCATCTGGAAATGAATCTCAGTTGCTTGTCTCCCGTGGTACCAATTTAGAGCCATATGGTAGGCTTCGGAACCCGGGAGTACCACAGTCGTGGTAAGTGACCGTCTCATACGCCTAGGTCACTGCCATTTTGGGCCCATGCACCCGGGACTGGCACCCTATTTATCCATAGAGTAAGAAACAACTTGTTTGCTGGCAAACAGATTTCTGCCTTGTGCTTAACGTGCACGCCTGCCATGATGGCTTAAGTGCACGGCGGGCCATCCCGCACGGGGTTGCGAGTACGAACTCTGTGAACGTACTTTTTATGATTATATGGCGGCAACCGCACCCACTTCGCTTACGGCAGCCAACCGTAGCTTTGTCGTGTACCTGTGGAAGCCTGTGTGTGGCAGGACATTCCTCGCAGGTAACTAGTTCGGCACTATCTAAGGCCTTGTGCCGGCTGGGACAACACCGGCACTTGAGTTGACGGAGGTCTGCCTCCTCGCGCAACTCTCGCGGAGACTCATGGTCTCTACCCGCGTATCTTTGGGTGGCAACCACAGCCACCACGAAGCTCCCACTAGGGGGCCTACCCACGATGCACTATCTATGTGGGCTTTATTCTTAGCGGGGTTGGAAGGACCCTTATGCGTCGTGCATCACCCGTGGCACCAATTTATCGCCTCTGGTAAGGCTTCGGAACTAGCCAAGTCTAGTCCGTGGCTAGTGAACTAAAACTGACCTGAGCAGTCACTGCCATTTTGTTGCCCACACTGCAACGGGACTGGCACCCGATTGCTGGCAAACAGTCAAATAGACCAATATCATAATAAAAATCACCATTAGCATCAACATTACTGATCGGAATTAACTTTTTCATCATACTGGATACCGCCATCATTGTCGCGAGAAAAAATTTATAAAAATAGAATTGAAAGCAGTGACAGTAATTACCAATTTGAAGTTATGTTACGCTTTCTTTTTATCCCAATAGCCATTTTCCGGGGGGGGGGGCGAATAATGACGATGATATAGATGATAAAGGTTAAATGGTTCGATGATAAACATATCGGATTTTCCTAAACGTCACTGAGAGCGGAAATGGAGTAAATGGGATTCCTATCTGCACATGTTGCGCTATTTGCCAGGTCGTACGTGTATGTGTTTATTTCGCTATTAACGATTTACGAGACCATACGGAATGAGTTTACGTAACCACTATACTCATGTGGCTGATGTTCCGCGCAAAAAAATAAGTAAAGCCTTTAAAATGTTTTTGAAGTTAAGTCGCTGTTTTGTTGTTGTTCTTGATGGTAATTATATGACCTGCTGTAAGCTCTTCTCGAATAATCGAGAGAAGATTGAATTTGTACACACTCATTGGCACTATTGGGGGATGAGAAATGAACGCGATTATCCAATTTTGAGGTTAACGGCAGGCAAGAGTTATTCGGAAAATTATACCTAAGACGAAAAACATATTGAAGAGTTATCTTAACAACTACAACAGTAATAAAAATAGAAACAGAGCCTAATCCATAACTTAATTTAAATATTCGCGGGGCTTAAATTAACGCTTTTGTGATGGCGGAGAGAGGTGAGTTTATGTGGAACCGGTGTGGCCACTCTTTAATTTACTAATTTATTGTTTACTCACAAGGCTATAACAATCACCAACACTATGATTGCCATTAGCACAACCACCGCTATCGATGTAATTTTTTTTCTTCTGTGTGTGTCTCTCTCTCTTTCGTCCTCTGTCTATCACGACCTCGCTCTTTATTCTCTCTCTATCTATCTCTATTCCTTGCCATTTATTTTGGTCAAAGATGTGAAAATTGTTTGTAGGAAAATTTTTACTTGTTGCTTTTGTTACTTTTTCTCTGGCCTTTACATTATATATAGTTTAGGAATTAACCAACGAGTGAAACCCACAAGTCCAAAAAAGTGTGTAATAGAATATGTGTGTGAGCGCATAAGTGTGTTCTTGTACCAGAGAGCACGCCGCAATGGAAAATAATGTTTTATTTAAAGCTTTATTGTGTTTTAATTATTGGGTTCGTTCCTAAATTTCGCATTTCAAAATATAATATAGATGCATTACTTTGCTCATTCTGTTCTCTGTTGGAAAAATTATGTGCATCTACACATATACACCCATAAAAAACCACGCACACACAGAGAACCTTTCAAAACCTTTACAGGTGTGGTCATTTCCAAACGTTTGTCCCAAAGCCTTTTGAATGAGTTGGAGAGCTGATTGGATTTTCTGTTATCTTCTGCATTTCTTTTTGTTTTTGCTAGTGAAGATTTGTTTCATTTTTCGAAGGAAATTCAAACATAAACGTAAAAGGATTTGGTCTAGCGAATTTTCGACAATTTTTATACCGAACCATCTTTTTAAAAGACTGATATATTTTTACTCCTATCTCAATTTCACTTCATTTATAATTATATTTTCCTTAGTGGTTTTTTACCTCTTTTTCCTGTAATTCTTCCGTTTCTTAGCTTATTGTTGATAGCAAGGAACGCTTATATTGAGAGATTTTCGTGTCAGGAAAAGATCAAAGAGAATGTCAGGGAAAACTCGTAATCGAATACGTGACCGTAATTTATTATTTTACTCTTTTTATTATTTATTATTTATGATTTTTTTCTTTCAGTAGTGTTCCTTTGTTCGGAAAGATGGCCAAAACATTAGTGGCTTTGTGTATCAATCTCGATGTCAGATTTTTGTTATTACGTTAGAAAAACATCCATAATTTTTTATCAGCGCATCAGCGAAATTTCTAATAATTAAATATAGAGACAATGTCATTCCGTCAATTTCAAACTGAAAATTAATTCCGGAAGAAGTCTGGAGGTCGGTTAAAATAACCGCTTAAATTTTTTGAAAATAATTTTTGCTTTAATAAAAAAAATTCACAATCTCCCTTTGATCCTCCCAAGATCCTGCCAACCTTACTTTTTCTATACGTTCGAATTTTATATTTTGTTTATTATATCGTCATATTTTGATAGAACTTTTACAAAACATTATACTTTTTCTAATACAGAAAAATCGAGACTACATTAGCGATGATATTTCGAAAGCATACGAAATTTTATATCGCTCCATTTTATTTATCTAATTTTCAGATAATGGAGAAATTGAAGAATTAATTCAGGGGTTTTTGCTGTTCAAAAAAAATTGAATCTGATTAGTTTGTTCTTCTAGAGAGCCCTATTCTAAAAGCGCATCGCCTAATTATAGCGCCCTTTTCTCTGTCTTCATCTTTTAACAAAATTCTCTTCTTCTTTCCTTGTTCTTCTTTTGCAAATCGTAGTCGGCATCGCGATGTTTTTGCTAACTTTCGGTTGAAATCATATATTTACTGTCGGTTGAACTTAATATTTTATGTTTGTGATAACGATGACTACAAGAACGGGATAATTTTTGCCAAATATTGCGCTAGTGGTATATTTTATACATGTGAATTTAAATCACCCTCGTCAGGAACAGAGGTCTCTCTGAATATTTATGTTTGGAAGTTCAAACAAAACCTTATGAAATGAAATTTCATTTCGTGCTGCCGTCGGGATGAAATCAACAAATAATGGTCTTTCTGAAATGAACAAATGATTTTGTACATATGCACGTGTATATTCTGTGTGCGAATACGGCTTATATAACAGTACATTCGTTTGCGTTTGAAGTAATGTATGTGTGTGCACAAGAAAACGATTTCTCCACAACGCAATTTCTGGGGAAAACTTGGTCCTTTCATACGGCTTTTATTGCTGTTGATCTTCTATACGCTCTTCAAATGAACAAAAGCCACCTAAACAAATTCCCATACGGTTTTCACGACGACATCATATGCGGAGAGAGGAGGCTTATGCTATAATGACTGACCTACTTTCTTTCTATAAACCCTTTCGTTTATGTTAAATGCAAGTATAAATTCTCTTTCACTACCCTTTGCATATTTTAGAAATGTAAACTAAACTTTCTGCCTGAAGGTATTTTTATTAAGAAGACATTAAATGGCGGAAATGACGCCTTTATTTCTCCATCCCTTCCATCCAACCTCCTATCATCCCACCGTCGGCCTATCCTTATCCTCACACGTTCAATAAATTTTAAGGGATTTTTTCTTATTCATTCAGATTTTCAGTAGTACCTTTTAACAGCTCTAACTTCTAAAACCAAATTTAATCTGTCAATTTAGGTCGGAATTATTGGCTTTCAAACACCTCTTTGAAGATTTTTATATCTTGTATTAAGACCGTTCGGGTTTGGAGCACTGATATCGGTAAAAGTGCAATAAAAACTTTCGCAAATATTTCTGGTAAGATCCTGGTATCATCCTAGTATCAGATTCTGTTATCCTTAACAGAATTTGCAAGAACTGGATTGATTAATCACGAAATTCATATGAGCGCCTTTGTATACATATGTCAAAATAGAGAAGGATTGAATTTCTGAATTTCATGAATAACGACTATATAAATTTCATGAATAACGACTGGCCAGCGCTAATTAAAAGAGAAACAAAAAGAGAAAGGTGAACGAAATGCCAAATGTTAAAAGTCGGGAGCGGAGGATAAAACTACACCGATGTTATTCCAAACATCTCTAAACAGCTGAGATTTATCACAGAGAGATAGAGTGAGAAAGACAGAGTGAGAGAGAAACGAAAAAAAAATCATGGTAATAATATTCACACATTCACGTACGCCACGTCCGCGTCAACATTCTGTCATTAACTTGTTTTACTAAACAGCTTAGCGTATTGCACTAGTTGTTTTTATTGCCATTGTTATTGTAATTTTGCTTTCGTTGTTGCAGTTGTTTTTGTTATTGTTACATGAAATATTCTTTCTTTTGGAATCAGTGTCCACATGCGTATTTGGCTTGTTTGAGGACGTTTTCCACATTTCAGTGCGTTGCGCCACGTTGAATTAACTAGACTGCGAGACATGAACAGAAATCACTAAAACTACCAAAGGGGATAATTTTCTTTTAGTCATTCTTCATTTCCTCAGGTAACTCATGCTGAATTAAGCTAATTCATCAATTGAGGTAATTTTATGCTTATTGGATTAATTAGATGTGAGGCTGTAGGATCCACATGACAAGTCTGTGCATATTGGATAAATTTTTAAGTTTGTACTTGGGCAAGAGTTTGATAATTCGCGTCCGGCTTTTTAAAGTTTTCTTTAATTCGGCTCGGTCGGTAAATGATACCTTCCTTCTGGCCACAAATAAACATTCGGTTAAAGAATTGTCAATTTTAATAATTTCAAAAAATATTTGAATATCTAGAAGAATTAATGGCTTTAGAAGAATTGATGGGTTTTTCAATATAAGCCTAATTAGTCTACCAGTTGACCCATTTTTGGCGATTTTAGGGTGCCAAAGTTATAAACACACTTTCGGACATCAAACTTCTTATAACTTCTGCATCTGTCTGTTCACATTTCTGATTTCTACTGCTCCGTGTAATAATCTCGGAACAAATAACTATATTAGAGGATTCATAAATAATATTCGATTAAAGCTCAAACCAAAATAGCAAATTGAAAAAATTTAGTTCTTGATGTTATCGGGGCACTAACGGAAAATAATATATAACGGGGCACTAACGGGGCAATCAATATATTTACTGCAACTGCATTACTGTGCTATATAAGATATATTGCTTCCCTTGTAATTTCTAACTTTTGCCAACTTTATTGTCTGTTGTTTAAGCCGCTGACATAATTTCTATTCGCCTCCGCATAATGTGAATCATATTATGGCCATTTTCATCATTTAATGGCCGCTATCAGCGAACATATAAAATATTCGATTTCATCAAAATAAGCAAAAATTAATCACTAAATAATTGTTTTAGTATCTTCATCGCTCTGTTGCTGCTCACTACACTCTCAATAGTCCACAAATGATTCTAAAGCATTACTTAGATGTCCAAAAAGATTTTTCAATTGGCTAAAGATTTATCATTCTTCAACGGATGGAGATGTATTTTAACGTATTCCTCTGTAATCATAAGTCAAAGTACATTCATCAGTTTAACAAAATTATTGCTTTAAATATCAATAATTTCTAATGCTCCTACTGCCTTTAAGGTCTACAGAAAATTCAATATTATAAAAGCACATAATTCTGGTAAGAAAAAGCGAATTTCCATTAGCACTATCGATTCTTTTACCCATGATCGCGTATAGAAAAGCAGAATACGGAATAATTTAGTGGCAAATGCATAATCAAAGACTTTTCCTTCATTTACAGGCTTTGAAATTTCTTCTGACGTCTTATATAGAAAAAAATAAAATAGAAAAATAAATTCAATAGAATAAGAAAGAAAAAGAATCTGATTACTGCACCACTTTGAGAATAATTATTAATAATTTCGTTTTGAATTCCTTGCCATTTAACACAGATCTGACTCTGATATTTCATAGGCTTATAATTCATAGGCATTTCTAGAAATTAACACATAATGACAGTGATGTATGCTCTATATGCTATATACACTATATACACTATATGCTATAAAAATGGTACCATTTAAAAATAGAGTAATAGTATGCTATAAATGAGTAAGTTTATGATATTTTACAAGGTATTTGTAATGCGCAAGAATTACAGAATTTTGCGCAGTATTCGCTATTCAGTAGAAGTGATAATTGTTCCACCGCTGACGATGTAAGGAGTGTCAGATTTCCATTACATATTGCCGAAATACTGGATGTAATAAAGTATGGATTCAACAAAGCAAGCAATATCGGAGTGGGCTGGTCTCGGAGCGGAAGCGTAACTCGAGTAAACAAATGAGGACACTGCTAAATACAAAATTTGTTTCGGAATTTGTAATTAAAAAATATTAAAACTCATCCAAAAGGGGAAAAAAGAAGTAGGAAAGTTCCGTTTTCATGTTCGATTTTGAGGGATTAAAATATGGAGAATGGAAGGATGATGAGTGCAAAGGGGGAGAGAAGATCAGAAAAGAGTGATTCAAAATACAATAAATTAATCTCGATCAAACCCTGTTTAATGAAAAGGGTGCAACATTTAATCCCATCATAAGAGCATTGTGTCAAGATATTTCTTCTTCTGACATTTTCTTGACACTGACGAGGGATAGATTTCTGTAAAAGAAATTGGGAAAAATGTCATACACTATTCATCGGAATCGAAAATTAAAAGAATTTACAAATCATATGAACAAATTTCAAAAATGTATACAAAGATTTATTCGGTAATTTGCCTTAGGGTCAAAGGATGCTAACAATAACCTTAAAAAACAAAAATAAATTGATTTATTGTATACAAGTATAAAATGTATATAATATATCAATTTAAAGTTTTCCGGTGAACTAAAAGTAATTTCATCGATTCAGCAAAAAAAGTAACAAAAAATTTATTAAAGTGATTCCGACATTGTAGAAATCGAAAATAAGAGATAATTAAATTTATATTTAAAACTAAAAAGTACTCTGTACCAAATATAATTTCGATGAATTCATGGCGCGAAAGGTATTAGACTGGTTTCCAATATTATATGGGGGATATCCGTCGTGAAGCTTAATTGCAACAAAAGAATAATGAAAAACAAACTCATCTTTGTTTTTATTACAAATTACTGAGACACCTTCAAATAATATTTGTGGGTATAAAAGTAGCGAACATGTTTTCATTTCGCTCAATTTTGCTATTTGTAACACAAAACAACATGTATTATGCGGAAAAAAGTAATATTATAATAATACGGTTCACTAAAGAAAATATATTATATTAAAAAAAATTAATGGCTTAATTAACAGACAGGTGCGCCCGGTACAATGTGAATAAATCCTCCAATTGTGTTAGGTAAATATTTTGGCTTACGTCCGTACAAGATAAAATTCGTTGAAAATTTTGACTTTATCTCGGGTCCTCTCGGTCATCAGTGATTCTATTTTGATGATTTTCGAAGTACTTTAAATTTTTTACCAATTGTATTTCCGTTTTTCAATTTTGTTCTAAAAACTTGTTAACAAGATCGTTGGTTCATTTAAGTTCTTCCAGTTAAGAAATGAAGTTTTTATTCACAAACAAACAAACCCCAACCCACATCTTCAGAACCATTAAGCTCACGTACACAACGTGCGAATCACGCTCCCAGAGCGTATATTATGGGCGACAAAATCGACTGAATATTTTGCGGGTGAACGATAGAGTTTACGAACAACATGACCAACGAAAGAACGGGTAGTGAAAGATAAAGAACGATAGAGAGATATTTAGAAATTTGTACACAAATTGAAGATAATATTTGTAGGATTCAAAGAATTTCTTGACAACCCAGCTTGTACTCACAAACTAAGATAAACAAATCACGGGTAAATCATAATGATGTCTCTTAACATCGGCATCATTACCTTTATCCTTAAAACTCGTGTTGAGTGAACTCGTACACGTAAGCTCGTAAAATTGTCCAAAATGTGAGTAATCGGGAAAGAGAAACAAGTTAACCAAAATATTGCTTCTTCCACCACAACGAAAAATCCTATCAATTCATGCAAGAAGGCAGGCGTCATAATTTTGAATGCGGTTAAAGTGCTGAAAATGCACATGTTTTGGAAGGCACATACCGCAATATTAAGCTCGGTCAGTATTATCTGACATCATTATTCTATGTAACGGGTGTTTCTCAATAGAATTTAAAATGGTTAAAATAACACAAAAATTTAATTTTAATTTAAATTTTAAAAATTGTTTTATCCACTCGAAAGTTCAAGACATGGCATTAACATTTGGAAACGACTTCGGGCATATGACCTTCACGGCTGTTCTTGACGTAGTGCATTCTAGACTTCCAATTTTTTGTCACTTTTTCGAGTACCGCTTGTTACATGTCACAGAAAACACGGATAATGTTGCCCTCCAAAACGCCAATTGTTGCTGGTTTATCAACATAAGTCAGTGACTTCACGCGACGCCACAGGAAATAATCGAAAGGTGTTAAATCGCACGACCTTGAAGGTCAATTGGCAGGTCCATTCCTCGAAATCAACTTATCGCCAAACTTTTATTTCAATTAACTGATGGTTGTCGTCGCCGTATGGCAGGTAGCGCTATCTTATTGTAAACATATTCAGTTTGGATCAATGTTATCCACATTTTCAAACAAAAAATTATTGATCGTGGTGCGGTAACGATCTCCATTGACTGTATTGCGACCTCCGATCCAATGATGCCACCAGCATGCAGACTGCACTCAACGGAGTACTTTTCTGAATGCAATGGAATCTGTACAGCCTCTTGTGGATCCTTCTCACTCCAAATTCGGAAATTTTGGTTATTAACGTTAAGCCAAAAATGAGTGTCATCGCTAAACAAAATTCTTCTCGATAAAACAACGGGTATATTTCCACCTGCGCTAGAATCCAATCGACGAAATAACGACGCATATATCGGTCTTGTGACTCTAATTCCTGTACCAACTGAATCCTATACGCGTGTAGGCCAACATCTTTGTACTAAATTTTCCACATAGCAGAACGACGAATTTATAAATTTGGATCTTCTTACACATTCGCAGAGGTTAAATTCACCTTACTTCCCGCATGTAAGTTTTGGAGTTATTGCATCTATTAGACAGTATGTGGTACGAAATCTATTCAGAATTCGACGTATGGCTTGTTCAAATGGATGATTATGTACACCGTAAAATGCACGCAGTCGCCTCTAAAAGTTGCTCGAATCGACGACTGATTTTTAAAGTAAATTTGATTAGTTTATAGCGTGTTTTAAGCGTGAGTCTATTCATGACTATTTGACAGAGCTATAATAACACCTTCTGTAATATGTTTCACAAAGTAAAGCATCATTGAATAAATCTGGTAACAATACTAACAACAATAATAATGGTAACAACAATATTGTTCAGATTCTAATATCATTGAAAAATGGTTTAAACGAAAATATGTTCTCGACGCACCTATTTTTTCTCGTCTCCAAGTTTAACAGAAATCACTAGCTACAAAATCGAGGGACGCTTACTTACAAAGTGGAAATAAGTCAAGGAATAAATGCATATTCGCGGTCACATATGCATGAAGTACATGCGCATACACAAACGATCATGCGGGTGCCGCTGTGAACGGTCCTGAAGGACCTTTCTTGCTGTCTTGACTATCTATTTCATTTGCGAGTATCCCACATTTTTTTCTTGCGCGTAATGTTACGGCTACCATTGTTCTGCAGAAGCAGCCGGTTTCGACGACAACAATAACCACTAAACCGGAAACTTCATCCGCAACAACAATAATGAAATCAGCTTCCTTCTTACCTGTTACGTTATTACTGGCAATAACAGCAACAGCCTATTTGTGAATTTCGTTAATGGCTCAGGCGTTGGCAGAATCCGGGTAGAGCTGTTCATTCATATTAATCGCTTTTGTTGTAGTTGTTACCTATATTAATAATAAATGCATATTTTCAACATACCTTGGACTTTTGATTAGGCTACTGGGTTTTTTGATGCAACTCTTGGACGATATTTAGTATTGTGGAAAATAACTTAAATTACTTATTTTGAAACTATAATCAATTAATCACTCCCTCTAGTTCCACAGCAATCTACGATGCAACATGACGAATTCTGAGAGGCATCTCAAACTGCGCCTTCGGAAATTTCCGCTATGTAGGAAATCTCCCCGTCGCAGGGAATTTGTTCTCTGTCAATGTCAGTGCATTCCAGATAAACGTAGGCTTGCTACAAAAACGTTTAATAAACTAATCTCTTTCACGAACTCATAAAACATTTAATATAGATGTGAGATAATCCACGTATATATAATTAAGGTTAATTTCATCATAGATATATAGATAAGGTTTATTTCATCATAGATAGATATATCATAAATTGCTCATTATTCAGTTTGTTTATATTTCACATTCACTTTTTGTTTCATATCTATAATGCTGCAAACTAGTGAACTAGGTAAGCGTAAAATGTCACAGAATTTCGACGCCGTGGCTTTGATCAGTCGTCAAAAATAAAAGACAGACGGAAATGTTTACATTGAATCAATGGTTGATTTCGACGCAGAATATTTGTATTTTTCTATATTTGTCATGTCTACTTAAGCGAATATTATTCCGTCAGGTGTAGGTTATAAAAAGGTTTACCATAATAAAATATAAACGCTTTTATTGCTTTTACATAGTGTTTAAATTTTATTTTGTGTTTTAGTGTTTAAATTTTTTCGAGTGGAGGGACAAGACTGCCGCGCTTATTTTTGTTGCATAAAATAAAATTTATAAAAACATAAACCACAACAAATTTGTAACAGCTCATAGATATGGAAAGAGGCGACGAAGCTTCTTTGCATGCAAAAATATTGCGATCACTTTTTGCTCCTTCCTTCTCTCACAAGACTCAACCAAGACGCCCGTTAATCCATTCAAACATCATGCAAGCCTCCCGAGTTGAAAAATTGCGCCTATACTCGACTGAAAGATACAATCCCAACATTGTTGCTTGGACGTTGCTTGCAAAGCTGTTGATAAGTTTCGTAGCCTCCAACCACCACACGGCCGTGGTATGCGACTAATAAATTGAAGGGAATCGTGCTGGTGACAATTGTTAGATTGGCATTCACGCTAAAAAATAGGCGTCATTGTTGGCGTAAAACAAGCCATTCCTTCGATATTTACGACCGGTGTAAAACGTTTTGGAGTCCGTGAAGTTTGAGTTGACTTTAGTGTCAGATATTTTTTAAAGCAAAAAGAAATATCCTCGCTCTAATTGCGAGCACGGCTGAAAGATATTGTAGATAGAATTCAACTCCATCCAACACAGAGAAAATTGTCCTTGCAAAAAAGGCAGCAGAAAGCGGCAGAAAGGAAAGCAGTCAGACTCCCTCACTGTGCACCCAAGTAGGTCTTAAATTTTGATCCGGTTGTTATCCCTGCTGCTTTCCGCTTAGAGAATATTTTTGCCGTGGATTTATGTTATCGTAATATTGGTGTCGTTGGACTACTGATTTGGATCTATTACCGGGGTTTTATCCAGCTAATTTTATCTTTTAGAACATAACAGCTATCATTGTTATTTTTTACATACTATTCCCTTTAAAAAAGGGGAAAGGAACTATTAACGTTAACGTTAAATTAGCCGCCGACATTTTATTTGATCGTTGTTATCAAGAGATTGGGGAATAGGATATATATTCGGCCAGGCCGAAGACAACGTTCTTACTAGTTTTTGTTTACACCAGAAATAAAGCGAGAGGATGCTCACTGTTGTATACTAAAATATTGTTATAACGCCCGTTTTTTATGATTTGTTGAATCTTCCGTTGTTGTTTCTGCTTGTTGTGTTTGCCTTGTCAACAATTGTAATGATATTAAATGAGTGATATGAAATGAAAGTATTTTCTTCTCCCATTTTGCATAAATATCACCAAAAATAAACAACAGTGGTTGGCTTTATTTTGTGCAAATCTGTGGGGGGTGCTTAGAGATGTACAACCTGCAAATCTTTGCGAAATATAATGAGTTTTTCAGTTAGAGCGGGTCGATGTTGAAGCGGAATAAAACAAGTGTGTGAGATATTAATGTAGTTTTGTTTTTTTTCATAGCCCCATGTATATCATCGCAGATAAACTATAAAACTTCTCAGGTTGGCTTCTCAGGTTGGCGCGGATCCAAGTGTTCCAACTTTAAATGACTCCACTGCACATATCCGGCTGAATTTAAGCGATAACCTGGTTAATATTGGCTTTAAAGACATCGGTCGATTTCGTCTTATTGTTAGAAGCACACGACCTCAGAAAACCCCCCTAGAGGTGTCAAATCGCATGATCCTGGCGGTCAATTCACGCCACATCTGCCAGAGATAACCATATTCTGCAAGATAACGCATATTCTGAGGTTCCGGTCAATCACGCCTCCGGCCCAAAATTCGCACCAAACTGGCATATCGAAGACGACCCACGTCCAATAAACGCCAATTATGCTTGATCACTTAGGCATTAATGCAAAAATTCGCTTCGTCGGTCAAGATGACTTTTCGGATAGAGTTGAAGTATTCCTGCACGCTCCTAAGCTTAGTCAGCGAAGACGCTCGGCGTTATTTATGGTCATTAGCTTTTAGCTCCTGTGTGAATTGCATCTTATGCCAGGACCCACACCCGCGACGACATCCACCAAATTGGATTCTGCGAAAAGCCTACGTTTTGTGCAAGGGGAGAAGTTGACTGCCTGGGATGCTCCTGCCCATTTCCATGGATCGCGGATGATTCCCGACCGATATGGTGTTCCCATGACAAGGGTGTTGGCTGATTGTGATCGAACCTGTCATATTAAATTATGCCAAAAAACGTTGGTGAGTCGACTTTAAAGGGCTCTGCGTTTGCCGTAAAATGGGCGTAACGTGTGTAAGGTTTGTACTAACAAACACCCACTTTGATGATAAAGTTTTGTCATTTGAATGTGCTGTTCAATTGTGTTACTTGCCGTGGTTATTTGGCATCACTCACTGAATAACAAATAAAAGACTACACAGACGCCACCATCTGAAAGCACAGGGGAAGTTATAAATATGTGGAATTAATTTAGCACACCAAGGTACCGCTGAACTTATTCGTAATGTTTATATCGTAATGTTTCTACGCTAGCTCCGTTTCTTTCAACATAATAGATACCAACCATATTAGTTCTCAGATTCTATTCACTGAATCATAATAATGTACTCATCAAATGATTAAAAACTAATAAGTAATAACCTTTATGCACAACAAATTCAAATATATAATTTCACGCTTATCGACTAAAAACTCCTTTGGAATCGGTGAAAAGGCAGGAAGCGGATTTGGTATAGGTACATATTTGTCGAGAAATATGTACTAAATTCAAAGTCGGAGTGTGTGCGAAAAATGTACATGTATTTGCGGTTTATCTGTCTTTATCTCTGGTTCATACATTTGTTTTTAAATTTATGGTTGAAGATGACGACGTGCCTATTAGTTTAATTTCGAACCATTTTTAACCCCCTTAGCAGAAATTGCACCCCATTCTGCCTTTAGTCTGCAATAAATAATTTAAATATATTTTTGTAACCCTCCGTTTATTCTTAAGCTCTCCGTCTTTATCGAATTCTTGTTCGTTTCTCCCTCTCCTGCGATCCGTCTATTTTCCATAGTTTCTATTCTCTCAAGTTTTCACTTTCGCCGACCGCCTTTTTCCTCCTCCTCCTCTCAAGTTTCTGACAACGCAGCTTTTGTTATCGGTGTCATTGCCATTTTCATAGACTTTGTAATTTGTTGCTGCTTTTATTCTACTGCTTCTCATGCTTCTTGCGCATTATCATACCTTAAAAGTTTATGAAAAACTGCGAATGAGCTACTTGCGCGGATGAGCATTAAAAATTAATGTAGCAGCAATAATGACAACAATAATGGGGATAACTCCAAAAACAATAACAGCTACTGCTAGTCCAACAACAGAAAATATTAACATTAAAACAGACAACAATGATATGAAAAATATATTTTGGCACATCCTTGCAAATTGATTTAAAGCCAACCAATATCGCGCTTTCTTTTTCTGAATCAATAAATATAGAAAGAAGGATCAAAATATATAACGAAACAGTAACTATTCATCGGTGGCAACGGTGACGTCATTGAAGAAGTGTTAAAAGTGGCGGTGATAGCGTTGGATGTTGGTCACTTTAAGACAAGTCGCGCAATGTTTAGTTCACCTGTTGACGATTAAAGTCAATAGATTGGTGTAAGGAAAACAGCAATTAAATAAAAATAGGAAAACTTATCTCTGAATAAAATAACAAAAAGAATGGCGAAGAGGACACGGAAGAAGAACAAGCAGAACAAGTAGATGACGGCTGGTAATTGATTGGGTACTCTTCTGGTCACGCCCCGTGTGTCCTATCTATATTTTATGCACTTCGTTTAACAACGTTGCGCCTTGTTTAACACCAGCATAAAGAGAAATGATTCTTTACGGTTTGCTTCCGGCTAGATCAACGATCAACGACCAGGCTACGCACATAAGGAGATTACGCGGAGTCTTCTTTTGAAAAAAGTGTCATGCGCGACAAGTGCGAACGACATAGATAGATCAAGAAGAAAATAAGCATAATTCATATTACATCAAATATGAAACGAAAGGAGAGAGCTTGTGATCAAGAAGTTGGGCCTTCATTTAGACACAGGGCATCATTTGATTTTGCCCTCTCTTCTACTACTTCATTTTCCTTCTATCATTCTTGTTATCGTTATATTACCTATTTTTTAACAATGGTTGACCCATGTCTGTCTGTCGGTCTGCCTAACTGTTCGCCTGGTGAAATGCACAGAGTATTGTATATTACAGTATACGTGTACGTCGGTAAAGTATATCATTTTATAACTATTATAGCTCAGTCATCATGACTTTCGATCTAACTGATTAAGGTCCGATCAAGAATCGAATTATGGATCTCCATCACTATCACTATCGGTTCAATTTACTAGTTATTGTTAGTATAATATTGTAGTTATTAATTGCAAGATAACATGTACACACTCGTGTGTCGCCAAAGTACCCGTTTTTCTAAGCATGCTGCTTCACTCACACCGTTATAGGGAACCTGCTTTTTACGACAACCGTCAGTGTCACGAGGTATATATCCGACATGCGGAATTAATAACTACAATATTATTTGTGCATTCAATATAGTATTTCGGAACAAATTTGAACCTATAACTGTGTTTGTATTCTTCATCAAAACGAATTCAACTTTAGATCGGGGTGTAGATCGGGATGTAATCCGGGTATACATATAGGAAACCCTTTAACCGTTGAAGTAGTAATCGCTAAATCTGGCAGCAGTAACTAAAAATTCCAAACCTTATTCAGTGGTCGTGAATAATGTTAGCGTGACGACAAGAGAGTTACGTTAAGGTGTGAATTAGGGTGGTGTTTAGAATGAAACGTTACGATAAATTCTAATTGAACGGCTACCGTCGGGAAAGTTACTTTCGCATAAAACGACTAAGTTAAATTGAGGTACTTTCGTTGAATTCAATGCATTCTGTTGTGAATTAAATGGAAATAGAGGAGAAAAGAAAAGAACGTTCACTTCGTGAGAGCAAGAAATAGAATATGTTTCGCCTGAACTTCCCAAGTTTTGTCTTCATTGGATGTACCTTTGACAAAATTGGTTTCGTTTCGGTACATATCTCCCTCTTTTTCTTTGGATTTATTTCTGTCTATTTGTCTGTCTGCGACTCACTTCAAATCAGTATAGATGTGGAGCTCATTCTTCACTAATACATCACCACGTTTCCTCTCTCCTTCCGTCGTCTTTAATTCTGAAATCGTGCACATCTTAAGACATCACAGTTTTACTCCCGCCGGTTCCCAAAGTCAGTACAGTATCAAATTTATTGCTTTAATATTTAAATTTCTTCTACAAATATTTAAAACATTTTGCATTTCTCACCATTACTTTTGAGCAAAGAACGTATTTTATGGCAGTTTTTCTATGATTTTGTAGTTACCATACACACCAGAGGAGTTGACTGGTTTGTTAGTTAAATGTCTGTGGCTTGCTGCATATCATTACGAATAGACAGCGTCTCTGCCGGAGGCTTTCATTGGCGGAACAAAAATTGATATGTGAGTACCCACAAACAGAACGGAAATAAGAGCAGAGTACAAGTAGATTAACGACCGGCGGTATTTTCGGAATGTTAATTCTAGCTCGGTCAATCGAAACAAATGTGACCGCTAGAACGGTCGTCCGCTTCAGACACAGTAATCTGTTTCATTTCGTACGGGTGCCAGTCCCGGGTGCATGGGCCCAAAATGGCAGTGACCTAGGCGTATAATGCGGTCACTTACCACGACTGCGGTACTCCCGGGTTCCGAAGCCTACCATATGGCTCTAAATTGGTACCACGGGAGACAAGCAATTGAGATTCATACCCAGATGGTGTGCTAATAGCTTCGGCTAATAGTTACACCATCTGGTTTTTATATTCCAAGCCCCACATGCTTGTCATTGGGTAGGCCCTTCGGGAGCTTCGTGGTGGCTGTGGTTGTACTTAAAATTACGCGGGTACGAGTTTGGATGAGCTCGGGTGTGGTAATGCACTAAATCATTACCGGGTGCCGGACCCCACAGTCCGGAAGAGGTTTTAGATCGGCCCCGACGATGCCTTAAGTGGAGTGTCCATACCATGTATATGGCCTCCAAAGGTACAATATGCCACGGCTTGGTAACCCGGAGGCAGTGGGCGTTGGTTGTCGTCACATAGTAAAAAGGTGCGTTCACAAAGTTCGCACTTGCAACCCCATGCGGGATGGCCCGCCGAGGAATTAGGCCAACACGGCAGGTGTCCTCGTTAAACTCAAGGCAGAAATCTGTTTCATTTCGTTTCGAAAAACTGTGCTCTCTACAGCTTAGAAATTTAAATAAAATTTTAGCAAGAGTAATAAATTTTCCAAATTCGCAATTATGTAAACTTGATCGGTTTCATCAAGAAGAAATTTAAAACCAATAATACTGAGCGTAATTAAATGTATTCAATAAAATTCCTCAGTCATAAGGCGCGAGACACTGGAAGGGGGCTAAAATTTAGTATTCAAGAGTTTATATTTTCTTTGGGCAATTTTACGTTTTGTCTCACATAGTTATTTTGTTCCAAATTAATTTTAGCAAAACTGATCAAAAATAGACGAGTCAAGTTATTTAAGACTTTCAATTATGCTGCTCAACATTTTCGAATTTCTTATTTTCCCTAGCCAGGACTATTTTTACATCCATCATCCATCCATGTGTGAAAAATAATATCTACTTAATTAATATTTCGAAAACTTGTGGTTTAATTGTGTTTTGAATATACGAATACCATTCAATGCTATCGCGTGCTCGTGAATCGCAATGGACTAAATAACAGAGAACAGAGAGGACTTTGTTCCATATTTATGTCAATGTTTGTCAAATTGTGGAAAAATTGCAGAGAGTTTACCGTGCTGGTGTTTACCTTGTTGGCGAAGGCAATCTGCTGCTAATCTTCTCTCCTTTATTCCCAAAAACACGTACTCTACCTGGTGCTTTATCTGCTCATCGCGTTCAGTTTAATTTCCTCCGTCGAAATTTTTCCTATCCACCGCAGTTTAGCCTATGCTGACAGTGAGCGCTGTGATCATATTGCAGCAGATGTATTTTACTTATTTCTGTCTCATCGCTGATTTTGTGAGTTGCTGTTGTTGTTGTCCTTGTTGTCCTGCGTTCATTCTGAGTGTTGGTATGTATAATGTACCCCAGGTTCCAATCATCCATTGAAAATAAACCAATCCAGCCGGAATATGTGCATCTGAGTTCGTTGCTATTGTTTGTGCTTAGGTATAGAATACGGTACACTCTGCGACGCTTTGGCAAACAGAGGTCTTTGCTTTATACGTGAGTCTCGGCAGGGACTCCTCAAAATAACGTAATATCATTGTCATTCTTGCCTCTTTTTGTTGCCATTGTTGCGATATGTTGCAAATCCCTCTGTTACCACTTAACTGGTGTTTTCTTGCTTGTATCTGGCGTACTAGATTGTAAGTTGTAAGTTGAGCACTTGCAGCACTTTCTCTCGATTTTCATTTTTGCCATCTTAATTACTTTAAATTTGTTTATGTTCGTGCACAAGCAACCACTTAACAGCTATTTTACAAACGGTAACAGCACAAACATCTGAATAAACTATATAATTGTGCGTAGACCATTTTCTCATGTATATGCATCAACTATTAGGCATGGCTGTTTTGTTGGTATTGGTGCTGTTCGTGCTGTGGTATAAGTTGTTGCATTACTTCTATAATACTAATTTTTATTGCTCTCCTTTTCATAAATATCGAAAATTTTATGTAATAATTTCTTATACATAATTCTTCTCATAATTCTGAAACAAGCTTTATGGAGAAATGGGAAGTTTTCCCTTCTATCTTTACTACAAAATTGCTGACTTTTTTGTTGTAGGTTTTGTTGTTTACGAGGAGGTTAAAAACACATTTTCTAGAACCAAACGATGTTGGTTGGGTATTTGGTAAAGACCCATCAGTGTCAATGTTGGTTAGGTATTTGGTCACCTGCGTCGATTCCCAGATGGTTACTGAATACGCCCCGTAACTGTGAATAGTGACTAATGTGTCCATAATCTCTATCTCGCATATTTCTACCCTAACCGGATGATGCAATTGCGCATTTTTCAATTATGTGTATGATTGTAATTATAATTAGACTTTGTACGAGCATACAAAGTATCTTTTGAAATGATATGATTATAATTAGACTTTGCACGAGCTTACTATCAAATTTTTATGGTAGAAGAAGGCATTTCTACAACAGCAATAACATCTCCTTTCGGCATATTCGAGTTCATTCGAATGTCATTTGGATTGAGAAACGCACCACAAACATTCCAGAGATTCATGAGTGAGGTAGTCAAAGAACAAGCTTCGATTTTCTATACATTGGTGACATACTAATTACTAGTGGAAAGGAAGAAAAACACATTGAGCATTTACATATACCTTTAATCGCCTAACAGAATATATTTTTGGTTTAACATGTATCGAATTTTTAGGACCAAACATTCGGTCAAGGAATATAATCAACAAACACAAAAATTTTAGCTATACGAAATTATGAACAACTTAAAACCATTAAACATACTCTAAAATTCTGAGGGATGACAAATTATTACCACGAGTACATACCAAATTTAGCAGAAAAGAGTGGTATCATATACGATATGATAAGCAAAGGTACTAAAATGAAAGACAAAACACTAATTTGGCACGACAATGCTATTAAACCATTCGAAGACATTAAAAATAGTTTTGCTACATCACTAACAGTTGATGCTTCAAATGTTGCTATCGGTGGAGTCCTTCAACAAACCTACCAAGGAAAGACCAAACAATTATTACCTTTCTTTTTGAATCAACTTTCACGCACCGAAGTGAAATACAGTCCTTTCGATCGCCGATTATTGGCAATATACTTGAATATCAAACATTTCTGGTAAATCTTAGAAGGAAGACAATTTGCACCCTATACAGATCTCAAACCTTTGACTTTTGCACTAAAATCAGAAACAGAACGGAGCCCCAGGCTGACAAGACCTTAAATACATCGCACAATTCACCTACAACATACAAAATATATACGGAATGGCTAATATTTATGCCTATACTTTGCTCCGAGCTTTAAAAGTCAACGCTTTACAGAATACTGATTTTTAATTTAAAAATTTTAGCTAATGAAGAACAAAACGGTCAAGACATCATAAATCCTCTTACGAATAAAACGAAACAAAATGTAAAGTTATTAAAAGCTCCAACGTTGAACATCCACATACGGCACGCGACTGCAAATAACCTAACAGGACCGTATATCCCGCCACCATTACGAATAACTATTTTTCTCTCCTTCGTTTCGTTCAATTTGAAATTATAATTAAATTTGTTTTAATTTAAAATTAATTGCGTACAAAGTAATTGGTGATTAAATTTTGTCTTAATGAACGAGATTCGCTTCAAAGGAAAACCGAAAAAATTAATAAGATTTCCCTCATTTTCATTTTCTTTTATCTTCATATCTGTTAGTCGATTGAATGAACCATTGTTAGCCGTTCAAGATTATTACGACAATTATTTTCATTGCCTTTATTGCTGCTGATTTTGTTGCTGCTGTTATTTTTATTTCTGTCATTGGCGCTGTTATTGTTGTTGTTACAGTTGTTATTGTTATTTTATTGCGTAGCTTTTGCTTTATTGCTGTCATTCATCTCTGTATGAATAGGTTATTGTTATATTAAATGATCGTCCTCCGAAAAACTATATTCAAAGTGCTCAAAAATTACACAATTCTCAATGGGAATTACAATGGATTTAATTTATGAATAACAGAGGAAGCTGGCAAGATTAATGACATTTATCTAAATTATATTGACGTTTATGATGAGATTATAGTGATATTTTATCCAAATGTGAAGGAAATACACATAAACATTTGTCAGAATGGCGGACTCAGGGTTTCAGACAAGTTTTTTTGAAGAACTTTAAGTGAACTATAAATTAATCAATAATTTGCATATATCGTAGATAATAAAATAATTAATATAAAAATATTGGGAAATGCTATCTTCAAACAGCTTATGCAGTTTATGTTTTTTCTGATAATTATTCCCAAGAATGGGCACATTACCAAGAATGGGCACATTACCGCTTCTGCAACTGTTTTGCCAATATTAACATTGTTGTTTGTAATCTTATAAAAACTCCATAATCATATCATAAGGATATCTATATTCGTAAAATAAGAAAAAAGATAACTATGTTTTATGAGCTTCAACCAGTCGATGATAGTGATTAGCAACTTAACCAATTCTATTTTTCGAAAGTCGATTAAGTAAATTAGCAGTACCATCTACAGTGAACACTTCTATACCCACTGGTTTTTGGATTTAAGTATAAAGTTATGTTGCGGGATATTTTTGTTAAATATACGTAGCTCAGGAATCCTTGAATAAAACTTATTAAAAAGCTTTTGTGGAAGGATTGGACAATTGTGGTCATTGTTATTATAGGTTAAAAATTATCTGCATCCTAAGATAAACGATAAGTTCTATTTACTTCCAGAATTTACCCCCGCAGTAACCTTCCTTTGGAATAAAAAATATTAGGGCTATTCACGATCTTACTTACACCGGATTGCAAAATTTTGCAATTGTAAAAATTTACTGTCAATTGTAAACTCCTTTTTGGTTTTTTATATAACACTTGTGACACAATTGATAACCAGTTTATTTGTGAGTAATTTATTTCTGAAATCTTAAACATAATTCCAAAATGTCGAAGTAACTGAAAAGGCGACAATTATGGACGTTTTAATAGACAAATTTGCTGAAGATTATTACCGCGCCACGATTTCTTGTTTGAATATACCTTGCTTTAGATTAATGTTAAATATATAAATGACTGAGAGGTATTCTGGAAACTCAGAAGTTAACTGAGCTTATAAATTAATGACTTATGGTTTAGATATTTCATTCACCAAATATACATTTCAATGCAATCCTCTGAGTAAATGGCCACCACTACTAACAGTCAAAGCTTCTTATCTGGTAATTACTGGTAAGAAAAATTGCCCTGAAATTATCAATAACAAGAACGTATCAATGTTTTTCAACAAAATAATATATAAAGAAAAATATATAATTTCCTTTCATTTTGGTTTGTTGAGTACTTTATATAATTTTCGATTTTTATTCCATTATTGTTTATTTATTTCAATACAAACTACAAACGCCTACAAGACGTTCGTAATTAATTTCTCATTCGTTTGTATGGATGACCGCTGTACCATTGTTGTTGTTCCCTTTTCTTTCATAACTTTACAAATTTGTCTTATTTGCTCAAATTTCACAACCGTGTTATTTTTCATCATGGCTCGTAAATGCTCGCTCACCTTTAGGAGTTTGAGTCTGGCTCTGCCTCGCTGTAATGAACCTTCGTTTAGAAGAGCACGAGTGAGGCAAAGCCGTGAAAGTATTTTCTTACGGCTCTCGCTTGCGAACAGGATCTCTGATAAATTTTTTATTTGGCCCTTGTTCGCTCGCGCTCAGGAGCCATTCACTTCAGGCTAATTGAGACTAGGAGGCTAACGGCACCTTCAGGCTCTGAGCTGGCTCTTTGGGGCGGCTCATTGGCACAGTTTACGGCCTCCCACAATTAATTAGTTCAAATTAATTTCATTTTATTATTTGAGAAAAATGAACAATTTAAAGTTGAAGGGCGAGGACTAGAAAGTTGGGGATACGAGAGCTTAAAGGAGGAATAAGATCCCATAATTAATATAAATTGTCAGGATGATATGTAAGGAATGTTGATTAGGAGAAAGAGGGATAGTAAAGGGAGGGAGTGTTGTAGAAATTTCACATGCAATCGATATATCGTAACAGAAAACTGTAAAAGGCCTGTTTGTTTAATGCAGTAATTATAATTGTTGGTTCCATTTGTTGTAAATTTCAGTCATGGGAATTATCCAGGGCTGATACGTGTTTTAATTCTAGTTTTAATAAATTATGCCATTTGTAGCGGCTTCAGCATGTGTTGACTACGTGGATAAAACTGAAGCAGTTTCAAATATCCCTTTTGGTTGGAGGAGAACGAAAATAGAAAAAATACTCAGTAAGCAAAATTCAGTAAGCAATATATGGATTTTCGATATTCACAAACAAATTACGTAAAAATTATTTCTAGACCCTTTACGTAAGAATAAAATCAATTAAAATAAATTTGTATGAAAAATTATTGCCAACAATTTCCTTTGAAATATTAAGGAAAAATTCGTTCATTATTTTATTTCTAAGTAAACAAAAGGCAGGACAGTGAATGAGTTTGTTGTATTACAAACAAACAAACAAACGAATGTTTAACGAAATGTTTCAGGAACAGTTTGTTACATTTTATTTTCCAGCTCATTCCTTAGACTGATATTACATCGCAATCATCTGAATGGCCAATCTGGAAAAAATTAACAATTCTCTCTCTTGTCCAATTTGATTGACGTTATTTTACATTGAAGTCAAACGAGCACCAAATTGTCAAACACTACTTCTTCGAAAAAATTTTGAGAAATTTTGAAGAAAATGCGAAGAATAAGTGAATTATATATAATGATATTTTATTTATGCAAATTCTGATTTTTTCCTACAAAATGTCGATACAATTTAATTTCACCACATTAGAACTCTGTTTTGATTGAAGATTGGTCTCGCCGATGGCAATTTCATTTGAATGGGCTACGGCAAGAGAATCAAGATTTTGTGACAGATTTGAACGGTAATCCAAAAACAATGCATTGAATTACCTTTCAAGTTATTGAAATTTATTGGCGTCAGTTGCCGTATTCCATTACTATCCCACAGATTGTTTTTGTACTAATTAAGCCTTTTTCGTACATCCCATTGATATCTTACGCTTACTCCACGGCTACCGCAAGAACAACACCAACACAAACCTTTTGTCTAAAGCACATTGCGTAGATGTTCAGAATGCGCCAGACCCTTTTTTAATGTTCCAAAATGATTACATTATTGATAATAAAGAGATTTAGAGACAATGAAGTAACTCAGCAATTATTATAACATAAAGTAAACCGTTTCTATCAATATTAGTCGCTTACGATTGGTCTATTTGTCGATGTTACCATTAGAAGAACCCTTCTAAGAAGTAATCTTAAGTCGATTATGGCGATTATCATAAACCACTGACCTTTTATATACATGAAGTATCCAGTCGATTAACAAAATACAAAAGCATAAACTTAGATAAAAATCATAAAATTAAAACTTTGTTCAGACTTTCAAGTTGGCATTCCCGTATATTGTATACTGTCGGTAAACTTATTAATTGGACTTTGAAATTCTTGTACCAGTTAGACTTCAAGAGCCAACATCATTATATGGTGACCAAAAGCTTTGGGTCAAAAAACTGGAATCTTAAAGTCCGTAAAAATTTTTATTCGATTAAGTTGAAACCATAAATATAAATATAATGCAACGATTTTAGCTCCTGTGAGAATTGTAATGTGATGTAGTTCCTACATATGTTACTTTAATCAAAACATTCGCGGGAGACTGTGAAAAAGTACCTAACTTATAGTATTTCAAGAGAATATTCTGTATATAGATAAATATGTAAAAGGTATATTCCAGCTACTAAAAGGCTTAGTATATGGTGCTTACAATATAGTATGGTTTTCGAAACGTAATGGATTGTTGCGCATAATAATTCCTCCTTGAATTTTTTTAGGATTTTAATCCAAAGAAAGTGAACTAATGACTGCTCTGTCACGGACAGTAAGTGCAGCGGTTTCTCCAAGCTAAGAGCTTCACCTACTATAGGAAGAAACTATGCCACGCCCTACAATAAGCCTAACACTATAACAAAACTTCTTCTAGTACAGAATGTAGTGGAAATAACTTCTGAATTACCGAGGTCCTTAATGACGAATAATACCCGATTCCAAGTGGCAACCCTCCAAACCAAACAAGGTTATCGAGAAAGCCATTTTACATTTAAATTGCACAAACAATACAGGAAGAGTATAAAATCTGGGATGAAGCAAGACGAAAATAAAAGACAACAAAAGTAAGAAAACTAGCTGGGAAGAAAAATTACCCGGTTTAGGAAGAAAGAGATTACTAAAGACTAATACCACGCAACAATCGCGGTTGGCTGCTCGTAAATAATCATGAATGTACACAATATTACGTAAAGCTGGTCTGAAGTGCAAGGGCAGAAGGAGGAGAAAAAGAAAAGTCTATGCCGACAACTGACAAATGAGAATAATTTCTAAATGTGAATGTTACTTGTCTTGCACGTTTTTGCTGTTGTTGTTAATATGATAACCAGAAAAACAAAGGATAGCCCATCATTAGAGGCACGTTGTTATGAATAGTCTGTAAAGAATGTCGGTTAAATAGTTGAAGGAAATGGTGAGATGTTGATATAAAGGAATATAGAAAGTTTAGTGACACTGCAATCAGGTTTTGCATAAGAGCAATGGACCAGACGCGCCCTCTATTATTAATTTCTGCCCATCTCTTCCAGCCAACGCCAGTTTGGGTGCCTGACGTGCTCACTGCAATGTAAAAAATTAAGGAAGTTTATATATGAGAGTGTGCATATCGCCTCATTTCACCATCTGTGGACACTGTCTGTATCGAATACTGCATCGCAAATTGCCTATGCGCGTAGCGTATAAGTGGATGAAATTAACATTCGCTGTGTGTACCACAATCAAACGTGGTGGGTGTTGTTGTTATGTAAGATATTTCTAGTCGACTTTTTAAAGCGAAATCATCTTCAATTTGTCCTCGTTTTCATACCCTTCATCCAAAGGCTAAACGGTAGTTCAAGTTTGTTCCTCCCGTAATGACTTAAAGGGGGTGTAACAAATATGGGGAGGTATATATTCTACCTCAGAATCACCACCTGGGTCGATTTGGTCGTGTCCTCGCGTCCGTCGTTCCGTCCGTCTGAACACCTGTCTGTCTGTCTGTCAAAATCACGATCACAGGAGAACGAAATGAGATTTTCTCAAAAAATGCAACGCCTAATTTTTCATTGGCTTTCATTGTCTTTAAAAAATACTGACGAAAGCAAGGCAATGAAAGAAATGAGGGATGTTCCTTCATAATTTCTCTTTAAATAAAAAAATCGAACAGATTAATTAACGAATTAATAAATTAAATACTAAATTAAATTACTAAAATAAGTTAATTGCTAAATTACTGCCCTCTGCCAAAGTGATGGACAGCAAGATAAACTTGAAAATATTTACGCGGCCAAGCAACCGAGAAAATAAAAAAGTGTATCAGATTTTCTTGCCCACCTCGTAAGGATAAACGTTCTTCTCTATTTAGAAGGAAAAGAAAAAATAGTTAAATTTGAAAGCACTTAAACTACTTGGCGTCTAAGAAAATATCTCCTTCGCTACCAAAAGAAAAAAATTTCAATGTAAAAAATATTTAACTATACCGTTAAATATTTACACCGTTGCAGGGAACCCCGATTCCGGACATTTTTATACTCTAGTCACGACGGGATTAAGTATATTGCCCTTGTGTTTGTAACGCATTAAGGAGAGGTGTTGGTGTGGGAAAGTGTATGCATTCTTGCTCCCAATCACCTCCTGGGTTAATTTAGCCATGTGCGTTCGTCTGATAAAGGTCTCACGAATATTCTTTGTCATAGTAGATTGTGGAGGATTGGAAATCAGCAAAATGGGGTCAGTGTCACGCCGACTTTTCATAGTAAACATCACTTCATGATTATTCAGAAAAAGTATCTTAGTCTAGAAAGCATTTATAATGCCGATTTTGAACTTTGGGACAAATGGGACAGGCCCTTTATCAGGCACAATTTTGAAGATAAAATTTCACAACCGAGAAAACCGCCCGGGATATTAGCATATTACAAAATGGGCGTAAACTTCCCTCTATCATACGATGCAAACTCAACTGAAATAGAATTTGTGAATACAAAGAATTATGAAAGTGTAGGAACGCCGACATTGGTCTGGTTGAAGCTTATATACCCTACAACCGTAATATAAATCTATAATCTCATCCTAGTAATCAATGGACGATTAATATTACATTTATTTTCTATTGATTAATTTACATATACTAACTTATCCTCAATACAACCTTTGTCAAAAAAGTAAATACAAGGTAAACTGGGCATGTCTCGCCCGTTTTTGTGGTGTGATGTCAGCAAGTCGGCTTTAACATAAGCACATTCTCAATCCCATACAGACTATGATGAACATGAATATTCGTGCTAAATTTCATGTCGTTCGATCGCAACCGCTATTTCCACAGACAGACAGACGGACAGACTGAGAAACTAACGTATCGACACGACTAAATTAACGAGGTTATTATTAGCATATATACTTTTCTATACTGGTCACGCCTCCTTTGATGAGTTACAAACGCAAGGAGTAAATGAATAAAACCCACTTCGGGCGTAGGGTACAAAATGAAAATTCGATGGGAGAGAGGGGCGCGCCCGCCTTTATGTAGTAGATTATGTAGCAGATTTCTATTATTATTTGATTTTAATTTCTATTATATCTGTTCGATATAGCAGATTTCTATATCGCACTATCATACCCTATACCTGAACGGGATGGGGTATATTCCCTTCAGCTTTGGTTTGTAATGTATTAAAGAAGAGAAATATACATATATTTCTGCTCAGAATAACATCATAGTCGAATTAACGATACCGTCTGTCTGTCTGGCTATGTGTCTGTGTGTGGTGCCTTTCTGTATGTCCCTGTAATTGGGCGTTATTAAGTGGAAATCACGATTACGGAAAGAGGTGTCGACATGAAATAATCTTATATTCTAGCATGTTTCTGCCATAATAGTTTCTCTGTGATTGCTTGTTTGTTGGTTTGGGGAAAAATGGCTTGAAATTGTAAAACGCTGTATTTTGTGGCCGAGATAGCGTCCATTATGCATTCACAAAGAAGTTAGCGTGTATGAATGTAGGGCATATGAACTTCGAACAGGCCGAAGCCAGCATTCTTTTTCGTAATTTCGTAAAGATAATGAAGAAGTAATGAACTACGTCTAGCTAACGCCACCTAAAGCCAAAATTACTTTAGCTTTCGATTCAGAGAATTTACCTTTTGGCTTTAGAGAAAGTACTGATATTTAAACCAAGAATAACACAAAAAGCACAAAAGAAAAAAATATATGGAAGAAATTCCAGTACGAAACTTTAGAATTACAAATTTAAAAACATTATGAGAACCGAATCATTCCCTCTTGTCTTTTAACAAATTGACTTAACTTCACGTAAGGTAAACGAAATGACTACGAATAAGTAGTCAAAAAGAAATGGGAATATTGACGACAGTAAGGAAATAATTGCACGTATGGGAATACATTCATGAAACTATACATGTATTCTCAGAATTCTACAAGGTTTTGAAGACAATTGAAGAGAATATAATTGTTTTAAACTGACTTGAAAGCATATCGTATAAATTATTTTAATTGTATAGCATATGCATCCTTTTAACGGGCGCGAAGAAATCGCGAGAATTATATTTGACAGAAAATCGACGGTCATATTTCCAGCAGCAAATAAGGAATATTTTCGAAGAAGTTTTCGTGATTTGAAAAAATACTGAATATTTTTGGGAATCCGTAATAGTGAAATTATTCAAACTTTTACTAAACGCCTAATTTATGGTTTTAATAAGATTAATGGGAAACCAAAATTACAGAACATTATTTAGTCATTAATTCATAAGAGTATAAAATTATTTCTTGATGTTTGTTGATTGTTCCGATAGGGTTTGATGTTAATGTGTTTTGGAGAGATTTTCCGGCATCCCTGTTCGAGTTTGGTTTGGAGACATACCAACATTTGACGGACAAATAATAAATGAACAAACAAATTGCCCAGCGGACATAATTTTCGAGCCCCTAAAACTACTCTACGAAAAGCAGAACAAAAACGAAGGCAACACAATCGACAACACAAATAACCTTCTGACAAAAATCCAAAAAACATAAAATTACGGACTTCTACCTACGTACAGATAATAACATAATAAATGAAGCGACGCAATAAATAACAAATAAATTAATTAAGAAAAGAAACCAACGGGACCGGACTACCTGCTCACTCACGACAAAGACCATACAATCCGAACGAAACATGCCTGCTTGCACACAATAAATGCGACACAGACAACGACCAACTAATCAGAACCACTACAGACACTGAAGATGGCGTATAGCCGAAACCGGTATGTCTCCAAACCAAACTCGAATAGGGATGACGGAAAATCGCTCCAGAACACATTAGTATAAAATTATCATCGATTGCAATTGTTCAACACCACAGTAAACCACTCACTAAACAATACATATGCCAAATAAAACACCCATAAGAGAAGCTATAAAGCGAGTTACTCAGCACCCAATCCTAATAGCGAAAGCTCGACAATCCAATCATTAAATTTATGATGCAGATTTGACCTTCTTAAAATAAGCTCCGGTTATTTTTCTCGAAACCGTATCTGACATTTATAAAGCTGGAAAAACCGGGGAGATCAGATGCAATCGCTAGTTAATCAGTCGTTCTATCACTATATTTATAACAATCGAATTTTTTCAGGAGCAACTTAAGAGTACGTATAAAATGCCGGTTTTTTCCAAATTTCAAGGTGTCAGCCGCCTGGTTCCGCCGGGAAAAAAACATTTTACGATATTTTTTCTCTCGCTTTTTTTGAAAGTCTCGGTTTCCATTTATTCAATGAAATCAATTCGAGGTGGACTTTTTACTTGATATCTACAATTGACTGATGCAAATACATATGAGATTCAAGCAAAAGCGTGATATTTTAACTCTTTGGTATATCTCGCAGTTGCTTCAATTTCATGTAAGTTTACATCAGGCAGTTGTAGGTGACAGAAATAAAAGTAACAGTAACAAGAACAGGAAAAGGTGAAAGCCTTACTCTATTATCGGTTAATATCGGTTTATATATTATATTATCGGTTCTAACAGTTATTCACTCAATAATAAATATTCACACATAAGAAGAAATTTTAAGTAAAAATAAAAAATGATAACGAATATTTTCGGACACTGCCATTTGTCCGGAAATGAAGACAACGCCATTTGTCGCTTTGCTAACATTCACCTTTCTGAAAGCAATACAATTTAATATTTTCTTGTAACTCACCACGATATGTTTGTTACTATTGCACCAACCACTAGCAGCAGACGCACCCGGAGCAGCCTCATCAACGGCAAACTTATCATCATAAATAAAACTCCGCGACGCGGTGCTCCTCTGACTATTTCGATCTTTCATTTTAATGAGAATGATCTTGTTATAACACCCCGCATATCCGCCGTTGCCATTAAAGTGGCTTATTTGAGTGCAGATGGAGATACTTGAGACATAGGCAGATTTTCAGGTATAGGCGAAGAGAGAGGGAGTTGATTTGCAGAAGCGCATATGATTGATAAGTTCTTGGAAGAAATTTTTCCAAATCGGAATCGTGCCTACTATTTTAGATATTCCTAAGTTCCTTCATACAGAAGTAATTCACTTCTTACCAAGAGGATAACGACCTTTTCTAGTAAAAAACTTAACGCAGAACCGAACATAGCCTCGAATTGGAATCGTCAGTAAATTAATTGAACCAAACACGGTCCTTTTTTGACGGAAAAACGAAATTTTGAAGAATTCTGTACAATTTTGTAATTTCTTAATTAAAGAGGCATAGAGGAGATAGAAACGGCAAATTTAGTCGATATAGCAAGTGAGAAAAGTCGACGGCTGCTCGAATTAGACAAATAGTCGTAAAATTTTCGTTCAGTTTAACAATTCGGTAGAAATCTCGTTGCCATTCGATTGACAGAGCAACAAATTCTGCAGCATATTTTGATTTTCGCCGTATTTTTTATTGCAATTTATCGCTATTGTTGCTGCCGCTCGCAGTGGTATTGTGGTGGGTTAATTGTTCCGACTTGGAGATACGAGAATTCAACACGTTTCCGTTTAATATCGTTTCCCTAGCCGTTTGTTCCGTATAAAAAAATTTATTATATCTGCTTTAATTCATATGTGATGGATAGTCAAAAACATTACTAATAAAAAGGAATAATGAGAGTGAGAAAATGTGATCAGAATAATAATTTTATTATTACCAAATAAATATTAATTTATATTTTTGTTACCACTGAACCAATGTGACAATATCGATAAGGTAGCGATACGGTATCCTTAATCCTTCAATCTTCGAGATTATCCTTACAATTCTTTAAAAGCCTTTGAGGCATAAGGTGTTCATACCTTGGCCGCAGAAAGGTATTTTTATTTGGGGTATATTCATTAAGATATATAGATAGTTATATTCATTTCATTCTTCCGTTTATAACGCATTAAAGACGGCGTGTGAGATATAGAGGGAACATATGTTAGAACATATGTTCTTCCCCAGTATTACTTCCTGAGTCAATTTGGCGATGTCCCTCGATCGGTTGGACCAGCGCCAAGCTCACTTTTGATAGTAAATATAACTTCATAAATATTTAGTGAAGAATTTCTTAGCCGCTAAAGAAGACATAAAGTCGATTATTTATTCCCATAATAAACATCCAAGAAAATTGTTTCCCGGAAACGGGTGCGGTACGTTCACCAGGACAAAAATTATGATTGCGAGGATGTCAATATTCAGTATAGTATAGTATATCACAATAGTCAGTATTCTCTCCCATAAGTGGTTCCTTGGTGGGAAAAATCTAGAAAGTGAGCCGATACTGCCACGTCTACTCTTAGACGGAAACCCAAATGTAGCAAGGTCTTTATCAGAAATTCCTTGTTTGTAGTGCAATCTCAACAATATCTGCAAATTATCCACATTTCCGAAATAAGATTAGGAGAGATCAATGCCAGAATCGCACAGATTTCAAACAGAAGCAAGAAAGCAGAAGAAGAAGAAAAGCAGAAGTGAAGAAACAGAAGCACGAATGTAAGGATTGCGCAGCCACTGTATTCCCCAGGCATGACCCACTGTGACTTGGAGATTTGGGAGAGAATTTACTTATTTCGGGGATATTTACTTATCCCCGAAGTTGTAGGGATGCAGATCATTTGATATATTTTTTAGAATAGGCACAAATCGGAGACGTGCCAAGAAACGTCCCGGCAAAATAGGTGTTAAAAATTAATTGAAGAGAGCCGAACTTTCAGAGTACTCGAACTTGTCAGCATAAGTGAATACTCTCAACTCAGCTCTCGACTCAACGATACAAAACTTTTGAAAGCACGTAACCCGCGGAAATGTGAAATTCGCGACAGGAATTTATACCTCGCTTGTGATACCACTATAAGTACCTAAGCATATGATTTATCAGTGGTATCACATTTTCTTCTGGCCTTTTCAAATCTGCTTCTATAAAGAAAACTAGGAAAAACCAACTCATTTTTGTGATTTTGGTGATTTTTGTGACTGCAACAGTCGAAGGTCTCCCTATGAGAGCGTGTGTCTGGTGTGTGTGTGTCCCACTGGTTTCTTTTCAGTTTGTCTTCTGTCATTCACTTGATTTTTATGTATATTCCGGTCTATATTAAATTTAATGCAATCAGCCATCATCCTCAGTGGAGCGATCGCCTGTTTACCGTGCCATCAAGGTCTTTGGGAACATTTCTCCCGACGAACCTCTAGTAAATAAACGTAACAGTATAAGGAGTTCTCGTTACAACTTAAAGTAGGGGGTTATTCATCCTTCCTTCTCAAACTCTAACGTCTACTTTGGGTTTATCTTCTCTTGAAGTATCTCTTATAGTAGAATGATATTTCTCGTTGTAAATACCTGCTGCTACGTAAGACTCTGTTATGGTAGAGGGAACATTAACTTCTACGGCTGCAGTTTTTTCAATATGATTAAAATGCAATTATTCTACTTCTGGATTTCCAGGATTTAAGTCTGGTTTGGCAACGAAAATTCGAGATATATTATCTCTTAATAATTTATCAAGTTTTCGAAATCTTGCAGACTTAACTGGCATGGTGGGTTTTTATTTACCAATTGTTGTGACTTATAATAGATACTAGTACAAATTGGGATAGCCTATTTTTTGCTTCAAGAATTAATAACATTAATTTTGGACTGGTGGCTTTTATACCCCACACCCATATATTTAATATTTTGTTTCCCTCTTCTTAGGGGGGAAAAACTCTTCTCCAGAATATTCTACATATGGTATAGGATACCAGATAATATAGTATATATGGGATAGTAGTAGTAGGCGCGCAAAGGTCGTGTTTACAAAGATTTATATGGTCCAAATGAATTATCAGGGAGAATAATTCAGATTCAAAATCTCAATAACGATCGAAAAATGGGGCTTCGCAGTTTTATTTCATACCACATTGCTGGTGTCACTATGACGATTTCGCAAAAATTCATTACCAAGAAATTTATAATAACAGTTATTGTTAACAGCGTGGTTATTATATAAATTTATAACTTATGTCATAATTATTTAATAATCGTGGATCTAAAATCGTGGACTTAAAAAACAAAATTATGTTCCTTTCCGATATAATACGCCTATACGCGTTATTTTTTCGATAGGTCGCTGAAACGGGGACAATAACCCCAGAGAATATGTGAAAAAAATTTCAAATGCTTCAAAAGTTGATGGTTGTGTTGCAGATTTATATTCATTCCAATGAGATTTTGTGAAAATACTAGGCGTGTTTGGGGACCTTATATGATATGCCTTAAAAAGATCGATTCTTGTTGTTTCTCGATTGACTCATTTCATTTCGACTGTTTGGACAAGAAGTTAATCGATAACATCTACGCAAACATTTAAAATTCAATTACCGCGAAGTACCATCGCCAAGAGTAAGACCACCGCCACCAACAACAATTTCAGAGTAGCTGCAGCGACAGCAATTCCTAAAATATACATTTTGTCATCGTGGCAGTGGCACCGACGGCAGTGGCAGACAGTGGTCAGGCAAACACATTATCAATCTATCCACGTCCAATTTGTAATCAATTCAATACTTGTCGAAAATTTGCAGAGGAATCGAACAAAATCAGCATGAAAAACCGCAGACCATCCCCGACCAACAAAATTTGTTTACAATGCAATTAAAATGAGTGAACTGAATGGATTTGTATGTGTGCATATTTGTGTGTGTATTTTTTGATGTCATGCACGTTTTTATGCTAAATTTAATAGAGTGATAAAGAGAAGTGTATGTCGGAAAGGAAGATTTCGGCATATTTACCGCACAAGAACCAAAGCAGCGAAATCACGGCGTCGATAATAACAGCAACTACTTTAAAGCACAGAATAACAAAAACAAAAATAACAACAACACCAGCCACATCCTTTTTAGACGGATTTACCAACGTCATCAGAGAAGCAAGTGTAGGCAACTTTGTCGCATTTTCGAAATCAAGTGGTACAGATATTATTTCGGAGCATGCAAACATGAATGAATTTTTCGAGGCAAGATTTAATTAAACTAAAGATGAACAAAAAAGCAAGCCGTCGAATTCACAGAAACCGATCAAACAGTAGATTATAAGGTAACAGCTATTCCTACGCTTTAGCAAAGTTCACCATATTAACGTTTGTTCATAAATTAATTTTTGTGAGAGATATTAGTGACTGCTCCTCCGTCAGACCTGGAATTAATTAATTGCTAATTAAGCTTCTAACTGCCTGTGGAGGTTTGATTGCCGAGTTGGGACAGTTTGATAGAAAGAAAAACTTCTTTCAGCTTTAAAAAGTGATTAGCACAAAACGTGACTCCCGTTTAGACAGAGGGTCTGTTTCCTAAAGTATTACTTCAAATGCTAAAAATTGTTCGAAAAAAGGACAAAGGAATTAAGTCGGGATCACGCTACATTGTAAGTTTTTTACATCCAACCGATTGTCAAACCGGAGTCGAAGTTGAAATATAAAGAAAATGTTTAAACATTTTCAATGGACGTTAAGTCTGAAGAGATGTGAACGAAAATAGTAAGTATAACATGTTATATATCACTTCAAAGCTAAAGAATTTCAACCAAAAATCAACCCGAAATCTTTTGAACTTAGCACATAGGTTGTGCCATATTCACTCGTTTAAGAGAAAAAAAATAAAGACTCGTAGCGATTTTTTTCAATATTGAACATTTAAATTTTGGATCTCGATACAAAGCCTTCCACCAGTGTATTGTGAATTTTGTTCGCCCTCTTGGTGGTTAATAATATGACAATACGGCTAACAATTTAACAAAATCTAAACAAAAGAAATGACATGTTAATAGTACGTTTACACCGACTCAAAATGCTAATGTGTAATCACGCATATGAAAACCGTTTACACCGCCATATTCGCAGAAAGCGAATATGGCGAATATTAAGTTGTATAGAATCCAATAATGGGGTAAGTTTTGGAAAGTTAGAATGTTCAGGAATTAATATTTATTTATTATATGCCGATTCCATTTCATTATTTTAAGTGTGGTTGGTTGTTCCTATTGGTTTGAAAGGAAGTGTAAAGGCCTAACTAAGCTCGCCGTGTGGAAGCCTATGCATGAAAGAACGAAACTAACGAGTACACGTGAGCTTATTGGAGTGCCCATACTCACCTTACACATAGTTTCGTTAAGTTTTTCTCTATTTTTGCACATGCTTTGCACAGAGTGAGCGATCTGAACTGTAGGTTTCGTACAGAAAACGGGCTACAAACTAAGCCCACAATAATTAATAAACGTTCATAACACAAATTCAATTTTTTAAAATACAAAATTTTATAATTTCTATTTGAAGCAAATTTCGAATCAGGTCGGATTTCAATATTTAACATTTTCGTCCTAAATTTAATATTTATTCAAAAATACAAAACACAAAATAATTAAAATAATATATTTTGTTTGAGAAATTGGCAACTCCAATGAAAGCTGTACAGGCGTGATCTGCTTTTTATCGAATTCAATTTTTAAATTTCAAACAAATAATAAAAAAGTTGTTTGAAATATTTATACGCAACTTATTATTCACTATAGTTGAGAGATTTTATGTACGTAAAATAAGTGAACCTTTTTGTTAAGTTGCTATCACGCATAGGCTTGCATATGCCGAGCTTAGTTAGGGGTTAAGTGGACATCAATTAAAAAACCGATTACATTAATAACAAAAAGCTTTAAGAAAACGTTACATGAATTAGAGGAGAAATTGTTTGAACGTTTGTGTTAATTGTTTGTAACTAATTAATATTTTTATTAACTTATTTCGGATTTAATTTAATTTGGTTTCATTTGACGAGTACGTTTTTTCTGTTCTTTCTCTAAGAAAAACATTATCTAAACTGAAAAGAATTTTTTTTGTTTTTATTGACTTCTTTATTATATTTTTATTTATATTTTTTCTTGACTTCCCGATAAACCTACGTGAAATACCGTCGTATTAACCGTATTATCGTCGTATTACCGTCGTAATAAAATGCTCTCTTAGAAATTGATATAAATAGCATATAAAGTTTAAGATTAGAACCACCTGAAGGATAGATTATTTCCGTTCACTACAATCAGTACAAATAGAAATTTACTTGATATTTTGCACCGGCAAAAATTATGAACGAGGATCGATCATGGTTTATTTTTTAACTCTGACCGATGTTTTGCCATGTTTTGTTGAATAGAAAGGAATACAAGAAAACTTGTATTTTTGGTCGGAACTCGGAAGTCAAATTTTGTTGCAAAAATAACACTATTAACCATTCTTATAGCGATTTTATCCTAAGAATTTTGCTATTTATCCAACAATATAAGTATAGTATTCTTACAATCGCTGCAACATGGCCGTGGTTAAGCGTTTGTAGATCTTATTTTCAAACTATCGCGGGATAATGTTCGAAGTCAGCTTTGAGGGACATCTAACCCTTCAATAGTTTCGTAGGAATTTTTATCAAAATTTTGTCCTTATAATTTTGATGGTATTATAATACATGCTGACTTCTGGTTCCGTGTGTGGTCATTTTTTAAGCTTTTGTAGATTTCGTTTGTTCATTACAAAATATCGAAGTTCCCGCTTTGATAGAGAATCAATGGGTAATCAATAATTCCAGCACTTCTGCTAAACAACTGCGAGGCCCTTTACACGTAATCAAGTTTCAATTTTCTGGTTTCATTGTATTTGCTATTGAATTAAAAACAACTGCAATGGAAGGAAAATGTACAAAGATTATCCGTGAAATGAAAGCTAGTACGAAAAAAAGAAAAACAAACGCAAAGAAGAAAGCTAGGCGAGAAGCTTAATATAATTTCGTTTTAAATGGAGTATTCTTGTTCATGTTCAAGTAGTTGCTGCTGAAATTTCATCAACAACAAAACAAGCACCAACAGCAAAGCAACAACAGTTATCAGTGAAACGTATTGCGTTCGAGTGAATGAAGTTCGAGAACACAATAGAACAATATAATTTAAATAAAAAAATAAAACCAATTACAACACCAACAATTGCCAAACGAAAGAGCAACTCGTTAGTTAAAGTAACATGAAGTTAAAAACAATAGGAAAGAGAAGAATTGTGCGAATGATAATAAGAAGAATCTGTATTAAGAAAAATCTTAAAAAACTGTTACAAAAAAAAACAAAAGAGAAAACACAAAACAGAAAAAACAAGAACAGAAAACCGAAGGATTAGATTTTAAGAAGTTGCGAGTTAATTGAGCTAATGAAAATTAAAAAACAATCTTCGACAAAGGCAGGATTGTGTTGAAGAATCAATTAAAAAGGACGGGAAAAAGTAAAACGAAAAATTGGCAAAAAAATTTCAACTATCAACAGCGTTTAAGGGATAGTTACCATAATCCCTTTTTAAGGGTTAAAATATTGGATTAAAACAGTGATTAAAATAGTGGTCATTATTAAATGATTCGGATGAGCACACACGGTCTAGTCATGAAAAGATAATGGCTACAACAAAAATTACTATAAAGAAATCGTATTTGATGCACCAGAAAATTCGGTATTTGGCTTAGAATTAATGTATTTATGAAAAAAAGCTATATTCATTAATACCGTACTAACAAGGACTTGTTTTCTACGCGGTGGAAATCACGTTTTGCTTTCAAATTATCCTCAGCAAAAGATGTTGATGCCGATGATGTCTTCATGTCTTCATCTTCTGCTTCTTTTCTGTTTCTTCTCCTTTGTTGTCGCGCTGAGGAAAAATGAAAATTGGGGAAATTCCCATGAAATTATTGCCATTTTGAAGGAAAAATCTAAGCCGGTCCATTTGTGTTGATGGTGACACTACTGGCGAGAGCAAATAGGAAAGTGTAATAGCAAAGCAGAGGAAATAGTAATTAAAAAAACATTGAAGAAATAAACTTAAATATCAAAGCGTCAAAGTGACAACCAAGTGAATATTCAGTGAATTCGTCAAAAAAGTCCTCAAAAGGATTTTTAATAGTTGAAATTAATAAGGAAAACTAATTTCATACTTTTGTATTTTTAAAATAATCTAAAGAAACACTTAAGTTCTGAATTAAATCGAATCGAAATGGGATCCAGTCTAAGAATGTAGAGTGCAAAAATGTGATACGTCAACTACGTTATACCTTGTATTGTGGAATAGATTGTTTTTCTAATATGACTGATGTATTATGGGCCCTACTTTTATTCATTTGTATGTTTTGTTTAATGCTAATTCATTTAATTTGTTTCATTTGTTTAATGCTAATGAATGAATACGTTTGATACAACATTTCAACAAATAATCTACGCAAATACAGGTGGCTATTTTTAAAATTGCCGAATTAAACTGACGCAATGAAGCAATACTTCATTGAATATTTTTCATTTGCAGTAATTGACATGCTATTACCAACACTTTATTACGACAATGGAAACAATATCAATATAGGATCACGAGCGACAGCAGTAGGTAGGAGCAAATACCGCTATCTTATACAACAGGCGCCACTCAGATACATAAATTACCCACGAGCACGAGCAGCTCAAGTCACCAGCAAACTGTCTTAAATGCACTTAAGTTTCATGCATAATAAAACAAAATAATTTTCATGCATAATAAATTTTCCTCCCCTTTCCTTGAATGAATATGACAATTGATGTGAAAAACGGTCTACCGAAATTATAACCATTTACATTAAAAATTTTTGTTCCTTATTGAGATGATAAAATGACAAAAGATAATAATTAATACTGTTTAATATGTTAGAGTTTATAACTGAATCGATTATTAATCCTATACGACTCAATAACAAATAAAAGAACGTTCTTAAAGCAATTCTTGCAGCGTTTTGAAAGAACAACCGGTTTTAATTTATTTAAGAAACATTTTCAACATTTAGTTTAAAGTAATTAACTACTATCTAATAAATAAATTTGATTTTTATTGGAAACTTGGTTGATCAAATTCTGGTCTCTTTTACAACGCAATTTTTACACTTCGAACATTAAAAAGTGAATTTTAAAGTTTTCTTGAAAATTTTACAAACGATACTTATTTGGTAAGAAGAATCCTTCTCTGACATTAAGGACTCTTTTGGTATGAATTTTATACTCACTATAATTTTTGCCAATAGCGAATATTTTTGAAATCGTACTCGTCCGCCATAAAATTTTATGGAAGGAAGAAAATGTGTCCTATTTAATAGTAAATTTCATTACAGTTTAAGTTCCTTGAATGCTTTCAGTTTTTTATTAATTTTTTGCAAAGAGATGAAGAAAGCCTTGACTGGGTTTGGATGGCTTTTTAATGCGCTTCATTAAGAGATTTTAATGTATTGCATCTCACAGAAACAGCAGAAGTGGCACAGCCAACAGCAGCTCATTTCTGAATCTACAGCCGTTAAAAGAAGCTATTAAGAAATAAATAATGTGAAAGAAAACATTTGCATTTTAATTAACGAATATCAGTGCAAAGAAAACAGAAGCATTTTGCTCGGCTGACACTAAGAATTGAAACAAATAATTGGAAAATGGAAATTTGCGTGATTACGAGCAGGCAGTAGACGGGAGAAAAATTAAAAGACTGAAACAAAGACAAAAATAATTAAATTCTCTCGTCGAAATTCTCTATGAAATCGTCTGTGAATTTTATATGAAATCCTTCATTATTAGATTTATAATCAGTTCAATGGTTTTAAATTTCTGGCGAAATTTCTGAAAAGCGTTATCTTTTGCTAATTATTGTTGTTGATGTTTACTTTGACCTTGAGTTCTTTACATCGTTGAGCCACATAATTGAGCAATTTCCACTAAATGATACAAAATTATTTCTCTTTGAAAATTCATTCTTCCTGGGAAGTTTCTTCGATGTGATATGCTCAGCGAATAACAAATATGACGACAACAACAACAACATTTGAATGCAATACCAACCAATATAAAAGTAGCGAAATTAACAACAATAAAGCAGAATAGAGAACGAACATACGACAACAAAAATCCTTAACAAAATCAACAACATAAAATTTCAGAGTTCCTATAGGTAATACAATCTTCAACTCCACCTCATATACCACAGATTTAGTAAATTCTCTTTTGTAAAATCCCTTCCGATTACCATATTTCCCTTCCCTACAATAACAGGAGAAACAAATTCGATGTTTTTGATTCTTTAAATGCTAATTTTATAATCTCATTTATATCCTGAATTTAATCCTTGTACGTTTTTCCTTCACCAAATTCATAAGTGATAATTCACACAACGTTTGCAAATAAAACTGACTTAAGAAACCATAAATTTAGAAACAAAGTTCGGTCTTTTGCAACCTGAATAATCTAGAATCAGATATACTTTCGGTAATTCCATTAATTATTCTCCAATCGTGGAACGGTTCTCTCAATTATTCTCCAATTAGAAATAAATCTCGTTATGCCTTCGCTTGCCAAACGCGTTGTCTATCCCTCGATAATAGACTGTAAATAGAGAATTGTAAATTAAGAGCTTTGGGATGGAGTTTTCACAGTGGAATAATTTATATGAGCATGAATTATTTTCATATTCAGACGAATACGAGAAATTATCATATGAATATTAATATGAATTTTTGTATGTATCATAGATCTATAATACATGAATTAATGTACTTTATGTAAAAATAAGCATGAACAAATAGAATAAAAAGAACATCAATTAACGCTACATTTCGACCGAGCTGACAGCAGTCAGTGAATAAATTTACTTAATAAGTTAATCGGCCATAAACATAGAATAGTTACGATTTTTCCCTGTTGAAGAGGGCTACGAGTTACGGTTAGGATACGATTCCTCTACCCGGGACGCTGGAGCATAGCTCGCCGAAAAACAAAACTCATTACATATTCATAATTAGAACCTGTTAAAGATGATGTGTATTTATATAATCGCAATGCCATACAAAATCTATTCTTAAAATATCGCAAAATTCTAAGAGGCAATAAAACATTTTGATCAAAAATGGATAAAAAAAATCCGGTTGTTCGAAGGTATATAGATGCATGGCATAAAAGCGTGACAACAAGAGCGAAAGAGATAAATAAATTGGATATTAACTCGAAATAGGAAATTTAAAAATTAAGAAAGGATGATATCACGAAAAATAATGCGAAATTAATATTTCTTACTTCCAATAATATTAATTCCACTAATAAAATTATTTGATGAAACTGCTTACTGCTTACTGCTTCTTAAGTGTTTGTTGCTATCGTTGTTGTCTCCATGAGCACTATTCCTATTTATACTAGTATTTTATTGTATAATAATATCCTTACTTTATCTACAATTAGCTTCATTCTACAGTATTTCTCTTTCTATGCACGAAAGGAAACTGAGGAGAAGGAGAATTAAAAAATTGAGCAGCTTAATAATCACTTTCATACACTTTATGGGCAATTTTAAGAGTACGTGGCATACGCCTATTGTTTTGAAATAGGTTTTTCTGTTAGATTTTTCTGTTAGACCGCTGTAGCGGAAATAAGAAATTTTTCCATCGGAAATCGGCAATATTGAATTCAGAAGCTTATTGTCAGCTTATTGTCTGTCCTTAGGATTAGACACTCTTTTGCCGAGTTCTTAAGAATCATATTGGCTTTTAAGTTATATGTGATGTGTTGTATTTGATTTAATTCGCATCTTATACGATTTTACGCCTACATCGTTTAAACTAAAACGTTTAAACGACGTTGCTGCATTTTAAACCCTATTCACATCTTCACGGGCCTTAACGTGGAAGTTAAAATAAGTTTTAAGAAGAAAGGAAATAAATAATTTCGGCTTAAGTTAACGGTAACCTGAAGGTATATAATCAAAGATAGCAATTATAACATATTGTGTATCGTTTTAAGGCAAAACGAACTGGATTTTTTATACTAGTATTTATTATATAACTTAATGTACTTGTTTGAAAACTTAAATATTCCGAACGATAATATTTTTTCTAAGTTTTATTATATCTTATTAAATCTTAGGAATTCGACGAAGGGTTATTTCACGTAAATTGTAGGCAATAAAGAGATAGTTCTAGCAGCAGGGTATGGCACATTAATTTTTTAACGCTCCTAAATTCAAAAAAATATCTCTATTTTCGCTCCTTGGTCAAGATTGCCCTCTGGCATACATTCTCAAGGTGTTCACAATTTATTATTTAATATAATTGTTTGACCAACTACTGAACTAATTATTACTACAGGAATTTTTTCTTAAAAATTGATGAGTTTTCTCTTCTCTGGTAAGAAGCATATTTAGCTTCAGTCGTCTCACAATCGTCGTTCTGTTCTCCTACGACTATAAAATATACGCAAACGTACATGCTTCTCTGTTAGTACCGTCGGCAGGCTTTGATGAAGAATTTCTTTATATTTTTGTCGTTTTCTTTGGATTTATTTGTAGATTTCCTGAATTCAATTCTTTAAAGAAATTGAGATTTAACTTAAAATTTGTTTGTCCAGTGATATGGCTTTCACCACAAATGACAAATACCATAAATGACAAAATAAGAGAAGAAAGAGATAACTCCAGTAAACTCCATGTAAATTCACCTAAATTTTCGTTATATAAATTGGAATTTCTGTGGCTACGGTTGCAAACTTAATATAATAATTGATTGGAGAAATGTTGTAGAATATAAATGATTCTCTATTTCATATATTTTCATGATATCGTAGTATTCAATTTTCAGTAATAGAGGAATAAACTGTTATAAATCCGTTAATGGTGTACACTAAAATTTATGGTAATAAATTGTGTTGCAAGAGTCTAATAATTCATTATTAAAAGCAAATGCTTTATCCCGAATAAAACATCCTTTATACGGGGATATACAGGTGGTGTCGATTAGTTAAAAAAAGATACAATAAATATAATATTTAATTAATATTAAAATGTTATACCTTATATTAAATTATTCACTGCGTTTTATTAGAAAATTGAATTTTCTTCTCAAACGGGAATTTAAATTGTGATTATGCAGATTGTGCCGGATCTTGCAAATATTTTCATTGTCCCATATTTTTCATATCGACTAGTTCTATTGAAACAAAAGCAAATTATGGAAAAAGAGTGAATATGTAAATTGTTCACTTTGTCGATCTCTATTGAAATTTTGAAGGTAGAATTTCATAGCCGCGATGGCAGTGTTGGATATTACAAATCCTCAAAAAAACAGGTTTGGCGCATTTAATATTATAGTCTGGTATGTGTACTCTTTGAGAGGGATTGTGTTTGAAGATTGGTTAGTAGATTGAAATTAATTGAAGAAAGGCAAATATAATAATTAAATGGGCATGTACCATTCAGTAATTATTAGGATCATACTACAAATTTATATTACGGTAAAGGGTATATAAGATTCATGCTAGCATGAATGGCTGGCTAGCATTCCCACTTGTTTTATTTGAAATTATTTTTAACTATATATCGATTTCTATTTGTTCAATAAAACAATAATGGGCATCGGTGAATACTTACTAAGGAAAGAGAGATAAAGAGGAAATGAAGACTGCCACTGCTTAACTAAAATAAGGACATATCATTGGATAAGACCCACATAGACTCGCAGACATATGTTGGGGACGTTGCGCTTCCACACTCTAACGTTCACATCGAGAAGCTTAATGTTCAGAATGATATGATGCCAGGTTGGGATGAAATTTTGAAAACTATTATAATTTTACATTTCTTATTCAATTCCGACTATCTGAAAAAGTTACCTCCGTCAATTTCCCTAAAAATTTCGGTTTACTTCTCTTCTTACCTTCCTGACCCATCCTTTACTTTTAGAAATAATTTTTTTTCCGAACATTCTACTTATTCACAATTTCTGATTTACAACAACGTGTGTATTTGAGTGTCGGGTATATGAACCTCGGGTATATGAGTCGGGTATATGTACAAAGGTGTGCCGAAAACGTAACGTACATCAATCGGAGTTATTTTAAGCAACTTTTGTCTATTCAGCCACCTATCCATCAGGGAATGCATACTGATAAGATGATGAGACACTGGACTTTGTGTGTGAGTTTTGCGGTTTTTATTAATTCATTAAATTTGGACTCAATTGCTCTGCGAGATATGATTAAATACGCAATGCTCGAGGACTTCCTCACTGTGGCAGGATCTGCTTTACACGACTCTATTTCTCGTAAATTAAAAACGCAATAAAATTTAAATTTAAATCCTTTCTGCATTTTTTGTCATCAAAATCAAAATACATTTTTCAAAGCAAAATTTTAATTACTTTTATTTGTTTCCTTTTTTATTTTGCTATGATTAAAGTCCATTAAAGCAAATTGTTTGGCAAAAAATATTTTAAATAAGTTTTTGAAATGAAAAGAAATAAACAAATTTGTGTAAAAAACGTTCATTGTGCGCCGTTGACAAGTTCTGAATTAACATGAAAAAGTGTTAATCACGTTAGGGATAATCATTAATTAATTAATAAAGTATTTGTTTCGACCAAATAAATTCACGCAATTAAAATTAATGATTTCTACAGGTTTGTGTGCTTGTTTTTGTTGTCATCTTTTTTCAGTAGGTCTAAATAAATTATTTGGTTAGGATAAATTTATTAACAGTTAAATTCAATTATAATTATACAAAATGTCAGCCGAAATTAATTATTTATAACAAAACGAGGAGTTGCGGAAAGGAAGCACAGGGTGCATCGGGATAGGAATAGTCAAAAACAGCCCATTACTGCGTGTATGATTTGAAGGATTTGCCGTAGAATTTATAAAATATAATTTTAATATGAAATTTAAGAACAAAGAATTTAAGCATACTTTTAAAAAAATAAACGTTGCTATGGGGTCAACATAAAGGGACACTCCTAGTGCGAATAGATTTTCCACTCAGCAGAAGGTTTGCCCAGGACTACTTTAACGGTAGCGGGGCGGAGACATGATTTGACTTCACTGAAACTGGTACGATCCAGAAGGAGGTAATTCAAGCAACGCAAAAAATTGCCTACTCTCAAATCAATAACGCTTGGCACAACGCTTGCAGGTGTGTATAACACAAATGCATACAAACAAAAGCAGACAACACAGATTTAAGCAGTCATCTTGTTCACTGTAAAAGTAAATACACGGAGCGAATGTATAAGAATCAGGCTGATTTTAGGCATACGGATCCGAACCCATGGGCTCATATAAATGAAATTCCTATAAAAAGCCGACGAATAGGTTTATAAGGCAAACTTAAATAAAATACTAAAGCAAATTAAAATAAAAACTCGGCCTGACCAGAGCTTATATACTCAACGCCGGTAATATAAATTTATAGTTTAAATATATTAATCAGTGAGTGATATACGCCTTTATTTGTCGTTATAACCTTAAGAGGTGGGTGTAACACCGGCCCGTTCTACACCCATTTATAATACATGGCGACCTATAGAGGTAGAGATACTTCTTAGGAACACCGGTAGAATGTAACTGTTGTTGACCATAGCTACCAACGTGTGGATCATCTTTAAACCAGTATAAACAGTGAGTTTAAAGCAAAATGTCTTAGACCGAGATTTACTTTCATGTCTGGGAAATTGGTCTGTAAACATGATTTAATTCAGATTTACTACTAAAAGCGTGCAAATCTTTCTTTCGATTTGGTCTATTTTCAAACCCAAACAGCTTAATGCGAGAAAAAATATCCATGCCAAGATAGCCATATTCATTATCTTGTAATCCCGATTTTAGACACAGAGGGAAACATGCAATTGGACATACACAAATCGAGTCAAGAGGTGATTCTGAGTCTAAATTCATTACCTTTTCATACGGGGCATATCTCTTTCGATACGTAATAAATATCGGAATTAAGTAAGTCCCGTAGTCCCCTCGAGTGTAGGATATTCTGAATTAAGTAATAACAACAATAAACAACTGGTCGAAGTACAATATTGTCGATTAGCTGTTGTAGGGCAAAAACCACAAGTATCTTAATTGGGTTCAAGGTATAAAAGGTTTAAAGCCACAACATCAAAACAAACAAAACAATGATGAATGAAAATCGAATATTATAATATGTATTCATTCTAACGTTTAAATGCACCGCTAGAAGCGACTTAAAACTTTCAGGGTTTTTGAACATGGATGAGAACAAAAATATACACACGTATACAATACATGCAAGCCTACAATAATACGATACGTCTCTGTAACGTCAATTCATTAACTGATTTAATTTTTGTTCTTAATGAATTCAATATATTTTTGTTTTGCGAGCGCTTATTGAAAGAAAGGTTGAATGCAGAGTGCTGTGTGGGAGAAGAGAGAAAAATTAATCAAATATTCATTCTGCATTCACATTTGTAAATTAAATCGCGTAAAATGTAAGTCCTGACAGAGTGGCCCTTCACTCGTTCAGGAATTGTATCGTTTGCTGAAAGTTAATTGTATACATAAAACATTGATGGTGATTATTAAAATTGCAAAATCGCAAAAGCCGTCATAAGGAGCTAATGAAAGTTATGTTAATTTTCAGGTAGCTTGGTCTGGATAAAAATTGAGTCAAAGTATTTATAAAATTCGTTGTTTTTTAAGATAAATATATTTTAGTTAGTAAATAGTTAAAATCGAAATAAATCGTCACGGATGGAATCCTCGGATACGAGGCTTTTTTAACACATAACTGCATTTCGGGGTCAATTTTGTTTCTAGAAATAATGCTGACCGTATAAAGTCCCCTAAATCCCTAAGTCCCTTGAGCGATGCGCACATTCCACGCGAAATATTGTCTAGCTCCTTTGGCTCGTAAAACAGCTATGCATCAGCGCGATTTTAATTTTGGTTGGAGTAAGTTTAAAGCAAATTGCTATTATTGGAAATAAGAGTTCAGTGAGATTTAATGTAGTTTTATTTTAATTTTGTTAAAACTTAAAATCAATTTTAATAAATTTAATAGACTGCAATTTTAGTATAAACTTGGTGCCATTCTAACATTATTATAAGAAAATTTAAATGCAATTTTGACATAAAGTTGATGTAATTTCAAAATAATTTTGATTGAATAATTCCGCTTATCTCCGTCCTTTTCTCCCTTTTCACCACCACGGCTTGAAAGACTCATTTCACCGAATCCCTTGTTTTGAAAATATGTAAAATTTTAAATTTTCTTTAAAAAAAGTGGTGACGCGCTTCGTTCAAACTTTTCCTAAAATCTGATATAACCAAATATTTCAGAATCGGAACCTACGCCGATAAAATTTTAAGCCGACATTAATTATATCCTATTCCCTTTAAAAAGGGAAATAGGATATATTAACGTTGATATTAAATTTGTAACGCAGTGTAATATATATATTCTGGCTCAGAATGATCCCTGAACCGATTTAGCCCTGTCCGTCCGTCTGTCTGTCTGTCTGTGGAAATCACTATTACATGAGAACGAATGAAGCTATGATCATGAAATTTGGTATGAATGTTTCATATTACAATAGACTGGTTGGGCAACTTTCACGCCCACTTTTGGTATTTAATGTGAATTAAATCACGCTTAGAGCTCTATTTCTCAGCTCCGAGTACGAACTTAAAGGTGAAATTGTATATCCGAGTCTACTGAAAATATAATCCAAAAAATGGGTGTGGTCCACTAGAGACAAAATTCATAAAAGCGTACAGGCATACAAATAGAGATATTGACATGAAATTTGGCACAAATATTACCTGTCATCATAGGATGGGTGGTGTTGAGAATGGGCAAAATCAGAAAGTTGCCCCGCCCACGCCTCAATTAAAACTGTTTCACAAGAAATGAGCGTTGAAAAGAACAAATAAAGCATAAAATTTGGTACGAATGTTCTCTGTCATTACAGGCTGGTTATAGAAGTAAATATAATAATTTAAATATAAATATATAATATATTTAAATAAGCCGCCGACAATTTATTTGAACGTTATCATGATATTCGGGAATATGATATATAAGTTTCGGCCGGGCCGAAGATAACGTACTTACTAGTTTTAAGCTTATTTTAATGAAGAAAAAGCATGTATCACCTCCGTTATGGGTGGATAATTTAAAATTCAAAACAGGTTGGATTGAGTTTTAAAAATGTCCAAATTCCAAGTCGGTCCGGTTCGATAGGAAATTGTAATACGTTTAAGACTTTACTTAATTTCATATGTATGCCAAATGAATAGAAATAAAAAAATTCAATGCCAAAGAATAGAGCAATTAATATTGTGCCCATAAAGACATCCGCTATACAATATCAACATTGCGAGATGTGAAGTTGAATTTTTGTTGAGAAAACGTTAACCTTCAGGATAAATGCGAAGTAAATGTTATGCCAAAGAAAAACCAGTTCTGAAGGCAACTACATGCAGCTAACTCTTGGATCTACTCTGTGTGGGAAGACACGCCGATAGTTATTACGTGCGGAGAAAGCACTGCTACAATAATTTAAAAAAATCAGGGTATAATGCAATTAAAACCTGATTGCAGGGCTACATTGTCAGAAGTAAATTTATGGGCCTCTGACTCTTACAAAACGAAAGTAGAATTCAAAATTCCGTTATTAATACCCTTATTCACAAAGTCACCGGGTGAGTTAAGACGACGTCGTCATAAGTCACTTTTCGAGAGACGTCGTATTCACAAAGTCACATTTTGAGCAGGTGACCCTATTTTACGTCGTTCCCATTGCTTAACGTAGTATTTTTGTTGTTATTTAAAGATTGTGGAATTTTCGGTGTTGGTGCACGAAATTTTAATCTTGTGGCTGTGTTCAATAATAAATTTCTTTAAAAAAATTGCACCACATTCAAAAATTTTTGATTTTTTGGGCAATATTAGACCAATAAATGCTGAAAAAGGAAAGAATAGTTGAAAGAAAATGTTATAACAACATTTATTTCGTTTTTTTATAACATTTTTTGCTTTTTGTTTGAACAATAATGACAAGCATAATTTTTATTTTTGGAAGTTATGCAACCGTGCAAATTTGTATAAATGCGAACATTTATTAGAAACATCTCAATATAGATTCTCAATTCATAAAAAAGTAATTACGAATGAACTAAAATACGAAAATTCACTGACAATATCGATAGGTTGTACCAAAAAATATTAGTGGTTTTATATTTCTCTTATGAGTGCGTCTTAACGATATCTTGAGTGTATTTTCGTATTTCAATTCACTCATAGGCCCTTCTGTATAAATATGTTTATGCATAGAGTAAGAAATAAATAAGTTATTTCTTACTCTATGGTTTATGTAAAGCGTACAAAGGATAAGGTCTGATCTTCCGTCGGTAATGCACATTGATAAAATGATGACACTAAAAATTTTCAAATATTTGTGGAGCTTCGCAACTAGTATACTTCGTCTGACGGTGTGGACCATCGGTAGTTCTAATATGTTCCTAATTTTTAGTGAAGAAGTATACTTTAAAGTGAAAACTTGAGAAGAGATTTGATAACAATATACAATGTAAATAATAGCGAAGCAAACAAGCACCGCCAGTGGAATAAACTGGTATCGAACCCGCCATTCATATAAATAGCAAATTGTAATGTGTGGAACGATCTTAGGAGATTTATAATTCATCTTCGAAAAATCGCCACGTTGCCCATATCAATAGTATGATAGTGAAATACAATGATAGTGAAAACTATTAAAATTTCAAATGTTTTCTTCATTTGGTTGCGTATAACAAATATATTAAAAATACAAGGATAGAATTATAGTTTTAAAAACGAAAATTCATTTTTAAAAACCAAAACAGCAAATTTTTGTTGAGAGACGACACCTAATTTGGTGTCGTCTTATTTGAGACGACGCGTCGTCAATTATTGACTTTGTGAATACCGATTTCTTACGTTATTGACGACGACGTCGGCAGCTGATACATTTACTCATATAGAGAGACGGCGACAACTTTGAGAATACCGGACGCATAAAAGTGACTTTGTGAATAAGGGTATAAGTATCTCCGACCACCTTCCACCTCTGAAGCACATCAAAATCCAAGGAGATTTAGAAACCTTTTATAATACCGCAGATTCCAAGGCCAGAGACGATAATGGGATTCCCTCACGCACTCACGACTTCTTTCATTATGGAATGAGTGCTACAAATTTTCTGTTGTTGGTGGCCGCTGTGATCATCACAGTTGTCGTCTTGAGATTATGTGCAACCACTGCAAACATGATTCCCATCGGCGGATTTGCATTCGGGCGCTAACCTTGATGTAGAAAGTAATAGCCAGGCTGGATAATAGTTAAAGCAAAAATCCGAAGTATTTCTTTCTTGTATGCACATTTTTGATGAAAATAGTAGAATTTGTTAATATGAATTTAAGTTAAGAACATGAGAAATATGCAAAAAAAAAATTGTTTTACCGACCTTCACAACGACAACACTCCTCATTACATTTTATTGGATATACCTTACAACATTTTATTTGATTTTTTAAGTTTAAACGTTATAATGTAATAAATTGAATGTACTTACACATATATTAGAACCACGATATTCCAACGCGGGGAGTGTTGAGTTTTGTAAAAACTGTACATGCGAGAGATTATTTAATGTCAAATCTGTGGAATGTTTCCATACGATAATTACAAGATAAAACTTTACATGTGAAACATTACTTATCGAATTTATGGAAATTTTCCATACGATAAAGTTGAAATAGGAAAAATAATATGCTCTTTGTACAGTTTATTTGGGATGCGTTTTGTCCAACGAGCACTAAGGATTTTGAGCAGAACGCACTCCTGATAAGAAGACAGTCGTGCTGATAAGGCCATCCCTTACTCTTATCAATAGTTATGATATACACATGTCGGGAATTGCATTCTCCACCATGTACTAGGTAGATTAAGAATAATTATAAATAAAGGCAACATTCTCGACGAGAGCGAAACTAAAACGAATTCCTTCAAACTTTTCACTTCATGGTCGTGGTTTAGTCGGTGTTCGCCGCGTTCATCGGTCTTAAAAGATTACCAAAGTCTTCGATTCTGTCTTCGAAGACCACAAGAGCAACAGTGCCTCGTATGTTGTCTTCGACCAATCCAACGACCAAAACTACATTCAATAAAATTAAACTAAATAATATTTTTTTTAAAAAATGTATAATATATTATTGAAATAAAAAAATAAACAAATGTTTAATGAATAATAAAATAATACGGAAAAAATAATAAAAAACTCATGAAATCTACAAAATGTCATACCAGCGGAAAATTGGATAGAATGATCCAGCGGAAAATTGCATAGAAGAAGAAAATTTTTTTGAGGAAATTAAATGAGAGAGATACATTGGTGACAGTATATCTTTATAATATGTTACATAAAATCCTATGTAAATAATAATTCTTTATAAAACTATAGTTTATGTTTTCAAAAAATTGCTCTATTTAAACATTTACAGTTGTCCAAATGTTTAATATATACTAATCTGCTTCAGGTTTTTGATCGTATGATCTTGTTTTCGATAGATAATGTCTTCACCTTTTACTTTTTTTGATTATGCGAATTTTTTTATGTAGAACGAGCCCTTAAATTGAAAACGTGTGTGCTTTCACTTCCTGCTAAATCATATAGCTTACCATAAGCTTAGCTTAAGGTTACTTAAATTTTCTTTAAATTTTTTTGTTGCCTCTTCGGAAATCTCAGAGAACTCTTTCTCTTGGTATCCTTTCGCTGATCTCATCGGGGATCAAGAATTTATCTTAAAGTAAGGCTTTGTGAATATGATGAAAACCTCAAAACACAATAATACAATAATTACAACAATTTTATTAAAATATTTATTTTTATATAAAATTATAACTCGAATTCGAACCGGCTTTTGAAGCTCTAGTTTCTTTTCTTTTCCAAAAAAATGATTCCTCGCTCTGTCATTGGCCGGGAAGGGACAATGGATGTGGCACATAGTTACGATAGAGAGGAGTTTAAAATGCGGGCAGGGATTTTTCACATTACTGTTTACTGCCGCTAATAAGCATCTTCTATATGAGTGGGAAAACCACGCCCATTTCAAAATATTTCCAGAATGACTATTGCCATTCGCATAAAATTCCATTTAGATATCTTTAATTGATTAAGAGATATCGTTAACAACTCTATGAGTTGGCGGATCTCTCCTATTATTGCAAACTTTGTTTGCAACTGTATTTTACACTTTCAAATAAAATGTCTTCTTTTTTTAATATGTCCTGATATCATTCCAGAAACATTCGCTTTTTGACTTGTGCTAAATATAGTAAGTGTGGTTCGATTTTGCTCATTTTTAATACCACTCAGTTTGGCCTGTTTTCGATACCGAGAGTATACCAAATTACATAACGATTGCATATTTACTTTCCTGTTACCAAGGTTTCTACAGATTGTTGGACACACCAACAGAATGGTACACAAACTGAGAGACACACGGACTGACATTGCTAAATCGACTCAGGAGGTGACTCTGAACAAAAATACATATGCTTTTCTGTATCAGTTACACCTCTTTTGGTGGGTTACAAGCGGAAGACCAAAACAACCCCCATCCCTTCGAGTGTAGGACATAAAATTAATCGTTTTGTGCCTGCAGGAAGAGTTATGCAAACCAATCGAAGCGGACGATATGTGATGGTTGAATGGTTTAAATCAAATCAAATGTGGGATATAATGCCAACAGCAAACCATCACCAACAACAATAAAAAAATGTTCTTAATATCACGTTATGTATGAAATAGACCTAATATTCCATTTCACCGAACGGGAAAACCAACAAACACACTCTTTTGCTTTCTTGCAAAAAGCAAAAAAATATGCATGTTTTTAAAAAATAACAGTGAGAACACCTATATCTACCTTAATAACAATATCTACATGAACGGCGCCACTTAAAACCCACAATGGAATCCATAAAAAAGAGAGCGGGAAAAAGGAAACAACTACCACATCACACTACAAAAGCAACAACGATAACAACAACAAATGTAAGAGATCCGTGTAAAAGATGCATGTAAAAATGTATTTGCGGCAGTACATTTCAAAAGAGTTCAGAACAATTAAGATTTTTAAAATCTCTGGGGCTTTAGCCTGACTGTCGGCGATGTCGCCTCTTACGGTATAGTGATATATGGTGATATTAATAGTTATATGGTAACATTATTAGTTAGGATTATTGAGTGTGTAACGATGAAGTTTACCTTGAAATTTCGTCATACATATATATCAAACAATTGATTTTTTATTAAGAGCATATTTTAGTCTAATTTCAATTAAGAATATATATAGTATATATAATAATTTTCTACTAGCGTAAGTAATGTTATTAGCAAATGTGCAGTCACGTCAAAATACTTTGGAGTTAAATAATGGAAGTAAAGTAAAGGACAGAAACCAGTTGCTAAAATCAACGCATGCATCATACGATAATACAGTTGTGAGAACATGTTGAGAAAATATTATGTATGCGAGAATGAGAGGGAGAATGCCTTAGAAATTATAAAAGGCATACACTTCAACAGTGGTTGCTTTTTATTCTGTAACAAACATTCATCGTGGTAGTCTGTGAAGAACAGTCCACGGGGGGAGTTCATTGAAAATAGTCGTCGGAGGCAGTCAACCTCGAAGCAACAGCAGTGCCATTGTCGCAGCAGCTTCGCAGTTAACGTCACAGCAATTGCGCCGTCAACGCCGAAGCAGCTACCTAGATAGCGTCGCAGTCAAAGTCTCGGTAGCTGCAGTGTCCTCGTCACGGGAAACAGAGCAGTTCGTTCGCGGCAGTCACCTGTTGGTATTTACCGGCGACCATCGTCGGCCTGTGGGTTTTTACCCCGCGACCACCGCAGGTCTGTGGGTTTTCACCCCGCGACCCACGCCAGAGCAAGGAAAAATTATATATGGTAAAAATAATATTGTAAAATATATTCATTCGTCAAGAAAGATTCGTAATAATATAATATTGTAAGGTATAGCTATAATTAGAGAAAAGACATAAATAATAAGAGGATTTAAGGATAACGAAATTTATAATCAGAGATAATTAATACGCTTGACCAGGATCATCAAACTATTTTAAAATTCATATAATACATGAATGTGTTTATTATTTAACGAAGTCTGAACATAATAAGAGCAGGTTGTAATAATAAATCATTGTTTCAATGAAGTTTGAAATATAAATTTCTGAACTAACGTTGGACTGGGCTGAGTCACGCCCCAGCACCCAAAGATCCGTTACAAGTTATTATTTTTGTTCGATTTATTTCGCTTTCTTCTTTCAACACTTTCTTTTTCTTGCTTTCAATTGTTTTTTGATTTAAGGAAAACTAAATAAAATAGTCGTTTTGCATTTGGCATATCTGTATCACAAAATGGTAGGCCAATGACGAATATCGTAACTCAAAATTGTCCAAAAAATGAGATCAATCATGAAAAAATCTATAGCTATTAAAGGGATAGAAATCATTGACACGATTTTTATATTCAACGGAGAAGTGTTGCGGTTTTTCCAGACCATGATGGGTTTCCAAGACAGCTGCGATAATTTGAAGTTTATCTCATTGGATTGTATACTTTTAACAACTGCTTTATTTCGGACATACCCGTTAAGTATTTTTAATCCTTTCGAACCCTGAATTGTGGGTTTATTTTCAAATTAATACCCTTTTAGTTTTTCCGTTTAGAAATTCCGTTTTGTGGTTTCTTCGGTATCTTATATAAGTCGGTAGGTTAAAACACAAAAAAGTTGTGTCTTGGATAGAAATTTTTTTAGCGAAAAGAGGAACGATCCTTCAATCTGCGCCAACAAAATTTTCCTCCAACACCCTTGAGATGGCCTCTCATATCGTACGCACTCTTTCACTCGGAAGATACACCCATGGGCGTCGGAGGTCCTCAAATGGGCGAAAGTTCTATTTCTTATATTAAAAGTGGTGACTACATTGAACGCGAAGCTGCTCGGGTGAATATTACAATGTCATACAGAGCATTTTAATCAAGAGAAATACCGTCAATTAAAAGGGCTTGAAACTAAAGCTTTTCTTGCGTTAAGGGTCAGAACGAATAGACACTATTTTAAACCGCAATTTCTCAAAAATAAGAGAAGGACCTAAGCAACTTTCCTTGTTTATATTTGAGAGCCAAACGCTCATACATATTTCTTTGAAATTAGGGGATTTCAAGAAAACAATATAAAATTCGAAATTTCTTAAACAATTTCTCAAGTTTAGTCATCATTTTTTGAAAAATATATAATTTATGTAAAATTTTTTGTTTTTTGTTTCTCCTCAGAGGACACCCAACTCTATTTCTACACGATTCTTTAGCACGGATTTGAGGTTACGAAATTAAGAAATAGTAATTTTTATGGAACCACATGTCGCCTGCATCCATATCGCTCAATTTTGGTCGGAAAAATTGACTATCATCGATCCGTAGCGCTCGCCGTTGACGGTGATAGCCTCACCAACGTCGTTTTGGAAAAAGTGCGGACCAATGACGCCGCCGATCTAAAATCCACACTAAACGGTAACTCTTTGTGGATGCATTGTCACCTGGTGAACCTCGTGTGAGTTGGCGCCGTCCCGTATACGGAACTTTGCTTGAACCATAGCCATTCATCCAAAAATTCACCTCGTCGCCAAAGATAATTGGAGTTATCTTTCAAACGCTCCGAAGCTCCGTCGGCGAACAAATGACGTTGTCTACGATTATTAACTTTAAGCTCCTAAGTATGTTGCATATTGTACGTGTGCATTCTCAATTCCTGAAGCAAAATTCGCCAAGTTGGTGTCTGCGAATGGTGGAGTTCTTGTGCACGACGAGGAATTGACTCGAGTTCGGGGTCTCGTGTTCTGCTGCACTTTCACGGATAGCGGCGACGTATTCGGCCGATCTGTCGTTCCTTTGACGTACGGGTGTTGGCTATTGCTTACTGAACCGGTCGTCTTGAACATGGCCACCAAACGTTGCTGAGTCGACTTTGAAGGGCCGGAGTGCCGTAAAATGGGCGCAAAGCGCGCGAACACTCAGTTTGATAATAAAGTTTTATCATTTGGGCGTGATACTCAATAGTGTAGCTTGCCATAGTGGTTTTGCATTACTGTCTAAATTCCAAATATCAGACTTATCAGACGCCTAAACAACATGACCGATGCTGACTGTCAATATCGACCTGCTCTTATTAGTTTCTGCAAAATCTTTCATATGACATTTGCATAATTATGTAGTGCATTCCTAACCTTTTTTACAAGGTTTGTTTCGTCGCAACGTTTAATCAATTGTTTGCGTTATAATGTTTAACTTGCATTTCCCCCATTCTATTTCTGTGTCAGTAGGCTTGTTCTTTTACTCTAAGATGTATTAGGGATTAAATTTTAATGTACCTTAAATTACTTTTATATTTAACGTTCTTAAAGAGTAAGACGAAGACGACTGTAGTTTCATTTTCTCTTGCTGCTGAAAACTTCGACAGACGAAGCCTTTGTGGTTTAGCTACCTTTCGTCAAAAATTCCGCCTGTTATTTTGTATGATCTTCTCTTGGAATGCATTGAAACGCACTAAAAACGTTATATGTTGCTTATATTTATGTTTATATGTTGCTTATCTATTTGGAAGCTTCCAAATTGAGACAAAACTGAGGAAAGAACAAGATTGAGGCGAAAAATCCTTTTCGTTTCGTCTTACATTTTAAGAGCATACATTTTTAGTTAAGTATTATGTATTTTGAATAATTGTAATTTGAATAATTTTATTTGAATATCATTTGAACCTGTGTATGAAATATTACCATAAAAAATCCCTTAATCGAAATAAGTTTAGTTCTTTATTTCAGCTGAAATGGTTATCATATTTCATAGAGATCATCTCTCATTTTGCTGTAGAAACGGTGCTTTTTTATTAACATGGTGCACGGTTTTTATTAACATGAATTCCTGAGTATCGTATCGTATCTATCACGTAAAAACAGGTTTGGATGCACAAATAATATTTTTTAATATCCGTAATATGCTGTCTGCATAATACGACCAAAAAAAACGTAAATCGAAATGTTGAGGAATGACAGATGTATTGAGTCTCAAAGAACATTGATTAATCAACAACCTAATTTGAAAGAGTAAGGTTATATATTCTAGGGAATATATAATCATCCGAAGAAGTTTATAAGATTTATCCATGGATTCCGTTTCCGGGACCAATGTGTGACATCAACAAATTTAAAGCAAAGATTTAATCAAAGGTAGATTTATCAAAGAACAGGAAAGAGATTTTAAAGCAATAATACACATTCTTTATTCCAAGATTCGCATTATGATTGGTTATCATTCGAAAAAATCATGATATTTTATTTTAATTTATTCCTTTACTCGCTCCCCAAGCTTCTTTTTCCAGTCACAATTTTTAAACCTAAATTATACATAAATTAAATCAGATTTCTGACCGCAACGGAAAAGCCCTGAGAAGTGGTAAGAGCTAAAAAGGTTTTTACTTCCAGCCGGTGGCATAGCATGCATTCTCATCTTCCCTAGATAGTGGTGGATGGAGATCGCCACTGTCGGGCTAACATTCGTTAAAATGGTTTTCTTCAGTCGACCTTCAGTTTTAACCCGGCTACGTTTAAAAAAAATACACCCTAATACGTTTATTCGGGTTCATTTGGACCCATATTGAATTTATTGAATATTTGATTATAAAATGCTTTGAAAACTTAAATTATTCGTTACTAATAAAGTAAATCACTGTAATTAATAAACTTTAATTAAATTAACTTATTTTGAGCTCGTATTTGCACACTCAACGCATAGTATAGCTCGGTGCTCTTTGCAAATGAATTTTGAACAAGTGGAACCACTAATATCATATTTGTTATCTTTTTTCCGTGAGCAGTGCAAAGAGTGCACCGTCCTCTAGACCTTTTTTGATGTTTGTGCGATATTCTCGGTTGTTTGTGATCTTTTCTCCACAATTTGTTTGTCTTTAGTATTCGACTTCATAAAATTCGATGTTAGATTGTGCGCCAATATTTCTAGAAACTGCCCCCTGAACCTATTTTTGTGCTGCTGATGAAACCCGGGATCAATTGCATCATAAAGTATTAGGGCATTTAAGGCAGATATGTCCAGCATATTAGAAAACACAACCACAGGCCATCGGTTTGTCTTCCTCTTCGTACTCTAGCCAGATAACATCTCGTCAGCAACATCCACTCCACCTGAATCCATAGAATAATAAAAATACCAAAATAGAAGAAATAATAGGTAATAAAATAGGAAGACAAAAAGCTATACCTTTTGTTTGATTGTAATATTTTACAATCTCAGGTAGTTTTTTCACATTTTGCTCGTCTACATTTGGCTCATGATGTAGGGTGCTGAGAAGTATTGTGCATTTATTTTTCCGTCCAGCGTATGAGACCAATGTGGTGTCATTTGTAAATGCAAATCTTGAAGAGTATAGTGTTCTACGTCTGTATATCTGAAGCTTTGGAGGAATGCAGCTTTTATTTTTCCTAAGAGTTCCGACAATAGTGATTTTCCTTCGAAGCAACTCTTGAGCCAATTCGTAAGAGGTGAAAAAGTTATCCACAGTAACATTATGGCCTTTCAATCCCTGTACAAGATCTAAAACCACACGCTTTCCCTGCTGTCTTTCGACTTCACCTAATATGGATTTTCCCAAGTAGGGTTGAATTTTCCAAATATAACCGACCGATGAGTCAACGAGTACCCAAAATTTTATACCATATTTGGCAGGCTTCGATGGCATATACTGTCGAAATTTGCAGCGTCCGCGAAATCCCAATAGTTGCTCGTCTATGGTAACATTTTCGTGTGGATTATAAAAATTTGGGAGACCATCACACTATTTTTCCCAAATTTCTCTTATAGGAGCAAATTTATCTGATGAGCGTTTTTGGCGTCGACTTGCATAGTCATCAAATCGTAAAGCCCTTGAAATCATTCTAAATCTGTTCAAGGACATTATTTTCCGAAAAATCGGACGTCCGTAATCTTCATCAAAAAGCCTTTCCATGTTTTCATTCTTTGACCTGTAATATGTGTATTTGTAAAAAAGGAAAATCTGAATCATACAAAATAAACTTACTTGAAAAGTCCAGCCAGATGTTTCTGGCCATCCTCCCAATGTAAGCGCCAAAATCCCAATGTAAGCGTCAAAACTATCTGTATCCAAACCTATCCAGTTGCTCACCTTTCGAACTCCATATTCATTCGTATATTTTATAATAATGTCACATATGACTTTCGGGAACAAGGCTTTGAAGGCAGATGGGATAGAGTTTATTCTGCTCAAGGCATACCTCGTTAAGCCTGGTTTCATCGTCAACACGTTTTCAGCTCGTCGGTGATGCGAGGATTGAAAGCTTGGGGCATTTTCAGTCCCCACAATTCCATTTTTAGAAACCATTGTGGAATCCTCCTGGAGATCCTCCTGGTCGGAATCGGATAAATAATCCTGATGTTCTGGATTATATTCATCTTCGCTACCACGAAGGTTGTTCAACTTCGCTTTCATCACTTGCTTGTAGAAATTTTTCTATATCAGCCTCACTCAAATTTCGACGCGCCATATTAAAAAATCACTTGTTTCCGTTTTCACTTCAATTCAAACAATAGAAAATAACTGCTGGAAGCAGTTTATATATCGCCAAATTTTGCAATTGCATAAAATAATTGCATTTAGGCCAATAGCCAATCATCTTCATACAAAGCTTACTTACTTTTCGTTTCAAATAACATCTCCAAGCATATTTCTAAAAATTCGAGGAAAAAAGGGTGCCTACCTGTAGGATCCCGTTTATTATTTAGACCTAGATATGGTAGCTTTGCTTGCTCAACTGCGAAGACAGCCCATGAGAAGCGGATAGGTAGTTTTTACAACCCAAAGGTAATAAAACCATCGCATGCATTTTTTTATATATCTCATCAAGAAAGGGGTAAAATCTACAATGCAATTTTTTATGCCTGGCGATTCTAAGAATCTAATATTGGAAATTCCATTCACTATGTTGAATTTTTCTGCATTTTTAAAAGGAAATTCGCTAAAATGTTTGTGGGTCCATTTGGACCCGAATAAACATATGTGTAAAAAAATTTTTTACAGCTATTTCTAAAAGGATGTTATCCATATTTTTTACAGCAAAAGAACGACTTAAAAAAATTATTCACCGCCTAAAAATATCAGGCAGCTAGGTCTTACCGTTCATAAGCTACATGCGGTCAAAATACGCTTCGGGTCCAAATGGACCCGATAAACGTAGCCGGGTTAAAATATTCATTTTCTTACTTCCCTGTACTTTTTTCAGAGATGGAACTTTGGTGCTGCTGCTGTCCCAGTCCTAGTGACAATCACTACCAAGCCAATTTCGCCTACTATTCCTATAAAACTTAAATTTCAAATAGAACTCGTGAATATATTTGGCTTTGTAATTAGCCTTCGTGTTAGTTAGCAAAAAATAGAAAGGGAGCGGGAGAGAGATAGAGAAAGGGCATAACTGTTTGCGGAGGAAACCGTTGTTAGTGCTCAGGGAGGGGTCTGGTGCTGCGGATGCTGTTCGGATGTTGTTGTGTTTGTGACCAACGGTCAAGTGGTATAAAAGTCAACTGCTAAGTATTGTGAAAATATTATTTTAATAATTTTTTTGCACATTTTGCTTTTCGCATATTCTGTGTTTACTTTTTCCCAGTTTCGCTGAAAATAATTTTGGATACTTTCTGTTGTTTTTTTTTATTCATTTTTCGACGGCATTTAAACTATTCGTGGGCTACAAGTTTAATTTTTTTATGTTAAGGTTTCTATATTTTAAGTTTTAACAAAAGTTTATGTGCTAAAAAGAGAGACGTGATAAAGGATGTGCAATTTGGAGGACGCAATTTCTAAAAACCCCAAAGACCGCTTTGATTAATTCAACACATATAAAGATTGTTTTAAAAATCACTTTTATTCTTATTCAGTTCTCCATAAAATAGAATAAAAAAAGGAAATTTTATTTAATCAAACGATAACAATCTCATTCCCTTATAATTTCACGCTTTCGTGATCCATAAGCGAAGGTTCAACCATAATTGAGTGCATTTATATAGAAAAGGTGAAACCTAAAATTCTTAAGCTATTACTTGATGGTCTGTCATCTAAAGTGACTAAAGGAAGTGAAAGTAATCCGCCATCGAAAGTGTAAGGGGATTTGTGAAATTGTTTTAAAAAATGTAATTTGTTTTAAAAAATGTTATTTTAGAGTATTCATGTTTTATCACTTTTTACTTTTCCCTCTTGTTTCAGGAATTCCCAATATTTATCGCTTTCTTCAAAATTCTATAATTATGCTCTCTGATTCCCTTACGTTGCGAATTTCTGCAGTACAGAAAAATGTAGTTATTCAATAAATCGAATGATTGTTCGCATGAACAAGCTCTAAATCAGTTCGAAATCGCAGAGTATACAAATTCTCTATCTCCTTTTGCAGAATATCCGCAGATATTGTTATACGAGCTTTGTTTCAAAAGCTTCGCGCAGAACGGACCAAGTGTTACCTACGCTACGCTTAACGAGCAAAAAGCGAATTTCTTACAGTCACAGCTTCATAACGTTTCCGTCAAATGAATCATCAGTAGAG